>CAEMYA010000071.1:5369782-5444928 GCA_903131615.1 Diplodus sargus
AAAAAAAAAACGCCGGTCCCGCCGCTATTGTCCGCTGATGTCTACCTGTTACTGCAAAAAGAGGAACGTCTGTGTGGCCAAGCACCACACCGTCAGAGAAAGCATGTGCGCGTGAGGGAGACAGAGCGCAGGGCAGAGGAGGAACAGGAGTGAGGTGAGCGCGGGAGAAATGGAGAGGGCGCAAAGAAAGAAAAAAGACAGAGGAGGAAAAAGAGATGAAGCTCAGCAGGCGGAGGGGAAAGTGAGCGCTCCCGCCGAGGAGAATGTGCTGTGAGCAGCTGCTCTCAGAGAGGACCCAGCACACACTGAGATGACATGCAGCCTTTTAAATGGATTGTACCATGTGCTGGACCAGGGGAGAGTGCGGGGGGGACGCAGTTGGACTGAGCTGCTCTCCTGCAACTCTCTAACATACAGAGTGTGCTGTGTGGATCCCACACCCTATGGAGTCTGTAATGGGTTGGTAATCGGGTGTAATAGGGGAAAAGTACAGATTGTTTCCCTTTACTTGCTCCTCTCGCTGCGCTCAGAGCTTTGCAGCACTTTTGACGAGCGCTTGTCAAGCCCTCTATATCGTTCCCCTCCTGCTCCCACGTTCCCTTCCTCCCTCTCACTCACACACCCGCTGTCTCTTTGTCTCTCCCACCCCCTCTTTTTTCATTCCATTATATATTCATCTCTTTGTCCTGGGAAAGCTAACCCCCACATTGGTGGAAGGGGAAGGGGGCTGGCTCAAGGCGCCCAAGGGGAAAACATTTCAACTCTAAGAGCAAACTTAGCAGAGGACAGAGGCATGGCCCTCTAATGGGCTCAACACAAAGAGGAGAGGCCAGGAGAATTACAATTGAGCTGCGGCGAGAACATAGTAGAGCTTTACTTCTTTGATCAAAAACAGTTGGAAGGATTACATCTCAGCTTATCCGTCAGCCCCAACAAACAAACACCGCCATCGACTCTTATCTGTGCAGCTGTAAAATTCCATAACACACACACAGAAAAAGGTTAGAGACCGTTCATCTCAACTTAAAACAATCCCAGATATTGCTGAGCCATCACAACTTTGAATCTGCGTTTGACATTTCATTTCCCAAGTAAGAAAACGCATCCTGTCTCTGGCAAAAAATGTATCAGATGAGTGATACATCACTCAGACGCTGTCATCCGAAGCTTACAGTGATAACGGCTCAATGCTCATTGGTATTCACACAATGGCAGAGAGAGACAAACAGAGATGGGACTGTAAGCGTGCAAGACTGAATGGGACACACAACTTCTTGGTTACACCAGCAGTTTGCTCACCGCGCCGCACCGGGCTTATGATGAAGCTCCTGCAGTGACTCGGGTCAAGATCAGATCATGTGTATAAACAACAGTCAATCAGCGTGGCCCTTGGCTTCATCTTTAATCTCTCTCAAGTACATAAGTGAAAGGTGTTTACAGTGCCACCTCTTTTATCACTCTTTTCTTCTACTGACCAATCATATCTACCTTTTCTCATCTTAATGGATTTGTTTATACAATATATGACAAGTAGGGCTGTCAGAATACACTGATATCGCCGATTTTTATTTTTTTTTACCACCGGGGGAAAAAAGAAGAAGAAGAAGATGCAGCAACTAGACAGCTAGCCACAACCACAGTATGTGGCTACACTGGAGGAAATGACAGACATTCTACTTGCACCTGGAAAAAGTTAGCTTGCCAGTGTGGGAGTTTTTTGGATTACTTAACAATGACTTGACTGATCGCATTATCTATTTCTAACATTTCCTATAAATCACAATAATATCGTCATTGTGAATTCTTTTGGTCAAGATAATATAATGTTGTGAAAATCTGATATTATGACAGCCCTAACAACGAGTAAAGACCCCTATAACAGTATCCCCAGGCATAAACGACCTCATTGCATTTCCTAAAATTAAAAAAAAGGGACACTAGACAATCGATGAATACATTGGTTGGACTAATCTGAGAGCCTCATATTGTTCTAAATGAAATATTTGGGTTTTTTAAACTGTGTATCAGCTAAATGGAGCAATTTGAAGATATCACCTCGTTCCCTTGCTGTTTTATAGAGAACAAGGACGAGACATAGACGGCAGTGAGCAACGCATTGTGATATTTTAGGACATGTGAGCTATGGTAGAAACTGAGTAATACTGTAGTAGTGGAGGAAGCAGACCTTGTGGTGATCCAATTAAACTTAAAAACTGGATGGAAGGTGGAAAACATGCTGAAAAACACAGATTTAAAAAATGACATCACGCTAACAAGTTGATGCTGGTACAATGTTCACCATCATCCTAATTTAGCATGCTAACATTTGCTAATAGGCATAAAACTCAAAGTAAATAGTGAATAGCCCATTGATAGAAACACAGAAATCACCTCCCACTGCATTTAATTGTTTATTATTTTCATAGCTTTGTGGAATAATTGGGATTCATCCTTAGAGCAACATGGAGATTTAATACCAATCCATCCAATAATTGTCTAGAATTTTCATTAGAAGCCAAAATTGACACCTGGTGGCGGCAATGAAATGTCAGAGGATGATCACAGTCTGCAGGATTCCAAAGACTGTGCGTTTCTCTAATACATTTCATGGAAATTCCTTACATATTTGTCCAGATATTTCTGTCTGGAACAAAGTGGTAAACTGACCAATCATGCCTTCAGACACACTGTGGCTCAGCATGGCTAACATTTGTAAGTTGCAGCTGTAGATGAAAGATTTTATCCAACCTTACACCACAAGGACACACACAGTATCAAAACAGTACTTCTCTTGCTGCATGCCACTGTTTGTTTCTTCTTCTCCATCAGTCCTCTTTCTGTCTGTACTGTCTCTTTATTACATAATCTATCTGTAACATCCATCAACATCTGCTTTCCAACCAACAACCAGATACGCAATTATTTCAGTTAGGAGAGAAAACTTCTCCAGCAGCACTGGCATGTTTGATCATATCGCATGTTAGCAGATCATTATCACCGTCTAGACAGTCCAATCACTGTCCCCGATTAGTGCATTGGCCCCGATTTGTAGCTGATTCGCAAAGAACAGATATAGCGTGAACTAAAGGGATGATCGAATGTCCAGTTTTTGCTTTACACTGAAGGGCCCCGTTATTCCAGCATGGCTAGTTTTCTTAAACAACATGACAGCTTCATTCCCATAAAACCACAACTATAGTCTGCTTTGAGCTCTTTGAGGCAGGGCTTTCATACGTTCCACTGTGGAATGCGAGGAAATTAATGATTTTAAGGGTCAAGGGTCGGGACGTGTCCCAGATACACATCAATAACTGGACAAGTACTTTGAGGAGTCATAATTGTGTCTGTGTCCAAAACACACAAAGTCCTCCTCTGTCTTCACAACTTGACTGGAAGCATTTGCAGCACAGCCATGGCAGAGACCTTCGACCAGTGCAGGAACTTGACTTCCTTAAACAACCACTTCTCCCACCACTGCTTCTGGTCCACTTTCACAAACTTCGCAGAGTGTTTGTGTTGTTAGTTTGCTCACTTGTTTGATGCTATTAATGGGAGGTTTAATTAAGTGTGCCGAGGGTGTGCAGTTAAAAAGAGGTATTGATAAACAGTCACCATGACTGTCTGCCTGGGTTAATTGAATATCGACTAATCCTCCGCACACTGGAATGCTATCCATTTTTTCCCAATAGCAAAGTGATATAATGCCCTGCTCAACTATTTATACAGGTCTTATCAGGGGCCTGGGGAAAATATTCACTCCACTCCCCAAGACTCAGTAATGTCCATCAAATACAGTGAGGAAAAGGCAGCTATCGAGCCTGTCAGGTGTGAGAGAGTACGGGAGATTTTTCTGTGTGAATAGATGGAGCTGGGTGAGGTATAAAATTAATGTCTAGAACAAAAATACTTTTAGGAGGCGCATTATGTCATCCGAATGATGTGTGTATTGCCAGTGAGCCGAGAAGAAATCGGCACCCGAATTTCATGGAACAACTTCCATCTGAGTGACGACGAGAGGGCAGAAAGATCCATGAAAGTGCGAGGGAACACTTGACTCTGAGACCCTCTGCGATGTGTTGGTCGAGGACTCTTCCTGGTGGCACACAGTGCAGAGTTAGAGCTTTCACACCCACAAGGGCACAATTGGTGAGGAGCGATTCTTTAAGAAGAGAGCAAATTGTTGAACTAAAGACATGTGATGCAACCAAGCTGGTGTTTGCAGGTCGACAGAAGGGAAACTCCAATGAAAGAGCACAGATATACTGCAGAGTAACAGCTGAAGTTGTAGCTGTCCATTTGGGACTCTGGGGAGGGTGAAGGTGTGATTTGCTGATAATAAGAAACAGAACAATCAGCAATACATGGCAAATGTATAGTTAATTAAACTTATTCACTAGTTATTCCACTGTTAACCATGAAATTCTATAGCAATTACAAAGGTTTATAAACATCAGTTGCAACTTTATTATTGCCATCCAATTAATGTTTCTAGACAACCTACACAGTATTTATTAACAAAATAATGTTAATTGCACCTATTAGATTACCTTACAATAAAAAAATGCTTAATACAAGGTTACTGAAGCATTCTATTGTTTGTTAATAGTGAAATAACTATCAACTCAAATGTTATTAGCTATAAATTTACCATTTATTAATAGTGGCTGTTAAAGCATTCTCCAACATACTCAGCCACATGCTACTGGAGCCACAACTGCATCAGAATCAGAATTAATTTTCCTAATTGTAACAACAAAAAACGTTTTGTCAATACAACTTGTATCAAAATGTCTGCTTCTTGTGCCCTGACGACTGCAGAGAACATAAAAAAACATAAAGTAACAAGAAAAGAAGATTAAATGTTGTTTCAACTGAAAAAACAAAAAAACAAAAAAACAAAACGCAACCATTTGCAATCCTAATGTCCACTTCATCCTGTGCTGTACATTTAGCAACACATGGCGAGACAATACCACTACATATGTCTAAATATGTGATTCAATTCACTTGCATGAAATATAACCCTAACCCACTTGATGGCAGCCCAACAAGCTGGAAACGCAACACTAACCACCTTATAAAGTTAATATTTGCTAGTACACAGTGGGAACCAGGTCAAGATGCTTTGCGTGTCACTAAAAGGTCTTTCAAAATGTTGTTTTTTTTTTCTGTTATTAGACTTACTTTTAAATTCGATTCCTAAATTGAAACCTCCCCATTTTCGATTATTGCAGATCTGAAATTGAAATATTTGGGGTTCATTCCATGGCCAAGTAACAACAGGTCTCCTAATTGGCACTGAGAATGACAAAATTCCTCATATAGGAACGAAGGACCATCAGCAGACAAGAATCACTGTGAAAATCTCTGGAGGGCTTTATTACAGCATTATGGTTGTTTATATATTCCAGAGAGATACTGTGGAAAGTATTTCTCAGCCCCCATATGCAGCAGAGCTGCTCGGAATCTAAGCCTCCACAGACAGCACTTCTGAATTTCTAAATCTCTGTATGTCAAAATGCTGTCTGCTGGGGACTGATACAAAACGGCAGGTTTCAGGATGTTTTATTCTGGAAATAAAGGCTGTCTGGGTACACAGCAAACTGTCTGCCAACATCAAAGGGTACAAGAGTTCCGATTCTTTACTTGTAGGCAGGTTAATTGGAAGCACATTGGGATTCTACTTTTGTCTGTTCACTATCAGCACAGTGCAACTAGAGGAGAAAAACAGAGAAAAAGTGCTGCATGAAAAGGATGACAGGAAGAGTTTGAGTGTCCTTATCAAAGTTTGACAAATTAGAACAAGTGATTCCTGTGCCACTTCAACCACCCCTTGTTTTGTTTTGCCAACAATCCTGACAAACAAGATACTTCAGACAAAACTGGCCATTGTGGGCTTAGTGAATATACCACCACTTTCCCACAGGAATAAGGCTGCACTGATAAGTTTGTGCTTGTGCAACAGTGCTGGTTGACTACTTAAGAATGCGTGCTGATGTAATGTAAAAAAGATCATCAAGCATGAATTACTTGACAGCAATACAAAAAACACAAAAAAGAAAGCTCCGTTTATCCACTTTGAATGCAGATTTATAAAATGCTAATGTCACAGTTGGAGGAAATAAATGGGTATTTATGCCTGTACAAGTGACGGGAAGAGAAAGCCTTTTGCCCTGAGTGGTCACACACAGGGACAGAGGGTCATTGATGGAGTAAACAGTGAATGGCAGGGAGCGGAAACTCAACTCCTTCTCTTTGTCCGTGTGTTTTCCCTCTCTACTTTGCTGACTATGCTATGTTCCCACATGTTTGCTGGTGAAGTAAATATGATATATGATATATAGATTGGCTTAAAATCTGTTAACATCTTGTTGTTGTTTTTTTTTACAGAAGTGACCACTTTTGGATGAGAGGGTGGAGCTGGGGAGAACATCCAAACCGGACCTAACTGGGAATACTCGCAACCTGTCAAGCATTCCCTGCTTTATCATCTATTTGACTCTAAATGGGACCATAGTGTATAATACGAACATCATTCTTTACTGAAGATGAGCTGAAACTATGGCTTGAGACCATACATAATGTTTACTGAGGTGATATATCCAGTGAGAACTAAGGTCAGGTTTTGAAACACAATGAGTCGCCCCCTACTGGCAAGTAGAAACAATGCAGTATTAAGGCACTTCTGCATTGGCTTCCCTCTTTTCAGACCCAGAAGCACCATCGACTATAATGTCTAAGGATGTTTTTGCTGCTTGTTAAAGGATGTTTAAGGGCCCTGTTACAACAGTGTGGTTGTAAGCATCTATGGCCCTAGTTGCTGCAGTTTGTTCTCAACGCTAGCACTAGACGGCTCTTGTCAGACAAATCACTCTTACTGGCTGTACTGATGAATCTGATGCTGTAGTATCCACGATTTCACCGATTTACTATGATTTCTCCTTATTTTTCACCAGTGCCATTTCCAACTGGCCAGTGCAGACATATTTTTAATTGCAAGTGTCTATATTAGCGAGAGTGGTGTCAAAATGCCTTTATGTCGCAAGATCTAGTTTCCCATTTTTGAATGACGAATACAGACTAACTCTACCTGGGGGTATGGAAACATATTTCCTCTCACACAGGTGCACCACGTACGAGATAGGAGGCAGTCAGCTGTCGTGACTGAGGATGGTCATCATAGACAAAAAATATCAACAAACAATCCGAGTTTTAAGGCTGCAATTATATCTTGTGAAAGAGGCAAAGGAAGCAGCATTAAACTTTTAAACTGTTGGAAAGATTTGCTGCACACATTTTTTGGACTATAACACCCCCATGAAGATAAAAGGGTACAAAGAATACAAAGGATCACTTATAATCTAAAGAACCATGGTCTTTGTATTCAAATCATTCTCACTTTGTTCCATGTGTGGCTTCAAAGCCAAAGTAACTGACATTTTAAAACAGGCACAAGTCATAACATCTGAAACAAAACACCTTATCAGGAGTACTTGCCATCCTTTAAAGCCAAGCTATCAAATGAACCTGTCTACATTCCATGCAGTTCTTGACGTCACTATATGCTCTGTGGTCTTTAACCCTTGAATGCTCATTAAAACCTACAGCAAGGTGATATCAACAGGTCACTGCACAGTAGACAGTAGCAGTTTCACGATAGCTTGAACTCTGGCTGAGGGGTAAACTCCTATCAAATCCTGTAATGGCTGAGATAAGACCTGGAGAGAAACACCTACTGTTTGTAACCTAAAGTCCTCCTGAAGTTCCACTCCAACGCCTTGCCGCCGGTTCCTTCTCCCATCTCTGACAGTCTCTTAATAATAAACAGTTTGACAGCCTCTCCACTTGAAGATAACGGTCAGCAGGTCGATGCCAGATGCCTTGATGAGTATGAAGATCAAGGTTTGTCTGCGGGACTCTGGGGGAATCACAGGCAGAGAGGATGTTGGGGTGAGGGAGGCGGGAGGGGAGAATGGGACCTGCGGGGTGGGAAATACGTGTCCGATGATGGAGAATAAAACGGTAAGAAATGACATTCCTCCGCAGTTTCATATGTCTTCCCTCCGACAAGACACATTGTGCTTCTTGCCTCATTTCCCCTCGATCTCACTTCTGCTCCCTGCTGGCTGTTTTCTCTCATTGTTTCTTCTTCCAGTGATCCCCAGAAAGCATTGCCAGGTTTCAACGCAATATGTCTGCTGAATCCCATTCTGCCCCACTCATACGTTTGTCTTCAGACTTGAGCATGAGGAGCTGAATGCTGCAGTCATCTCTAATGACATGCAGATCACTGTGAGATCACAGACAGAGACATAGGTACAAAAGGTGCATGTGACAGACTCAGTTACTTTGCTGCTGTCTGATTGAGTTCCTCACTCCTGTCATCGTTCTCTGTTTACTTCTGCAGGAGGTACAATTACATGGTGATGTTGAGAGAATGGGAGACGTGCCTATAGCTCACCGGGGAGATGAGAAAGACAGCTGACAGTTTTATAATCATAAACATAATTAAAGTGCCATTTGAACGAGTCCAACTCACACCAAATTCGTTGGAGTAGCTCGTGGCAGCTTTATCACAGTCCTGATCCGATAAGGAAAAACTGCAGGTTATAACTATTGACCAGCTGTTCAATAGAGCAAAAGAGCTGTCTCTTGGTAATGCTATGAGAGGATATCTTTCAAGGTAAAATGTTTTCTACAACACACGGAGAACCTCATTCATCGCCAACCCTTCCTCAATCCATCTCTCCCCCTTTTCTCAGAGCAGCAGGGTGATTTTCACTGGGCAACTGCACTGAAAATCACCCTGACAGAGCTCTCCTGTTGATTTATGATACACGTTTAGTTATTTATTGGCTAATCATGGCAGGCTGCAGAGAGCAGGTTAGAGTACACCTCCCAAGACAACTGGGCCAGCCTCAGATGAAGAGATGAAAGGTCTGGGCCGCTATCTGGAGAGCTCGGGAGATGCCTGTTTCAAGGCAAAAGAATAAACCTCCAATTAATGAAAGACAGGAAGATCATATAGAAATTGTCTTACATTTGGGGGGGGGAGGGCTTTTTTGCTTTCTTGCTGAGAGTTAAAGGTCCAGTACACAGTACACATACAACCAACTTAATGGCCCTAAAAATGTGAAAAATGCAAAAAAGAAAATGCCATGAAGCCAATTCTACAAAGTCAGCAAACTGTGTTATTAGGATGTCAAGTTATGCTTAAGCTTACATTGTGAAAAAAACACCTGTAAAGTGAAAAAAGACGGGCAGAATACCTTGTTTCACGATCATAATGTGATCCATTTCATCCAATAATGTTTGGACAGTCGAGGACAGCCACATGATTAAATCATGTTATCCTTGTTCAAGTTAGTGGGAAGCTAAACAAGAAGTTAGCTGTCTTGGCAGATGAAATGCACTGATTAAATGAGCCCCACAATGCAGAAGATCTGAGTAATTTTAAACACGAAAAGTCAGCAGCCTGTTAGCTTAGTTTAGCACAAGGACTAAATACTTTGGGACAAAGCTGGTCTGGCTCTGTTTACTAACCAGCAACTCGGCTGACAAAAAACACATCATATCTTGTTCCTTCATCTCAACAGTACAAACATGAGAGTGATTATTTTATATAGAAAATATCAATTTCTTGTCAAGAAATTTGATGTACCAAATTGTCTTACAATGCCTTAAAGTGACCAAAGCTGGTGTGTAGCGTACAGTAACAAAAGCCATACAGGGCCAAAGACACTGCAGTCTGCAGAGAAAACACTCTGAGGCCAAACAAGAATTTTCTGCACCAAAGACGAACACACCCAGGTAAACTGTAGCACTGCAGCCAAATAACTGACAGGTTTAGAGGGGAAAGCTGTGCAGTGCTGAGGATGGATTAATCCATATCTGACGGAGAGCTGTTTCGGTACAGTGTATTGATAAGGAGCTTATCCCCTTGTTGGTGTGTGTAAAGGCACATCTGCAGAGCCTATTGATTAAGAGACTCATCTCACTCTCATGTGTTCCCACTCCGGAGGACAGTTCCAATGAATAGTAACACTAGAGACAACAATCACTCCATCACTGCTTTATCACTGTCCTCATGCAGCTACTTTGTATGCACGACAGTGCACTGCACACTTTTTCCAATTTCTTCACGTTTAAGTGACATTTTCAGCCCACTTCCTATCAAAAATGCACACTGCGGGCAGTTGCACTTAATTTCTTTCAGCTCTGATCTTTTTTTTTTCTTTCAGAAAAGAATCATAAGATTCAAAATATCTTTTAAAAATTTGTAAATGTATTAGAGCAAAATTCTTGTTGCATTGTTAAAGATACAATAGCGGTCCTGTGGCACCAAGAGAATTCAAAAATTGCTCCCAAGACACGAATAACTACTGGGAATTACTTCCATTATTTGCTAAAGCTAATACTACAAGATATGAAACTTGTAGGAACATGCTGAAAAATGAGCAACAAGGGAAGCGGAGAGGAAGATAAATAAAACAGAGAAATGGAAGGGCACCGAGACAGCACGAGAGAGACAAGGTTGGAGCCAAAAACATGTGAAGTCGCAAAGTCATTTATTATATTTCAACATTTATCTCCACGAGAGAGAGCAGAGTTATCAGAGGGACTAAATTGAAAGACATTCAAGCGTGCAGTAGAGAGTCAGTAAAAGGCACACTGACGAGCAGACCGGCACAAACTCTCTCAGTATTCTGGGCTTAGCATACTGTTCTGCATCGAAAGACTTTCATGCACATATATGCACCGCACACACACACACCTGGACCCACACACATATGCACTCACAGAGATAGCTCAAACATTAAAATGCAAAAGCAATTAAACGCAAGCCACAACAGGGCTGAGGAAGTGCCAATGTGACAGTGGGGCTTTGATTATTTTAATTAGAGCAATATGGCTGACTCATCTGTGAATGTAAGTGAAGGAAAAAAGAAGATCATTCTCCTGACTGAAAACCTGTTTTAGAGTTCGAGGCTGTGACTACTTTACATATGCTTTCGAACGAAAGGGCAAAGCACTTATGTAAATGTGTTTAGAGAGACAAACTGTGCTGATGAGATACTTTTGTATTATGTCTTTTATTTAATGGCTCCAACTTATTCTAATTGTAAATGTATGTGATTTAAATTTGTTTAATAAGCTGGCTCCTGCAGGGGCTGCGAGTTGCATTAATCTGCATGCTAAATTAGTTTGTCTGAATCTAAAACTTGTCTGGCTCAGGGAGTTGAGCTCTTGTAAGGGATTTTAACAGGGTATTAACATTAAGATCCATGGAAAGCAAAACAATGCAATGTTCCTCTGTTTCTAAAAATGATGCATGTGGGCAAACTAATTAACATAGTATAATTCTACAGTCATGCTGAAGAGATGGAATACGCTCCGAGCAGTTTCCTTGCAGACGTGCCCCTGTGTTATGTTGTCCTTGCTGTGTTTCTAGTTGTAATTTGTTGGTGCATCTAATAAAACAGACTTCGTATTTGTATAATGTGTCTGCCGTCTTCCTGTTCATACATGTGATTCTGTCACAAATCAAACACACAATAAAGATGGAGTGAGGCAAGAAGGTGGAGGAGAGAAAAAAGTATTTGTTGATCACCCCAGCTTTAAAGCCACAATCAAAAGGCAGTTTGTTTACCGAGGATAACAATCAGGTTGGAGTGCAATTCTTCAAGACCTAAAAACCACCTTTCATTACACGAGGCTCTGAAAGCTTAATGGTCACCCTGCTTCTCCCTGAAGAGACATCCAATGCTTAAACATAAACCACAGATGAGGTAGAGAAGCTGAAAAGTGCAGCAAAGAGCTTTTACACTTGAATGCACAGACGCTCAGTGGGTGCCTTCCGGTTCTATCGCTTTGGATAAACATACAAAATGCTCTCCACTCCTCAACCTGCTGAAATGTAGTAACTCTCAGTCACTTATATCTGAACAATGTGACGGAAAATGCATTAAAGTATATCATACTGTAAAAAGTCACCTATCTAAAACTATAATATTTATAGAATTGCTGAGTTGAGGTCCATTTTCTGCCCCGGCGTAATATTTTCTACCTTACATAATCCCTTTGCCTATATTCCAAACACTACTACTAAATTGTTCCAAAGAGACATTACATTCCCCTTTAATGTTTTTTTTTTTTCTTGTATCATACATACTGTGGGAAGTATAGTGCAGCAGATTAAAGTGAGTATTTCTGTATATGTATTTAGGCTGCTAAAAACACATGGATTGATGTTAGGTAAGTCAAAGGTATGCTGATAGTAAAAGTAAATATGTCATGTCTTGTGTTTCCTGTCAATTTCAACGTTTCAAGCGCTGTGCCTTAAAATAGCAATAAAAAACGTTAATGTGAGTTTGTGCACATTCTTGAGTGCCTTATCTCAGTGCCTCTCACCACTCCGCTATCAGGGATCAACAGTAGCTAAAGTTAGTTTAGAAATCAAATCCACTAACACAAACTAATGACCGAGATCCTGCACAATGGAGTACTTCTACAGAGCCTCTTTAATTTCATGGTGGGACTAGGAAAGTCAGGGGTTCGTCCACTATGGACCATGAATGTTTGTACCAAAGCTGTTTGCTGCCAGCATGGCTAAAGACATAACCCAGGAAAGATAACCTTTCTCTTGCAGTTTTAAGTAAGCAGGACATAAATGTAAGTTTTTTGTGGACCTGGTTGGAAATAGACTATGACCTAGCTTTTGTTTGTCATACATGACAGCAAACTGAATATGCCTGGGTTTTGGAATGTTGGTCAGACAAAACAAAGCATTTGGAAATGTCACATAGGGCGGTGGAAAATTATATATATTTATATTTCACTATTTTCAGCCATTTTAACAACTAAAGTAGTAATCAAGAGAGTAATCTGCAGATTATTATATGTAGATAAAACTACAACTATGAGCCCTCATTTTGCAAAGTCACAAGCTAAAATATTATTGTTAACACATGGCACTTCATGACAAATTGAGCCAAATCCTCTAAGTACAGAAATACAAAATATCTGTGCTATAAAATTGGACTTCATTGTTTGAATTTCAGGATTTTAATGTCCGTCACTGTTTGATCTAAAACTAAAAGATACTAAACTACTTAAAAAACAAACAAACAAAGGAATCAGGGAGCTGGCAGGATTTAAACCGTTTGGAGCACCAGCTTTCAAATTGTTCCACCGGAGGAACATCTTTTAAACAGTCATGCTCTAAACCAAACAAGGCTTTAGCATGTTATAGTAAACAGAATTGAGCTGGTTTGGGCCAAACTGGAAACCTGCTGAGTTTCATTTTCCAGGAGCCTGGGAAGGTTTTTGGAAACATGAAATATTGTAATAAAAATGTAAATGTCCAGACTGAAAAAAAGACTCTTAGGTACAATAAATAGCACCCTGGAAGCTCAAAACAAAACATAAAAAATGGACATACATTATTTATGACTATCATTGTTTGCTGCCGCACAGGGAAGGAAACACTTCTCACATAGGTCCTAATGTTGTTGGTGACATTTTCATTCATCTTTAAACGATAAAATGAAGTGAATTTATACCACAAGTGTGACTCCGTGGGTGATTTATAGTGCACAACAGTAATATTAAGCCTCACCTTGCCTCCAAAGAATAACAATTATAGTGTTTTTCAAAAGCACCTGCTTGGCAGTTTATGTCAGGGTTGCAAAAGGACAAGCATCACATTAAAATATCTTCTGTGGAGTTCATTAAAATACCATCTGCTCGCCAAAAAATCACAAAGATTCATGACAGAGCAGAACTGCTCTCCGGGGAATTGTAAAAAAAAAATGTTAAGATTCAGTAATCTGACAACAGCGGTATTAAGATGGTGCATGATTATGCATGCTGATGGGCTTTCAGCTGAGATCCCTGGAAACACATCCACACCGAAGGAGCCAAACTGCAGTAAATGGAGCATCCAGGCGGAGCAAAGCTTCACAACCAGCTAACAAATTCATACATGAAGAACTGCAGGAGAGCATAAGAGGATTCAGAGTGGATCCAGAGTCGAGAAGAGCAATAGTAATCAACTCATGAATACTAAAGAAGCTGGGAAAGAACAGAGTCGCACATTACGAACATGATTCATTACACAAGAAGACGTACACAGCACAATCAAACCCACTGCTTCCATTTTTAATAATAGGCTTATGGAAACATATTGAAAATGGGTTTTCATTTCCAGCGGTTGTGTTTGACATTTCTGATCCAATTTCCTGTATTTGCACAGTAAATCTTTTTAATAAATATGCACTTAGCATTCCCCCTTGTTCCCAGTAAGTGACGAGATGATGCAGAAGTGTGTTAATATATGACATGGATGTGGGAAATTGAGCGAGACACATGTGGATTAGGGCTGAGCGAAGCATGATGTAGAATACAGCGCAGTACCATGCAACGAAAGCTGAAAGTAAATTAACTAAACATGAGGAGAATCCTGACACAGTTTAAGGTGTCAGGTCAGGTCTCTATGCAAAGTGAAGCATGTGCAGACTTTGCTAGCTCACTGTTGTAGCAAGAGCCAGAGGTAACTTAATTACCTACAGTCCCTCTTGTGTTGACTTAGAATATAAAGCAGATGAAGATGACTTGTGTCACACTGGAATATTGTTCACTTGTTCTCAGTGTGCGCTGCAATTCAAACATCTGCATCTCAATCAGTGTGTTAGTCTGACATTACATTCCAAGGCTTTTTTTCACCAAGATGAAACTATTTTCACTAGTTTCTAGCTCAAAACTGAATTTCTTGAGAATTTCACAATAGCAACACTCATAACCATGAAATTTCTCATTAAATATTTTAGTAGGATGTTTGTTTGTTGTTTTCATTATCAGAAAACACAAAAGCACCAGAAGCGCTGTAGGACATGGGCATTTTTTAAAAGGTGCACAAAAAACATACTATGGTCTTCTCTAGACACAAGAGCAATGACACTAGCCTTCAAGGAATAGTTCAACCCAAAATTAAAATTCAGTCATTATCTACTCACCTCAATGCCGACAGTGTTGCAGCCTTCGACTGAACAACTCAAGTAGATAGGGACAATGTTTTTTAAAAAAGGGTTAAAAAATACAGCTCTGTACAGCTCATTCAAATTGTTTAGAAAAGAGTCAAGACAATATCTACACAATTTTTGAAGCTGAAATCTTCACTATGGCTGCCATGCTAAAGTGTTAGTGTGCACTCCGTCTCCTTGTGGAGACTTGGATTATAGTAGGGGTTCCTGGTACAGCTTCACCTTCTCTATCCAAGGTGCACAGAGAAGGGAAAAAGGTCTAAAGAAGTCAAAAAGCTCCAGCAAAACTTGTAGTACAACTTTATTTTTTGATGAGTGTGTTTCAGCACAAGACAAAATGTTCCCATCTACTCCAGTTGTTTAGGAGAATGCTGCAATACTGTATTGCTGTAAAACTCCCGGAATGATTTAAGGACTATGAAATTTCACCAGACTCTCCATCGACATGAGGGTGGGTAGATCATGACTGATCACCTTTTTAGGTGAACCTTTCCTTTAAAATTGAGTGCACATGTTGGTGTGGTAATAATAATAATAATAATAATAATAATAATAATAATAATAACAACAACAATAATACAAAAGAACAGAAAACTTCTTGAAGATATTTTTGTCACCAAGTTACTTTATTTTCCAAGTTATAATAACATTTCAAAACTTCTGTAATTGTATTTTGTGTTCAAATTTTGTTTGCATCCAATTAAATGGTTTATTTTAAATATAAAACTCCAATATATATAAAACACATTTTTCAAAGTCTCAATAGCAACAGATCTTCAATCTTCATCATCAAAAATAATGTCCCATTAGGGGACCTTGATTTTGCATAATAATCTTGGAACTGTAACAGAAAAATTATTTTGAAACACTATAATGATTTTACTGTGCAGAATTATTGGAGAGACGAGTAAAGACTGTAACAGACAGGAAACCACTGATCCCAGTAACAAACCAACATCTGACAGAAACATCCAATGATTAAGACAAACTTCTCCTGACAGACGAGAATGTTTTTGTACTGACCACCTGATGGCGCACTCTTCACAGGGCAGCAGAACAGCGTGTCACTCTGTCTGGACCCATGAGACAGGTGTAATGAAGGGGCTAATCCTGAGGTCTGGTGGTCTGTAACACCCTACACCTCCCGAGCCTGATTAATATGGGGGGATTACGAGCAGATAGCCTCTTTGTTTGAGTGCATTGCTCCAGAATACATGACCAGATTACAAGATTGTGACACTGTGTGTGTGTGACACAGTATGGTTTACCATCAGAGGGAGAAGTTTTATGATGCGCATGACGTGATTTCATGTATTGTTTCTGTATATTATGTGTTGCATTTCTGTAGGGGCTAAAATAGAGCGTTTCAGACAGAGGGGGAATACAGAGCTGCAGCATTGGGCACTGACAAAACTTAAGTGTTTTTTGGGCACTAAAGCATGTAAATGTCTTCTAATAGCAACCTAAAATAAAACTCTGAACTTAAAAATGAACATAATGTGCCTCCTTTTATATTGACTAAGAAAAAAAAGAAATGAGAACAGATAGATCTAAAGAACAGTCAAATCATTAGTGGACAACTGAAGGTTATGGTCAAATTAAAGAATC
This sequence comes from Diplodus sargus, assembly GCA_903131615.1. Lineage (NCBI taxonomy): Eukaryota > Metazoa > Chordata > Actinopteri > Spariformes > Sparidae > Diplodus > Diplodus sargus. The sequence continues at coordinate 5,386,432 of CAEMYA010000071.1, forward strand.
TGGAAGTGTGTGTGTTAGAAAATAAAAAGATGGTTTGTCTCTTAGCCAGATGCCCACCTGGCCCGACACCTCACAGCGATTGCTTCTGGCAGGGAATCAGATAGAAGGGAGAGTCATTTATATTTCTTGCACCACCCCACAAGCTGTGGAGGCAGGGAGCATTTAAATCTTGTCTAAGGTCAACAGGGAACTCAATGGCTTTGATAACAAGTATCCCATCTTTGATTCCACACTCTTTGCTTCGCTGCAGAAATTCTACCTTTGATGGGGGGCTTGTGCAAGACGGTTTTAAAGTAAACAAGACAAGGTCGGCGACGGTGAATAACTGTGTTTAGGACGTTGAGCTGACATGTGGAAAAGGTTGCGATAAGGGAAACAAAAAGTAGCTGCTCGTCACATTAATATCCCCACTCATGTCTGCTGTGTACACAGAAGCTGATGTTTTCTCATGAATTATTCAGGTATCTGTCCTGTGGAGGCGACTCCACGAGGAAGCTCACCTGAGGCTAAGGGAATGCTAAATAATGGACTAATAGATGAGTTTGCACTTTCTTTTCTCTCGAATGAGTCAAAACAGAGCTAAGTGGAAGGTGGGCTCACATATCTGCCGGGAAGAATCTCTCCAGGAACTTTAAGCTTTCTGTGGTTGGCAGACAAAGTCACAGGAGGACACGTAGCCGTCTCTCCTGCGTAAGCAAACCAATCCTAGACACTTATCCACGCCAGCCAGACACAAACAACCCGACAACAAAAGGGCTGCAAAGAGTACAAACACTGTCTGTCACTCAAGAGGAGATTGACAGGGAGAGGAGGCCCTTTCATATCACCCAAACCCCCACTGAAATTGAGGTGAACACCTTTGATCTGCAGGAAGATGCGTGTAGTGATCCAGATCAGCTTTGTGACAGCGCTTGCAGGTTTCCATAGAAACATGCCAACACGCCAACACGCCAGACTCAAACATCCCGAACCGCGTCAACAGATGGTTTCTGGAGAGGCTGAAAGAAAGATGAAGTCTCACAATCTGGCATGCGTCATTTCGTCTGACGGAGGCCATATTGTCATCTTAACAAACATCCACGGTGAGCGATACCTCTTTTATTTGCAGAAATAGCATTTGTTTGATTGAATGAGAGATTACAGTGTGTATATAATGATGTGACGGGGTCTGGGAACGACAAAAGAAAATGAATGTGTCTGTCTCGCGGCATTTGAAAAACAATCTCATCTGTCATGCCGTATCAGGAAATATAAATCTGCACCGTCATTTTATACCCACACTCAGGTCTGCCTAATCATCAGCTGTGACGGGCGTGTTTTAAAATCTTCCCGCCGTCAGCTCCAATATGGTCATTTTTATGTGCAGCCATTAATCTTTGTTGTTCCCCTGGTGTTTCTGAGTGGGTAGAAATGTGGAAATACTGGTGAGAGATGACTTCTGGCTGAAAGTGCAGTTGTTAGAAAAGAGCAACCCCAGCTCTTTGAAGTCCAGCCCACTACAGCTCACGCTATAACACAAAGGATGTCACACTGGAATAGATGCAAAGGATTAGGGCTGGACTGATTTCCATACAACAGGGTAAGAGAAGGGGAAAAAAAGAGTCAAATTGAGGCCTGAGATGAAAGCTGTGGTTTGCGCCATCACGCTCAGGTAATAGCAGTTCACTCGTGTTCAAACAGCCAAAGATACTTACAGAACAAAGACGGCTGCACATAAAGAGGATCTCAGGTTTTTTAGACTCAGAATGTCTGAACAGAAATAACAGAAATCATTGATCAATTTCAGGAGAGGGCTACATTTCTTCCTCAATCTCTGGGCCACATTTGTCTTAAGCTATATCTCGTTCTCTGCTTCTCTATCTCTGTGTCAAATAGTTTGGTTCATTATGAACCAGATCTGAACCGATCCATTTCTCCCAGTTACAACTGAAGAACCAATCTATTTTACTTTGGGCTGAGGCTCACATCGCTCTTTTAATTCTTCTTTGATCAATAATGAATTAAGGTAGATCTGCCAACATTGTAATTGAAATAAGTAAACTGGCAGCTTACCACTCCCAATCAGCTATGATTTCTGGCTCATGCAAAACTTTTTTGTTTAATTTCTATGCTCATAGGTTTCTGAGCTTTCTTTTAAACCCAGAGATTCTCTTAAGGATTTAGGCCTCTCTGAGACTGTGAGGCTACAAAGCAGGAGAAAAAGATAAACTATCAGAGTATGACGTGTGCTGTATAAATTACAATTGTTAATGTAAATAAACAAGCTAGGTTTTCAATTGACTTTAACCCTGGAAATTTAAGATTTACAGTAAAAACTGTTACTTTATAGTTGTGCTAGTGCCTTCTTCAAGGTTGTGGTCAGACATAAAACTACTTTAAACTAAACGCTAACACCAACTTGTTCAAAATGACATAGTCAACATGCGCGTGGCAACGAAGGAAATCCCTTTTGGCCCAAAAAGAAGTAGCAGCATGACATGAGTAGAATTTACAGTACCCCACACTTAGTAGGTAAGGAAGAGACTTTCATGTTATAAGGCTAGGCTTGCTTTGCTGCAGTCCAGTCAAAAAAATTGTCAAGTGAAAGCAAAACCTGAAAGACATTGATAGGAGAGCTAAACAATTTATTTTACAAATACTGCTTTCAGCAGCAAAAAAAACTTGACATCCTAGCATGCAATAAATGGACTCATAGGTTTAAATTTAATAGAGTATTCCCTACTGTACATCATTTTGTCTGTGTTTTAAATTAATGTAATTATTTTTATCATTATTTGTTGAAAAACGGGATGTGATCATGACTGTGTAAATTCTGCAATAAACACTAAGTCAGTCCCGTGATAATGCTAGCTCATCAGTCAATATGGCGACCATAAATGTCTGTTCACAAATTTGATGGCAATTTATCCAATAGTTGAGATTATTCAGCCAGGAACAAAGCGGTGGACCAGTGTATCTGATATCACCACAATTACCTTGTTATTAGAACATGATGTTCCAGGACAATAGTTTCAACTATGAACAAGTGGCACAGTCTGCCCCTGGAGCTTGCTGTTAGCCAAATGGGTTGGGTTTAGGAGCTCACTTATTATTTTCCATCTCTTTTTCTCCATCTCTATTTTACGTCGTAGTTTGCTCAGTTTTAGGCAACAACAAAAACACATAATGCAATGTTATGATATAAAAAAAAGGTGACTGTCAGTTGCGAGGAAAGTCTTGGAGCAACATTAATTATGATGTTCCAGAAGCAACAACCAACACGACAATATCAAGGTTGTGGCTGAGGGACCATCATTAACAGTCCTCGAGCCACAGTATTAGCAAGGCCGAGAAGCTTGTTTTCACTTGAGTTAAACAGTAAAAGGTGATAAAAACAAGTAGAAAAGAGCTGGAGGGAGTCTGCACACTGTTTCACTCCCAAACGAATGGAACTCTGATCGTAGGTAACATCTGGCCTACAATGGACCAATCAGTTATACTCTCCTAAGGCCTTTTAATCTCACAGGTGCTAAGTTAAAGTGCTTCTATTTGTAAAAACTTGGAGTTTCTGAGTATTTGCTCTGAACCGATCTTTTCCGAGTGACACCCATTTCTTGTGCATTTTTAAAGAATCATGGTGAGCAACGTCTCCTCTGTCATGCCATCATCGGGCTCCTGGACCAAAGTTGCTAATGCAGTGCAACGTTCCACTACATCAATTCACAGCTTCCACACCCACTGAAATGCATTTGATTAGTCACCCCAGCACAGCAATGGGGACATAAATAATTCATCTGTGCAAGTGACAAATGAGGCAATCAATTCTGGGACAGCATTCAAAGAGAAACTATTCAAATCCCCTCTAAATTAATTTTCTGCCTTTAGTGGCCATGGACTTACAATTTTAATGCTGAATTCATCTGATGATGTTTTAACGCTGACTTCTACAAACTAAAACAGAAAATGTTTCCAAAAGATACACATACAAAACATCAATGTTTCTTTACCGACAATAAGCCTCAGAGAGTTCATTATTCTTTCTGATCATCACTAAAAGCCTCACCGCTGGCAGCACCAAGTTAAATATTGGACATCAGAGCGTTGTGGTAATTTGCCTGCACAGAGAATAGCAGGCGATTTGAGACAAGACATTAAAAGAGTAGAACAGACTGAGGGCTGGACTAATTTCATATTCCATCTGACAGTGGAAACTCTCCATGAATGCAAAAACCTCTGGATGAGCCGAGCTCCTCATGTGGGATGAGCTCACACTTGACTCTGACCTCTGAGACTCGGAGAACAAAGAAATCTGAAATCTAGCCACAATTATTTTGTCGGCCAATTGTAGCCTGAGTGATGATAAAGAGCCTGAAATATCCATCATGCTGCACAGATAAGGTGAATTATCTACAGAGACATGGGTTGGAGTATCGAATCTGAATCCCGAATCAAATCCGGTTATTGACTCTGAATCCTTTCAAATCCCTTAATGTGTCCAATTAGGTTTAACTTTCAACATTTACAAGTCAGACAGCAGTAAAGAACTGAAGCTCAAAGGTCTCTATGCAGCTTTTGTTGTGTAATAACACAAAAACATCAAGTCCTCCAGATTGAATGACAAAATATGTATTGATACAACTGATATGAAGTCTTGTTCCGAGTATCAATACTAGTGTCAAAAGGATTTGTTTACAAATAAAGTTGATCCATGTTAGATCCCATCGTGGACACATCAACACTCTTGAACACGGTCTTGTGCTTGAACATGCATGTTAGTGACATACTGACGTAAATCAACATTAAAAGGAAAGTGCCTCATGTTTGTTATTTGGTGATAATTAAAATATATTCAGCCTTGTTCATCAACCCATAATCCATGACTTTTTTATCTCTGATAGTATTTGAGCTGCTTTTAAAAATATAAATGTCAGATTAATACCTGTGATCTGTGATCAGGTCACATTAAAATTGTAATTGGTTTGTCACGATAGTACATAATAATCAATCCATCGTTAGTTATTTTTTTAGAAATATGCTTAGGTAAGCATTAAAACAGCAAAGTGGGTTGACAAACTTGATTACAGTGTTAAGGAGCCTGTCTTGTGAAAGTAATATGACTCTTGAGATGATGTCTTGACTTGAGAAAAGCGTTCAGCGCTCTTCTTTCAATGAAATAGACTCTGCAAGTCTAATAGAACCGAAGCTACAGCAGCTACACTAAACGCTTGAGCAGCTGTAATTGCTGTTTTCGGGTCTTCACACCTAAACCAGACTGTCTCTTGCTACCAGTAGTTCCTCGAAGAATGTGGATTGATTCAATGCCTGTGGTTTCAGCCACAAGCATGTAGCTTGAAGCCTGGCAAGATGGATCTATCTAAATCCCACACACTGGACTTGAAAAAAAGATGAGTAGAAACATTTTCAAATGCTTCCATCAAACACAAACTGTGTCCCTGATTTGCAGCATCCAGCTACACTTTCCTTGAGGGTTTCTGCTTTAAATGCACATCGTTCTAGTTCCACCTTTTCACTTTCTTTTGTTCTTCCTCCATTTTTAACGTCATATTACTTTATATATGTTGGGTTGGTTGCCAACATTCAAAACATAGTTCAATATAAATCAAAACATAATAGTGTTATGTTTAATGTTTTTACATTGTTTGTGTTTTTGTACCAAACATAATGCGGAATAATGGCATGCTGGAAATTATATGGTATAAGTATAATTATGAAATAATTTAAGCGTTGTGTACACATACCAATCAATTGGTCGAAACATTACTACATATATCTGGATCGTAGAAGCCAGAAGTGGCACTGAATGGGATTTTGGTTTGGGAGCCAAAAAAGAGATGGTTCTTTTTGTTGAACTGAGCCAAATGAGCTGGCTCACTCCAAACAGCCAGACAAGCCAGCTGATGCATGTGAACATTCGAGTGTGATAACGCGTGGAGATCAAACTATCATATCATTGCAGGAGGGGTGGTTACAGATCTACAGGATTGTAGCTGATACTTCGGTCCTGTCATTTGGGCAGGACAATGGGACTTTTTTCAGTTCCCCCAGTGGTCAATTTGGGCCTGTATACCTACCAGTAAAATATTTCAGTACAGCTGTCCAGATATTAAATAGATACACCAGTGATGTCTTCCTTTTTAACCAGCAAAAGCTGCAGTCAACAATGGCTGAAAATACGAAGAGTGAAGAGAGATGAAAGATTAAAAGTGTAAAACCATCTTAGTTTTGTGTCCAAGTCTGCTTCTCAATCAAGATTTCTAACCTCCTTCACAACCCAAACCAGTTATCTCTGCAAAACCTAACCATGACTTCACCAAGGCATTAATCCACGCCAGCTATGCACCAAACACTGTCTGTAGAGGAGGGAAAAGGGGGAACAGACTTTACCATGCGATCCAAAAAAGAACCAGCCTATTTTGGATGGAAAATCCCTTTTTTGGAGTTCTTGTGGCCTCAGAGTAAACAAACATATCACCACAGCAGCTGTCAGTCATACGTCAGTTCCCAGTGTTAATCTGTTTTGTCCTCTGACAGTTCAGAGCTATATGCTCCCAGCTGACAGAGCCCTCCACTTGACTCTCCTGATGATAAAAAAAAAACAGCATGTAAAGGTTTTGGGTGTACCGTCTGACACGAACAAGGCCAACAGGCAGAGAGATCTGTCATGCTGACTGGTGTCTGAGCGCTTCACTTAACATTGAACTACCGGCAAAACTTTTTTTTTTTTTTTTCACAACTTCTCGGGGAGATAATCGGCACTCCATCCGCGGCTGAGGTTCCCACTCATCCATCACCTCCCAATGCTATATTCCCGACTAACAGAAAAAAACTGACCGCGGGCTAACAATCTTTCACTCCGGCTTGCATACGGCTGAGCTGAGGTGAAAGCAATGGCCTTTTCTTGAATTACCTTCCCTTTAATCAATGACACTGTGTCTGAGAAAATATCTCCAGGAGAATGGCGGTGGGACTCCATATCCATCATGATGGTGCTAATGGATGACCCGAATGCATCACTGTGTCAAGATTCATCAGACATTCATCAAAATGTAGAAGCAATATGAATAAAAGGACAAATGGTCGCAACATAATAAGGATGAATTATCTTCTTGCGAAGCAGACGAGAAAGAGGAAAAGATTGTATTACTTTGCTTTATTTTTATTGAGGAGGAAAAATGTAAGCCTTGTACTGGTTGAGCTGTAGGCTGAGGGTAAATGTTTCATGAATACACTTGATTTAACCTTGAGCAAAAGTCACACTGATATGCTGCTGTCAGTACTCCAACCTTCAATTCAGTGACTTTGTGACATCACACTACATCACTGGGTCACACATTTGCATAATGAATGCCTAAGAGCTACTTTGGAAAGTAAGAATTCATTTAGCACAGTTGCTTTGTTGTTGTTAGCGGTGCTGGGTCATGGGCGTGTGTGAGTTGACCGATCAGATGAGAGTGGGTATTCAGGAGGGGGGGACTCAGAAAAAAACAGCAGCATTTTAAGACAGAGGGGTAATACAGAGCTGCAGCACTGGACAGTATGAGAAAACTGATGCCTTTTTTAAGCATTAAACCATGTAAAGCTATTCTAGTAGTGACTCAAAATGAAATCATGTAAGTGAAAATGAGCATAATATGTCCCCTTTCAATTTGCTGGTTTTGTAGCAAAAGCCTGAAAAGATTATTTAACTAATGCTTACTCCAGTAAGCAATCCATGTCATTTCTCCAGTAGTATATAGTAAATGTTAAGGATGTACAGTTAATTGACACATTATCAACATTTCAATATGACAAAACAGGATTACAATGAATAGAATACTGTAGTGCTGAGACGAGGATTTTGGTTAGTGTTACTGTTTTTGCAAGTAATGTAATACTTTATCCGCAGGTGTTGAAGGCATGTCATTTATATTGATCAGTTTTCTATTTTTAAAGTTTTTTATTCTTTGATGCCGTAATGCATTTATGGTGTATTGGGAGCCCCGTGAGCTGGGCATAGTTGTATGCATTGCATTACAAAAGAAAATCTGAATTCACTCTCTCCTGTGTCTTAGAAACTGAAAAGTAATCTAAAAACCCTAAACCAGAACACACTGAGCAGTCAGTGTGCCGTCTGTATGAGTAAAACCTGCTTGTAGGTCGAGATAATTGGGAAAAATTCCTCTTGTAATACTTAGTGTCCTGCTGTGTGCCTCTGGAAGTCTCTGATCGGTGATTAGTCATCAGTCCCAGCAACAGTACTGTAATATTTCTTTCTCTGGGCTGAACACTGTTTGTAGTTTCTCTGTAAAAATGATCTTGAGCATAGAGACAAGCCTCTGACAAGCAACGTTGTTGAGAGTGCAGAGGCTGTACCTGAGCATCCACAAGGAGGTGTCTCATCAGAGTCATGGACTTTCTCAAGGTGTCCCTCTCCCCGGGGATAAAGGCCTCGTCCTCGTCGGTCAGGCTACAAGGCCTGGTCACAATAAACTGAGCAATCTGGTCGTTCAGGTTGTTGAGAGACTGGACCGCTGCAAAGGAAGTAAAAAAGTCCTGGGTTAGTGAAAACATACACACATTCACAATAGCTGTTCTATGATCTCCTCTAACTGCCATGTAGGTCAAGAAGCCCCAGAGTTTGATTCTTCCCTCTCTAGAGGGATTTTCTGGATCAGACTTGTGTGATTTCCTTCATCCACGGCCATAGTCAAGTCCATTGTTCTCTTCCTCAGAATAATCCCTCTTTTAGACAAGAGGGGCATCATTAGGCTAAATCCATTACCAATACACTCACAGTCAACCCATTACTGTATATAATCCATTTCTATGGAGACAGTCTGAATAATAAATCTGTCTGTTTTTCTATTCACTCTAAGGCTACATTAACACAAGTTCAGAATTGTTTTCTAAGAGCTCGAGTTTGCTCAGAGGTTTCCATTAAGGTCAGAGCCTGTGGGTGGTAATGTAGAAACATCTGATCAATACTGAACCATTTCACTGATGCATACCAAGCCAGCAGGTGATAGAAGAGCATTTTGTCAGAGAAGCCCAACAGACGTGGAAACACATAAATAATAACATACAGCTTACAGTTATTATACATGATTGATTCTTCTTTGGATTCTTTGTCCAGTTGAAAACAAGCAGCTGCCAGTGGGCCGGAAATAACTCAGCTCAACACAAGGCGTCAAACACTTCTTCAAACACAAAGACCTTTTTCCTAAATTCTAGTTCAAGTTTTTCATTGATTGGTTGATAGAAACTAGGGTTCGACCAAAAATCAGGAACAATACTGAAACCGATTATTAGTAATCAAGGAGACCAATAATCCATACATATTTGCTGTAAAAATTAAAACCTAAGTGCCAAAGATTAGATCAACCAGTGATGAAATGTAAGTATATACAATCCACTCAAGTACTGCAATCTTGAAGTACTTGTACTTTACTGAAGTGTTTCCATTTTTTGCTATTTACTATACATAATTTCATTTAACAACATTTTGGAGGCAAAGTACTTATTACTCAACTGCATTTATTTGATAACTTTAGTAACTATTTTCTTTTGCAGAGTCATACCATTAAAGGGGCCCTATGAGACAATATGTAGCAATTTACATGTATTATTCACATTTTTATTGGCCGTATGTGAGCGGGTTGTCCACTAAGAATCCACTCACCCACTTTCAACAATCGGCTGCCAGCATAACACAGAACAACAACAAGATCAACTATAATGAATGATTATAATGTATTATCACAGATTAAGCTACCAGTACTATAAAGTAATTAAAATGTGCTCCACTTTAAGTGAGACCAAAGCCTGTGGACTACAGACAGAGAGAGGCGGCAGCATCAGAGCCAAATAAGCGCAATTAGTCAATTCCTATTAGTGCCCTTCATTTTTACAAGGGTACACAGGGAAAACTCATTGCGAGCATGCTCAGTTTTGTGTAAGTGTTGTTTGTAGTGATACGAGTAATAAGTGTGGCAAGCAGTGGCTGCATTCAGTTACATCATAAAACACAATGTTGTCAAATGACTGATAACAATGACAAAGATATCCATGAAAACATTCGCATTCAACTGGTAATGTTTCAATGATTGAGGCAAACTGTGAGACACTTATCAGTGTTCAAGTTTTCAAAGATGCCAACAATAACAAGTTGAATCTTGGGAAGTGTACAAAATGAAGAGAACATTTCCATTAGAATGGTGCAGCCATGAAAACACACGGTCTTTGGTCTGAATATTTCACTCAGTGTATTGATGATAATTGTCATATTTAAAGATGAAATAGTGATGCAAATAATACACATGATAATATCTGCCAAATGATTTACATTTCTTTGCGTTTTTTCGTTTTGTCACAGCAGGTGTTAATGCACCTCAATGTGCATTAACACCCGTCATTACATGGAAAAAGGAAGACGATGCAGTAACTAGCCAGTGAGCTACTGCCACAGTGTGTTGCTACTGTCAGAAGAGATGACAGACGAAATCCAGATACTCTACCTGCACCTCTACCTGAGTTTTTGGATTCCATGAACGATCAATCTGACTTACAGCACTCTTTTTCTTTTAAGTTTTCGGCAGATATCATCAGGCCGCGATAATCGTGTCGTGAAAATGTGATATCATCACAGCCCCTCGCTTCAATAAAGATTCAGGAAAAGCACATACAGAACATACTGATTAGGATGATGCCACTCAGAGTAGACGTCAATGATTCAGTGATGTGATATTGTTGATGTAATTGTTTAATCTATGCAGGGTCTAAAAAGAGTGGACAGAGACAGCTGACATCTTCAAATCAGACAAAACCCCAAATTTATTATATCTAAAATGATATATAACAGAGAAGAGCAACAAATCTTCCTGTTTGAGAAGCTGCAACCAGCAAATGGTTGGGTATTTTTTTTGTCTGATAAATCACCAAAACCATCAGTTGATTAATTTTCTGTCAGTGGGCCAACTGTGCCAACATTACAGAGAGAGCATGTTTGAAGGAGGTCACCTGCTCCAAGTCAACCATCACTTTCTCAAACACCTACCGACGAGCAGGCGAAGAGGTCAGTTCAGGCCTGAGAGTGACAGAGCGACTGAGGTGACGTGTGACACACGGGCGACAGCCAAGGTCGACTTTTTGGCAGAATGATCAAAGATTTATGGCCACACCTTGCAGCCTTCTCTTGAACTGCAGCAGCACGACAAAAAGAGGCATGTTTACGAGCTCACTGCGGCCCCGCAGGCAGCACGGCGTACATCAAATCAGCCCAGGGTGGGTGAAGCGGGGGAAATAAAATGTTTACTGCAGAGGTTGGCGATTGGATTCTAATTTCACATTCAACATTTACAAGGTGTACCTATCTGACCCGAAGACACCAAACGTGTCAGCGTAATGGCACGCTGCTGCAGAAAATGACATGCTGTCAAACTGGGAGAACAGACACACCCTCCTCTCCTCTCTGCTCCACTTTCATTCTTCATTTAATGTATTCTGTAGCACACTGTGATGCATGATGGAGGAGACAGGTGGCTTTCTATAAAAGTAATGTTGCTTTGACCACCATGAACGTGTCAACACACCATATAATGATCAAACCCATAAAGCATCAGACAGACACAACGCATCATGTTGAATTTGTCGTCGTAACTGGTTGAACTCATTCATGAAATAACAACAAATGCTGAAACTCTCAGCTGCTGACATGGTTGATCAACGTTAGACAGCCGTGAGGTGTGCATCTGCAAGTCTCAACCACCGTCACCTGCATGTTTAATATTCTTCTGGCTGGAGAAAAACCAGATGAGGCAGCAGCACAGGAATGATCGGTCCTCCGCTGATTATGCATGTAAGGAAATGTCAAATCTTGTTTTCTCATCGCTGATCAGACACAATAACCAGCGCAGGAATTCAAAATGGCCTGCTAGAGCTGACCATTTGTGAACTTGAGTGTTTTAATAATACAGAGAGGAATGCTGATGAGAATTGAGATTATTTAGAAATATATTTTCATTATTGCTCTGGAGACTTCGATGTTTGTAAAATTACGCTTTCATTATGTACAATTTGAAAAGAATTGTATATCTGCATCTGCCAATGGGCCATCACGATAAAAGTTGGCAAATAATATGTTAATTCCACTACAAGACAGATTTTTCTGTAATTTTGTGAAAAAAAACTTAGTTGGAAAAAAAATCCACATATACCATTAAACATAGGTGTCATTTACGACAGGGAAGCCGGGGACATGTCCCCGTCCTTTTAAAAGCACGATTTGGCAGAAAATGTCTGTTACATAGCTTGCACCAAGAAATGTTAGTAAACAAATGACAAAAAATGGTTTACTCTCTATCAGCACCTACAGTTGAAACTGGCTGCTGCCACAGATGGGAGGACCACTTAAAACATCTGTTTTGATAGAATTACCTTCTAAAGAATGTAGTCAGACATTAATCCAATATTAAAGTAATGTAACCTGATTACTTTCCATTCATTTTGGATTACTTCAAATACATGCAAATAAAGACTAAAGAAAAGAAATATCAATAAGATTACCTTTATTTAAGCTTAAGAACAAGTGTGTCTATTCCCTGTGTGTGTCATGTATTATTCCCTAAGAAATGAATGAAAATGCTCTGTAACTCTAGTGTTAAAGACAGTAAGAAAAATTCTCGGATCCATCCTCTTATCTCGATCTGCACCAAGTAAATGGGAGTCAACTCTTGGCTGAGACACATCCTCCATTCAAGTTTCATTGAAATCTGTTCAAAACAAACAAACAAATAAAAGTCAAAAACATAAAAACCTTGGTAGAGGTCATAAAACCATAGTACAGAATATTTACATAAGAGATGTTTTTATCCCAACTTGTTTTCCTGCCCTTTCTCATTTAAAGTCTATGTATGCCTCTATATCAGTGAAAATATGAATAATTCACAGCTTTAAAAATGTCTTTTAAAAACTGTCTGTATGCTCCACAGATATAAACGAGACACTGTGTGAAAACCCCACATCTGCACTTTCAACTGGTTTTCTCAGCTTGTCTTCACATAGCACATATCTACAGTTATGTCACTATAAATAAGATATGAAGAAATGTCAGACAAATGTATAAAATGTTTCCATTCATCTGTCTTCGATTTACTTGCCACAACATATATTGGTTAAATCCTTTATTCCGAGAGCTTTGTTTTGAACATGCATACACAAGATCCTCCTCTATCAGGTTGTTATTTCTTCACTTCTGTGTTTTTTCTGTAAAATGTAGGATCATTTAAATCAGGGGGGTATTGTATTGTTTTGTGAAGCACCCTCCCACACACAGGTGCCCCAGTGCTGCTGGTGACTCTAAGATGTGGACAGCTCATTACAATCTTTGTAGCCACCCACAGGAGCACAACAACGTCAACAATGAACTCTAATGAGGCATGCCGCTGTTTTGTCAGCATGTACAGTCCTCATGAAAGGAGAATATAATGTGCATATGAAAAAAAAAAAAAACCTCATCACTCATAAAATGTAATGTCTCTACAAGGAAAAATATCGGTTCCGGTTGTTAATTTGTGAAATCACACAAAAACACGATCAAGGGGAGTTTTTAATGCAGATGTGTTGAATACAGTAAAATATATTCAAATGAGCTCAGCAAGCTGTCCCACCAGGAAGCGTGATGAGAAAAAATATCAAAACGACTCTTTCGCTTCTGCTCACTTTTGGGTTACAGTCAGAGTAGCCAATCAGCCTGTGCCAAAGCAATTTGAGGAAACTCCAAAAACTTCACTCCTCAAGCCCCAAAAGACCCTGACTCGGATGAAAGGACGAGGGAGTCTGTGAGAATTTGAGGCAATCCTGAGAGAGAGAGGGAGAGCTCGGCTACATTTCAATTACACCAGTGCCAGATAAATACACAGCACAATCTTGGTGGTGGACACAAGCCTGTATTGAACGTAAACCGCGGGTATAACACCACCCTTCACACTCAGGACCTGAGCTGGCAAATGTTCATTTTACAGCCTCGGAAAACATGGCACTGTAAAGCTAAGTGCAAGTTTGTTCAAATGCGGGGATTTGGACAGATCAATTATAGCTTAGCAAAGTTTGCTTTGCATAGAAATTACTGAATCCCCCTCTGTATCTGACAGTATCAACACAAGCCTGTAATTTTGTTGTCTGCTTCATTGTTCTGCATCGCTATCTGCAGGATTGTCCAATTCACCCGCTGCGCGTTGCAATTCCCCTGAGAAATTGGACATTTTCCCCCAAAGGAAAACTTGGAGATCATCTCATGATACATCGTCTCTGAGACGAAGACGGATCAGAACTGGATTAATTTGAAAGAATTTATCTTCTGTGCGTTGCATGCCTGTTACAGCATGCTCCACAAATCTGTTTTATCTTTATGTCTGGCACACACACATGGCAGATACTTTACATTTCACTCCAGTGTCATGCTTCCACACTCTTTCAACAAGCATTTGATCCTTTCCCTCTGGCTAGTGCCCACTAATGTCTGATGCAGAGCAGATGGGGGCTTTTGTGTGCGCAGAGCTTTGTGTGGGAATATGTGAACATGGAGTGCATAATTGTGACAGTGGATTTAGGAGATTGACCTCTGCGGAAAAACAAACTACACTGGTTCTGTTTCTTTGTGTCCCAGAGCTGAAATCAGAGAATCTGCCCAAAACAATCGGGCAAACAGGGGCTAAGGCAGACTGCCAGGCGTCTCTTCTCCGTCCACAGCGTGCGAGAGGATCCCTCAGGTCTGCATCTCATTCTCATTTCCACAGTTCCCACGCCACAACAGGCATGTTTTGGCTTGTTTAGGCACTAAATTGTACCTGATCCGATCACATCTGAATCTGGACACTCAAGTCAGACAGCTCCAGAAAGCAATATCACACTTGTCTGTTGTACAGTCTGTATCTTGCCTCACTGCATGTAAGGAAGCATCATCCAGCTGGCAGTCGATGAACAATTATGTGCAGTATGTGTGATTTATGTTTATGTCTTAGGCTTTTGACTGCATTTGTGTTTCTAATAGATCTATTGGAAAACCATCAAAATAGCTGCTAAGTAAATTGGTCAGTTGTCTCCAATAGTTTTAGTCAGTCAAAAGTTAAAGTGGAATACAATCTTAACAGGCGTCAGAGTCTATAGCAGTGGTCCTCAATAGGCAGCCCCCAGGCTGCATCCGGCCCGCCGCCCTCCTATTTGTGGCCCCCAAACTGTTATTCCTTCATTATGTGTTTTGTTTGGGTCAGCACGTGTATACCGGGACTTGTCTCCATGCCAACATTACACAGTCAGCTGGGTCACTGCTGCGAGCGCAATTTTTAACATTCACTTTCATTTTTGGAGCAGTTCGCATATTGACATTTTGCTGGCTGTAGAAGCCTAGATTGCACAAAAATGGCGTGTTCCAAGTTCACTGCTAAAAGAAAAGTTGACAGTGAAAATCGGCAATTCAAATAAGAATGGACTGAAAAAATTGGCATTCATTCTCCCTCCAACCAGCACAAGACCCATGTGCTTAATATGCCAGAAACTATAGCTGTGATGAAGATTTCCAATTTGAAACGGCATTATGAGACGAAGCAATGGAATTTTGATGACAAGAAGCCATTCTCAGATGCAGAAATAATAAAAGAATGCATGACAGAAGTGATGGACACAATGTTTGAAGAGTAACAAAGAGTAAATATTCCACTATGTATTTTAATTTATGTCAAAATGGAAATGACATTTTAGTTTAGTTCGTATTTTTGTTGTTGTTTTGAATGAAAAGGACATTTTGTTTTGAACATTACAGTATTATTGCATATGCTCAATACATGGATCTTTGAGTCATTGAAAAAAATCTTTGTGGCCCTTTAAGATTTGTATTTGAGTATCCCTGGTCTATAGCAATACTAGCAGCTTCATAAAAGCTGTCCACTTAATGCTGATGTCTGCATGGTAACATACAATGACAAAACCAACATGCTGACATCTAGCAGTAATGTTTGAGGGAAAGTCACAGTCCAGTGGACCACCATTGTACCTTATTTCAGAAAAAATATGTATGGTAATGAACAGTGAAGAGACAAGTAATTATTTCATCTCATTTGAATTGAGCCATGAATTACACATATGATGTTTATCAGTTCAAAAGATAATTTTTCATCTTGGTAAAGGCACCCTTTGTCAAAATGAACCCAGTGTAAGACTGTGAAAGTACGTTATTAGAAAGATTATACGGTCGCGAGAGTGATGTTGTTACCTTTAAGGCTCACCAAAACACTGAAGAGTTGGTCCTGTATATTAGCTCCCTCAAAAAACGTACTGTCTTTTCACATAACTGCAGCTGTCAATAGAGCACGATTTATAGTGATTTTCACCATTTCTTTTACTTTTTCTTCATAAAAATTCCACAACACAATTCACTGTAAATGAATGTCAGCCTCGTGGTGGAGTTAGGGGAAAAGTCAAAGGATCAACAAAGTCAGGACGATTCATCCTTTCAGGACCATCACTGTCTTAGACAATTTTCATGTCAATCCATGTGATGATAGCTGAGATTTCAGTCTGGATCAAAGTGGTGGACTGACAGAGACAATGTTGTGTAGGATAACACCTTGTATTAAGGAGCAATCTGTCTTATCTGTAACTGCTAAGTGAAAATACTGGGAACATGTTGAGTTTAATGATAATTAATAAAGCATAATCTGTGTTCTCTAAATATCAAATCCATAATATTATACTAGGTGTCAGGAAACACCCTAAAACCTATATCTACATCTTGGGGTATGTAAATGATTTATGATTACCAACAGTTTTGGAATTGGTACAGTAAATCACCTCAGCATTGCTGCAATGGCTAGAATCCTAAGTACAACCATCACAGTTATGTTCATTTAAAGTGCTGGATTTCCACCCCTGACAGGCTGAAGTTGTGTGTGAATCAACATTACGAAATTGATTCCTACAGAGAGAGACCTTTTTGTCAAATAATAAGATCCTCTTTGTTACCAGAAATGGTAAAGATGTAAATATAGGGCCATTGGTTTGTAAATTATGGAATTTCCCTTTAACATTGGGATTTGGAATCAGCTGCAAAAACTGAATTATCTGATTTGTTCTCAAACAGGTTCCTAATTTTCATGTCTGCCTTTCAGTCAATCTAACATGTGAAAGCTGTTGAAGGTAAGACAGTAAAGACCTTGAGGGCAGCCCGCAGGGAAACATCTTCACAATGAGGCCTGCAGGGCAGGAAAGGTTTTCAGCTCTCCCTGCAGATTCTCCAAGCTCTCATCAGGAAGAAATACATTAATATGTAGAATAGACCCAGAAGAGTAAAACCTTCCTCCTGGTGACTCACATTTTCATAATCATTTTCTCATACATCTCAAAACTGTTTGTGCTGTCCAAATCAAGGATTCAATTCCCCTCATCGTTTCAATTCTGTTAACTAACAAACACACGGTAATTTACTCTTATTATGCGTGAGCCTGCTAATTAACAGCGAGACAGACCTACATGAGAACTAAAACATCTCAAGGGAACAACTCTTTAAGTGCAAATTGTTTTCAAACCACCACAGGAAATTCTGTTGTTTCTCATGAATGCATACTTTTTGGAGATCAGCACAGATTGCATCTCACACGAATCTGAAGTCCTCACATCATGATGCAATTTTTGATTTGCATATCTGAAAATGTACCAGCTACGGGCGACCAAGATCAAACACTTCACTCAACTCGGGACATTAGTCCTGAAGGTCTCAGCCAGATTATCTTTCAAGATATTTTTGCACAATCTCTGACATACTAATTCATGATATGCAATCTAGAGCTCATAGACGGTTAGCTGAGGTCAAATCCTTCCAGACCCACTCAGATGGTCAGAGCTGCATCTCACAGAGTCAACCAGCTCTACATTAGAGCATGAGGCTCCAGTGTGGAGGCAGAAACTGCAGGAGGGATTTAATTTTGCCCACAGCAACATTGCCACCACCTGGTCGCTTTGATACATGCTGCAACCGCATGAAATGAGAACGTTCCTCTGTTTGCCATCTCACTGACAGAACAGCCGCGAGTGAAGAAGTGACAAAGACATGTGTACCAACACGTGTTCGACCCCTCAAAACTTCTGCTGATGCCTTCACGCAGTGACTCAGAGACATGATTCCAAAACATCACGTATTTAAAAGGTGGTAAATAATTCATCTGAGCTTTGATAAACAATTCCGTTTCATTCTTATCAACCTTTTATCTAAATAAAAATGCCACAAACTGCACTTTTAGCATTAAAAATCCCTATAGCATAACAGGCTTTCACAAATTGCAGATCTTTCTAAAACCCGTTAGTGATTAATTAAATTAAAATAATTAAAATATGGCCCTTAACAAGTCCAAAAAAAGCCAAGGTAAAGTGCCGTCCACTGATTTTTTTTGCATTACTTTGATCAGTGTGCCACCTAGTGAGAAACACAAGAGATCAGCACAGAGCCGTCCAGGTTTCTCTTTCTTCCTTTGACTCAAAGACTTTAGAAAAACAAATCTCAGGGGGGGCCACCGAACCATCGGCTGTACATGAAAGCCTCCGATGGCCCTTTGATAATCTGCCTGAGGCCTCCTCTTCAGCACCTGATGAAACCACTCCGATTCCTCCACTCAGCCAAGACACCCACAGGTATTTAATTTACAGATAAAGAGCAGCTCCCATTTATGTATCAGGTGTAATGAGGTGTGTAACGGCACAAAGGGCTGGTTATGTAAGTGTCTGCTTTTACAAAAGGTCAGGGGTCAGGGGTAATTAATGTTCCGTTCACGATACATCTTTTATAACAGATTAATTCAATTACAGAGCAGGAGCAGCACAGGAAGCAGCAAAATCCTTTACAGCAAAGTATATAAATTTAAGGAAAAAAACACCCTCGGGTCTTCTTACATAACGCTTTGTTGTTTCGATGCACTCAAGGAGTCACTGTGTTAAAACTAATTTCACTGGTGTACACACTTCACTGCAAATCGGCTCCAGCATCAGCAAGTAGCTCCATGTATTTCCCCAAATTACTTTGATGAGAACAGATCTGAACTACTCACACTGAGCTGTGGGCGGAGGTGGAGAAAAATAGCGTCAGTGACAGTGACAGCAGCAGAGAAAGACAAAAGCATACTCTACATACAGCATCACTCTGTGTTTGCGTTGTGTTTTTATGAGTCTATTGTTGGAGATACATTTCTGTCTGATACAATAATTCTCAATTAAGTTGCTGCTGGTCTGTTTTAGCTGCAGAGGTGGCAAAAGTACACGCATTCTTTACTCAAGTAAGGGTACAAATACTTAGTCAAGTAAAGGACAGATACCTGAAAAATCTACCTCAGTACAATCACAGAGTATTTTTACTTCCCACCTCTGTGTAGCTGTGTCGCACAAATCTCAACACAACATCAACATTTGGCAGCTCATCGGCAGGAATAGGAAATGTACTCCAGCACAAAATGGGCCGAGGAAGCCAAGGTGCATCGCTAATAACTGTTTTCAGCAGCATCCACGAAGCATGAAAATGAGACTAAAGAGAAACTTTGAAGATTCAGACAGAAGAGGAAGAAATCTCTCTGCATCAGGCGGTATGAGGAGGGGAAATGAGGACCCTCTCATCTTTTCACAGAATAGGGGGTAAACACTGCTTGTTAGAGCAGACCTGAGTGAGCTCAAACATGACATTTAAAAAATCCAGAGGCTGCATGCTGGAGTGCCTTCCGAGAGCCGGGCCTACAGGCGGCAACCGGTGACAAGGCTGGAGCCCAATTAGGACTGTTTGCGAGCGAGTGTCTGCTCCTGTCTTTCAGGGAGGATGAAAGTGGGTCAGCGTAGCTTTTTACGGGAGCACAACGGCAGGTAGCACACAACTCACAAACTTGAAATGAGACAGATGGGGATTAAATAGCTGAAGATTCAAATTTGCACTAATACGGGCTGACGCTTCTGAATCCATTATCGTTATCAGCCACTTTGATTCTCAAAAATTCAATTTCAGAGCAGGTTTCTAATAGCTGATGAGCCACTCTTGAGTTCACAGTGCAGGTATTACCACTATCATTCATTAACACCTTTTTGTGCAGGTAAACAACTCTTATGGAGTTCAAAGGCGCGTCAACTCAACACATTAACAAGTTCGACATTCCTGTGTGGAGAAAACCGTCTCTGCCATATTTCATGGGCTTCTTCACTTCCCTCTCACATCAAACGCTCCACACTGCACTGGAGAGGAGCGAGCTGAGCGCTGTTTAATGATGCTGAGCATGTCTCTCCAAGCACACGTCTGTGGAGCAGAAAGCTCAGAACCGAGATGACATCAGCGTTGTGATGCAAAAACCACTCGACATAATTGGCCGGTCTGATGCGGTTGTGAACCCGGACAGAGCCCGTGCTTCTGATCCATCGTCTGTGTTCAAGGTCTCAGATCTGCCCACATGTTTAAAATGACATAAAAAATTCATGACTTTTTTTTAATCCAGGGAGCAAACTGTGCTCTCAGATACAGTATACTGCAGTTGGTTGGTTTGAACTTAAAACTGCTGCTCGAGTTTGTTTTGATGCGTGCCAGGCCATTCCCCCTCAGCCTGAGCACATTTCAGCCAGGAGGAATTAATTAAAAGATGGACATGAAAAGTCATTAGTTAGAGCTGAATAAATTAATCTACTAATCAATCAGTCCATCCCTTAAAAATTAATCAGCAACTACTTGATAATTATTCAATCTCTAGCCAAAATGTGCTCGGCCCTGCTTCTTATATGTGTGGATTATGCTGCTTTCCTCTGTTTATATCGATGCAAACTGAATATGGAGAAAAATTGAGTTTTGGCCGGTCGGACAAAACAAAACATTTGAGGGAAATTTCGACTGCAATTTTTCACTGATAGAACAATCAACAGATGAAAGGTGTAACACGTAGGATATGGTCATCTGTCAAAGGTGGCACCAAAAATATATGGGGCAGCATAACCATTAACGAGTTAATAGCAAGTTAGCTCAGTTAGCCATGCAGCTAAGTGGCCCTATTAGATGACCAGAGTCTGCCTGCCTGGTTAGTGACCTTGGATCACAGGGGAATCACCTCTGACTGGACATGGCTGGACACCAGAATGAGACCAAGCACAGCCACTGAGACCGACGGATGGCAGCTTGATGACAGAATACAGGACGAAGGTTATTAACAGGACTATGACTCTGAGACTAACCAAGACTGTGTTGTGAGTGTAATTTTGTTTATGTCAGGTTTAAATGAATTGTGTTTAATGTCAACAAGATTGTAAGAGCGAAACTTGAATTCAGTGGGTGTAAAGCTGCATTTTCTGTTCGAAAGGGAAAAAGGGTGCAGAACTTTTTCCTTTCTTGCTATTTTGTGAGTTTATTTTGTTCATTTATTACACTTAAAAAGCGAAGAGAGCTTATGAAAGACAGCAAACCTGCCGCTTGCATACATCTCCCAGCTGAAACTACAGAGGCTATCAGATTATTATCTCCTGAGGTACAAAGTTGTAATATAATGTTTAAGACTAAAATCTGTCCACTGTGCAAATTGCCTGTTTCAACTCAAAACCATTAGCAGCAGCCCTATTGAGTGTATTTGAAATTGTGTGCACAATAGGAGAAGTTGAGGAGATTTGTGAGGTCATCATTTTAAAGGTGTAGTCCATTCATCCACCCATCAATGGCTCCTTTGCGTTAGTTCTGCAATGTATGTTACATCTTTGTAATGTCTTGTTTCATGCAGTATCATTGTTTTTCAGTACATTTTGTCTGTCTGCTGTTTGCACTAACAAAGAATTAAAGAAAGCTTAAGTGGTGTAGATGTAGAAGTGAGTCACATTATTTGTACACTGAAATGACAGATTTCACAGTTTGATACCAGCGAGACGACTGCCTCACAGTGGTTGCGACTGAATATAAACGGCTGAAGTGAAACCACCTCAATCTAAATGAATCATAACAGTAAACATGAACTTATTCTAAGCTTTATTTCTTGGGATGCACTACCAGATAAAACTTAAATTATTCATTTATGTAGCTTTTAAAAACTCACATATAAAGACACCAATTGCCAGGCTTGATTCTAATTACTGAACTTTTCCACGAAATGTTTACTTTTAGTAAAGCCTAACTCCACCGGCAATATTTTGCTCTGTTTTTGCAGTGAGGCCCAACTTGTTTGGCTTTGCTTGCATGATATTCAACAAAGTCAAATTAGCCAGTTCTAAGGATTTATTGCACTTAATATTCCTGTTAATGCGGGACGCATCTTTTTTTGCCCTTAATTGTGTGTAGGACTAGGGTTGACTTCTGGTGCCCAGCAGGTGCTACAATGCAACAGGATGGGAATCACAGTTATACGGTTTACTGTCTTTGGTGTGAAAGAATCTGTCTCTCATACCAGTGATTGTGAACGCTTTTCATCAGGAGCATCCTCACAGCGGCACAGACTTGTGTAGAATTCACCAGAGACATTCATAAGAGCCTTAAGTGTGAGACGTGGGACTTCAGTGAGCCGTTTGCTCTTGTGAGTTTGGTGTCAGTAACAAATCCGCAAACAAAACTAGCAGCTAATGTAATTTGATATGACAAACTAGCGACTCTATACTAGCTTTAATACATATTACCAAGGGGCCTGAGTACAAAGCAGGCATTGAGCCGGCTGGATCACACATGTGGACACACACAGACTCATTTCACAGCCTCCTTGTAAACTTCTTCCTCCAGAATGATGGATCGTTTCACAATGAGCCTTTTGCTGTTATTATTATTCTTATGAAGAGTTATCTTGAGCTTGGGTCGATTCACTGCTCTTGTGATGTGGCAACTTGAATTAAATTCTCTGAGATCCACACTCAGTACGCATCTTAAGAAACTCCTGGCACTGAGTGTATTCCTCCCTTTGTGGTTTAAATTGGTAGCAAAGCCTGAGTACAGTCGAGCTTCTCGACTTGCGAGCATATCTGATTTTACAGTGCATAGGTTCAAACCTAACTCTGCTCATTAGCTCTCACACTGTCAAAACATCTCTGAACTTTATGTACTTTAGCAAAAAAGTGGGCCGGTCTCTCTTGAATATGATTTAAAGAGTTACCCTTTAAGAACCACAGGGTCTGCATTTCCAAATAGAGACAAACTTTTAATGAAAACATTTGACACTAAAACAAAATGCGTCTGCAGCTGCTCATATTTTCTGGTCACACGCAGGGAGTCAATCCATCTGAATCTCTCACTCTTTCATTGTTAACTATGACGAACACGCAGTGTGCACTGTCACTCCTATCCGTGCACAGTGTGCCCTGCATGTTAAAGAGAAGCACCCGGGAGAAAAGGCCATATTTCATCACCACAGGAGCGCCTGCGCTAACCACTGATGCAAATTTATACAGACTCACAGCACCCCAGATTCTCCTTATGACTGCTTTTTTTTCATATCAGAGTGCTGTAGTGCAGAGAGTGAAAAGGAGGCTGATGGAGTCGGATAGTATTTACAGTCATGCTGAGCTGTATAACAAGGATTTAACATTTTTTCCGCTCAGCGTCTTTATGGGAGCTGCAGTAAGGTGACAGTTTTGCAGATCAGGACTTTGAAATTTATTTTCTAAGAGTTCTATTCAAGTTTTCAATTTGTATGTTATCTGTTTTCATCCTCTACCTGCTCCTCTCCCTGTCTCCGTCTGCTTTGTGCTGTATTGTAAGATGAACACTGGTGTTTTGGGAAGCAGCTCACAGCGTATGTCTGCAGGAGGCTGCACAGTGTAACTAAGGGGTTTATGAGAGGGAAAAAGAGGCCAGCAGCACTGGGCACGGTGAGGCAGATATGCAGAGTCATCAAACTCAGGCAAGAGGGGTTCAATGACGCAGAAAACACGGCGGGGACGTGAGCGGCGCACTGCAAGCTGCTCTGGAAGCATATGAATTAATTTGGAACATTTTTCATCTGAGCAGCTTTGAGTGTGTTTTGTTTTTCTGTCGTGCACCTATTTAGGAAACAAGTGTGTTTGTGTGTGTGTGTGTGTGTGTGTGTGTGTGTGTGTGTGTGTGTGTGTGTGTGTGTGTGTGTGTGTGCATGTGCTTTACACTGCAGTTGGAAGTTCACTCAAACTTTCACCACACAGTCGCACATTGACACAAAACCCCACAGATACACGCACGCAATCATACAGACGCCAAGATGAGCAGGATTAGCGCTCCCTGCGAAAGCTGCTGTTGTTCATACCTTAAACTGTCTCCTGGCAGCTCGGTGAGTACACAGCAGATTGAGCAGTGACAAATTTAGCTGCTTTTAAGTGGTTAGAGATGAGTGACTATTAAATCCGGGAGATGTGTTCGCTGAGCGCACAGTATTCGGCTTATGCGCATCCACTTAAAATTTTGCAATAACCTCACTTTCCTATGAGTGTGTGTCAGAGGGAGCCAGAAAGAGAAAGAGAGAGATTAAGAGAAAGAAGAGGCACAAAGGTTCAGAGTGCGAGAAATTACCCACAATGTTTTGAAACAATGCAGCAATATATGAAATGCCTCAGAAACAGCAAAGCGCTTCATCTTCAATAAATCCAGCAGATACAATAAAACACATTGAGTTTGCTGGTGCCGCAGAAACAAATTGCCTTTTGTGGGACAGAGAGGGATGTAGCATCTGTCAGGTTGAAATTAGTTTTTCAAAACAAAGCGAAGAATTACGTTGTGGTCCCTGCCAGAAATATAGACCATAAATGCATCCAGTATGGTGAGATTGGAAGTTGATTCTTCAGAAAATCCCAAAAAACAAGGCATCTGCTGAGGAAGATTATGCGATGAAGCGTCAGCACATCTAAACGGCCCTTGTGGTCACATTGTTTTGTCAAACAATTCTGTAAAAATGTTCTCTTCACTCTCTCTTTCCCTCTCATAATAGCAGACAGCAGACATAAAACCAGAAACCGCCAGCATTACCAGCCATCTTTGCATATTGAATGCAAGCTCATGTGTTTTTGAGAGTGTATTGTGATTTAAAACATTTACTTCATAATCTCTGAATGAATCTGGCAATGACACTTTCGCCCTGACTGAAATATCTTAACAGCTACTGGATGGATTGTGATGTAGTTTTGATGGTCCCCAGAGGATGATCCCCTGGCATTTTGTTTTCTTTTTGACACTGGCACTACAAAGTCCTCTATCCTACTCTGACTCACTTTTCCACCATCATCTTCCTGTAACACCTCAAGATTTCATAGGGAGACTTCTCCTCGTACAAGACTTGTGTTTCTGGTAACAAAACCCATCCTATCATTTAACAAAAAGGTCATTTAGAACAACAACCTCTGCCGGTGGTAAAAACAAGCAGTGGACGTAACCTTGATGACTAGAGTTGCCCCCAAAGATTATGATGAATCCACTGCAGCCACGGCAGCCAGCAGAGGTGACGGACCAGATTGTTAACCAACTAACTCGCCAGTATACACTCAGTCAACAATTGCTTAATCATTGTTAGATAGTAGCTGATGGGTTCTGATTGCCTTTATCCAACGTATTACGCCTCTTTTGCTCTCCACACGCTCTATTTATCTGCATGCAACCAAGGGCTGCTCAAAGATGATTGGTAAGTACTAGTCGGACTACAAACAGTTGACAAATGGAAACCAGAACACCAGAACCTGTGTATTGCTGCCCCCAATGTGTGAGATTTGTCATAAAAGCTTAAAACCCACAGGCTGTAGGCCCTCCATCATGCAGCACATATTGTATATCACAACTCTAGCCAAGTGTCTATCTTGAGATACTGTCAGTTGACTGCTCTGGAGTTCATGAAGCACAGTATCTCCAGTCAGTGCGGAGACTCCTGTCAGTCAAGGAGAAGACGTCGATTTCCTGTTGAAGAGTAGACACGATGATTCTGAGAGAAAAAAACACCCAACAAATGCAGTCAGTGAACTCCCATCGGTTTATTGATCATCCTGAGGGAGAGTGTGCTAATGAAGATACATGTGCTTCTCTGCCACATGTAACTAGAGGAGCGTATGCAACTAAATGCATGTAATTATGCGAAATAGCTCAATACAAATTAGCTCACTGCCATACATTAAACACAGCTCGTACATGTGTTTGACCAACAAGTAATTTTCCTTTAACTGAAAGCAGACATCTGCAGCAGCTAATGTAGAACTACAAGATTTGTCTTCTGACTGGCCCAAGGCTGTCGCTGGGAGACTGGATGTACTGACTGACACACGCAAAGTCCGCCGCACTCAGCTCTACTGGTTCTTAAATCCAATATGGGGATTAGGAGGGAGACGGATATCTAAATAAGGCCTGTATCTACTCTGGAGGAGTGATTTCCTGTACTGCTTAGGATGCCCAGGGACCAGGATCAATAACGTAAGTGAGAATATAACCAGCATAAGAAACTTATTAGGCCAATTCAGCAGTGATCACATATTATTTGCATATCTAATGTATCTGATTTGGCTTTTAAAAAGAGGAAGAGGAGGAAAGTTGATGATATCTGGCATAAATTCTGTCAGCTCTTATGGGATTAGTTTCAGTACACACCTGCAATGAAAATGACTCAATTAAAGAAGCCCTTTTAAGAGCCTCTCTCTCTCTCTGAATTATATTACTATTAAGTTCGATGGCCAGCAGCCCGGGAGTCTAATAGGGATGAGAACGTTGGCCATAAGCCAGCACCTTGACCTCCCTGAGCAGAGACACGAGGGCAGCTCGACACATGTGTGAGACTGAAGATATTCAGAGTTATAGGCCTCCGTGGACCTCCCAGGCAACCTTACACCACGCCTATCCTCACATCACTTTGGTCCAGTGGAGCAGAAAGGTGACTGTGACGGCTGCAGAGTCAGGGCCACGGTCATTTGAGCAAGAAGGAGAAGAGCCTGAGCTTGCAGAGGATTTGTGCAAACATGGTGATACAGCACATGAGGCCTTTTTTTTCACGTAGCTGTGAACGCCTATGAACTTTTTGTTGCCGCAAGCAGTTTGAGGGCAAGAAGAAGTAGGAGAAAGTGTTGGTAAAATTAAAAGCAAAGATAAAGAGGATGGAATTCAACCAGCGATGAGGGGGCAACACAAAGAAAGTCAAGATGTGGTGAATAATGCATGTGTCTCTCAGAAAACAGCGGTTTCACTTGCCTTTTGCCCGGGGCAAAACTATAGTTGTAGCAAACATTCACGTCGGAAAAAATGCTGTTATGACAAGAGGACACTCAAGTCGTCCATTTGAGATCATTTTGAACTTGTATTTCTGAAATGCTGCAAATTATGGAACACATTTCTAATTTTAAGCTCTTGTTGTTCTCATATTTTTTTCTGTAAAAATGTTTTCAAAAATAAAAATGTCAGTCATTTAGCATGAAACCCAATTTCTGCAAAATACATCAAAACACAAGAGCAGCCTAACTGGAGCTGTGATTTGCATATCTGTTAGATTTGCCCCTCCTGCTTGTGCATCCAGTCTGACAACTAACCCGTTCATTGTGGAACAATCAAACAGAATTTGAATGAGGCAGATAGCGTATACACATAGCACCGCACTTTCATGAGGGCCTTTCATGAGAAAACAAACAAGATACTGTGGGCTGAATGAAAACAGATGCAGCATTTCTAGAAATTAGTCAGTCACGTGCGCTCAGAGGAGGAAGAGCTGTGGGGAATCGGTGGAGACTTCATTGAAACTTGATTTATTTATTTATTCTATACATTAATTATTTCTAAGTTTTAGTTCATAAATAAGTACCATACACCAGATTTTAAAATGTAAGAATACGAAGAAGAAAAACATATTTCTGCTATTCATGTTTCATTCTTCTGAATTCTCTTTAACCTTTGCTTTCTTATTGTAAAATATACTAGTATTTTGAATTGTGCTGTTAAACTCTACTTTATTTCAAAGGTTCTGTTATTTGAAATGCCAAGGAAAAAATAACATTAAACAGAAAAGTGCCTGTGTAATGTTACATAGTTCACCAGCAGCAGACTCTGCAGCCTTCAAAAAGATCATTATATTGAATCAAAAACATTTTGCAACAGAAAATGAATGTTATGACCTTCATTGAGGTGGGATTTCTGTTTTGTACTGCATCAGTTTAAGCAGGCTGCATCCGATCAATTGGTAGCTGAGTGTACTCTCTTCATAATGTTCATGATCTAATTAATGCCTATTGATTCATACAACTTTTTACATATTTACACACTCTTATTTTTAAGGCTACACTGGCTCAGCTGTCAGCCATGGTGCGATACGACTCTCCAGCACAGCCACACCCTCATATTGTTTCACCTCCCTTTTATGCAGTGATGCCCTCCAGACAAACTGACCCGGTCGCACATACCACACCTGCACACATATTAAACCAAGGTCAGTATTTGTAAAATATTTGGCACAGATTTGTGTACTTGTATGTTTGTCTTTTTCTGTTTTGTGTGTTTATTATTTTCAAATTAATCCTGATAGTACCTCGATGAAAACATGAAACCAGGGAGACAAACTGCAGCACTCCAAAACCGCTCATTCACTAAAGATGTTTCCAGCTGTCTGCCTGTCTGAGGCAGAATATAGATCAGAGCCTTGCAACCTTTTTAACAGTAATGTGCTCTTACCAACAAAATATTGAGCCTACAAATACATTTGAACAAAGTGCATTATTTATAAAAGGGTGCTCATGTGCAAAGAGAGGGCGAAGACAACAACAATCCACTTCATGTTTATCTTCTCAAACAGACTGAATAAATCCCTGCAGATGAAATCCTGCGACACAGCTTATCAAAAAACACGTGTATAGGAGCATGAATTTTCCAGCTCAGGAAAATGACTGACGTGTTTCTATTATTAGCGCCACAAAGTACTGTCTTAGCAGGGTTAGTTGTTAATGACAGTTGCTTTGGAACTCCGCTCAGATACTTCTCTGTCTCCCCAGGTGGTAATCAAAGGAAACACAGGGATATAAAACTGATGTGGCAAAGGCAATCCTAGGCATGCAACTCTAAAGGCAGTCTTAGTTTGGTATCAGCCCTGGGCTCTCCTAATTATCCATCATAACACTGTGTGAAGAATCACTTTGCATTTATGGCCGAGCAGAGGCATCAAAGGCACTGACTAACAGGCCAGATGAGGGAGGATGCAGCGGACACTTTCATTCTGAGGGCGAGTCAGTCTCCCCTTTTTGTTCCTTACTGGCATTCTGACCGAGTGCATTACTTAATAAGATATCGCAGTAGAAGTATGCTTCATTTCAGTGTTTCTGCTCCTCTGAAAAAATCTTGATAGATTCAGTTTTCAATAATTTAGTCTTCAAGCATCGCTGATAGTCTCATCCTGTCAGACTCAACCTTAAGAATACTGTGCACCTACATTATGAATACATTTCTGCTAGAATCTGCGCTATCGTTTCTACAACTGACAGTAAAGAACCATCTCGGTCTGCTACTTCAGTCAAATTATTGAACACATGCAGACATCCTTTTAAACTCCTGTTTACAAAAACGCTACTAATCCACAAAACAGCCCATTTCTGATTTGTCTCTGTGTATTCTACAAAGTGCCTTTCTTTTGCCAAAATGCGACCCCCAACACAGCTGAGCCAAAGCCCAGAGTTCAACCTCAATACTGTCTGAAAATGTGTAGCTCCTTAATTAAAACACAACACTACACAAGTTGATGCATTCCACCTGCCCCACAGCAACTTGCTGCACCAACAGAAACATCAGCTACAATCACAATCACTTCTTGAATTGATTACATCTTCCTGCCCTTTACATAAGCACAAACATTTCTTTCATCCTTCCCAAAATAACCCATTTTTTCTTTTTCTTTTGCAACTAAAAACTCCATGCTTTGTTACAGCAGCAGCGCAGGAAGATTTTAGCTACGATATTGTAAGCTTTACTGCGCCTCTTAGCATCAGTTAAATCAAAATGGCAATAAGAATGAGGATGGGATCGGGAAGAAATGCTGAGGGTGGAGATCAGTTACGCTGACATGCAGGACATGCAGCTGGCTAATGATTTTGCTAGGAGGCGGGAGAGGTAATTGTGGCTACTCACTGGCTTGCATGAGTTGTCCCTGGCGTCCAAACACCTGGGAGAAGGTGGCATGGCTGCAGGTGAGGGTGTCCTCCATGGCTGTCCCACTGGCACACGCTGAGGAGAAAGCAAAAGAGGAGGAGGATGAGGGAAGGTCAGCCACACTGCGTCACGTCAGGACAGAGAAAGAGGAGAGAGGAAAAGAGAGAGAAAAAAAAGAAGAAGAGGGAAGAGGCTTGCCTTCAGTTGCAGAAGCTGGTGTGTGTGATCTCTGGTGATGACTGCTCTCTCCTCTGGACCCGTCCTGCTGCTACTGCTGCTGCCGCTGCCGCTGAGGAGCTAAATACAGCCCCTCGCCGCTCACACCAATATGAGCTGAACTGCTCCCCGCACAGATAATGGGAGGGGGTGTGCCCGCCTGCCTGGCTGCCTGCTTGTCAGCGAGTAAGTGAGAGCACGCAAGAGAAAGTTCTCTGAATATGTGCCCGCGAGAGCATTTTGGTGTGCATGTGTGAGGGAGAGTAATACAGGGTGGTGGAGCAGGTAGCAGAGCTGTAGGCACAGTTGCTCTGCCAGCACTCTGATCTTCGTCTGCGCAGGCTGACAGTCCTCTGCGGCTCCACACAAGCTGGGTTGAAGGGAAGAGCAAAAGAAGAAGGGAGGCGAGGGGTGAGTTACGGCTCCTTCGACAGGTAAAAGTCAATCCTCCCTTCTCCCCCCCTCACTCTCAGTGTGAGCAGACAGCAGTGTCTGTCTTCTGGGCTCAGGACGGGACTGTTGTTTTCTGATCTGTGTGACTATCAGCCCTCTTCTCTCCTCCCTCTCTCCCTCCTCCCCTCTCTACAGCCCTCATTTGCTGTAGCAGCAGTAACATCTCTCTCTCTCCTAGTCTCCTGTTCTCCCTTACATCTCTTACTCTCTCCACCCCACCCCATGCAAATCCCCTCGATCCATCTTAAAGCTCGGGCCGCTGCTGGGAAACAGATTCCAGCAAACTCGAGTGCTTCATCTTCCCCCCTGTGCTGAGGCGGGGGAAAAACAGAGGATGAGAAAGTGGAAGGGTTGTGTAAAAAGTGAAAAGTAGGGCTGGTGCAGCCGGTGGTTTCCAGAGGCTTCGTCTTGAAAAGGAATTGTAGAAAAGTGCTGAGTATGAAACAAAAATTAGCTCATACCGATGCTGAAAAATAACTCATATAAACTCCTCGCGATATAGTGCAACAGCTCTGGTGAGGCTGTGCATGGTGAAAAATGAAGAAGAAGAAAACTCCACACACTGCAGCAAAAAGGGGCATGAAGGTTCTGCAAATAAAAAATTAACAGCGCAATGAGATCAAATGAGGGCACGTTACAAGATCTTAAAATACCCTCTAAGGCCTCAGAGGCACATTTAGCTATATTGTTCCCATTGTGCAGCTGTTGGCATGGAGACCTCCAACACAGACAGCTATTCCAACATATTATCACACTCAGGCCATCTCTCAACTATCTAACCTCCCTGCAGCAGCATGTAAACCTTGCGTTAAACAGCCGATTTCCTCCCGAGCAGGAAAAAAAAACTTTCCGGGAAGACTATTGTCACAGAGGCATCTCATACACCACTGCTCTGCAAGGCGAGCTCACCAGGGACCTGACCGAAGCACTCACATCCTCGCATCACATCCTCCTGTTTTGAAAGGAAATGGCAGGACACTCAATGGGCCACAGTGGGATCTGGGAGGACGGCTCAGCCAGCGGGTTAAACTGACTGGAGCAGGTGGTTCTGCAGGTGAAAGGATAATGGCAAGACATGAAAACTGTGCCACGCGGTGAGAGCATAACATGCAAACAACTGTGGCATTAAGCATGCTTGATGGAGAGAAGGTTAAGTAGCTGTTGGATCGAAGTCACAGAGTCAGATGCAGGATTAAACAGCATGCATTTGCATACAAACGCAACGAGAAGGTCAAACCGAATGCTGGCATTTCACAAACAATGAAAAGATGCGACTTCACTTTCAAGTCTGAGAGACTAATGCCCAGCAGAGTAAGTCTCTGCTCCATCTTCAGCAGCTTTAATGTTATTCTCTTTGAGGCTGTACATTGTCATGTATGAGCAGCTGACATTCCTTCTCACTATGTCTCCTGTCACTGGTGGCTGTTGCACCCTGGAAGATAAATAACTGTATTGTTTTAAATCTTTTGCTAGTATAAAAAGAAAATATATTACAGTTT
Source organism: Diplodus sargus (assembly GCA_903131615.1). Lineage (NCBI taxonomy): Eukaryota > Metazoa > Chordata > Actinopteri > Spariformes > Sparidae > Diplodus > Diplodus sargus. The sequence continues at coordinate 5,418,661 of CAEMYA010000071.1, forward strand.
GAACAATACTGTTGACACTTAGATTTACCATATTTAGGTTGCTACACAGCATGTCTAAAGCCTTTACATTCCATGTGTATCACCTGACTTGTGAAGGGGGATGGTGTTGGACTTCCAGTTGAGAAGGCTGTCAAGCCAGTGGCCGCAGTTCAAATCACTGCTGGATATTTTTAATGACACTGTGGTACTATTTTCAGCCATGTTTGTGGTGACCAAAACAGGTATTTTCAGCCAAAACATGATCTTTCCCTGACTGTCATGACATGGTTTTTGCGCTTTAACCTAACCGGAGCATCAGCAGAGCGATGTCATGAGATGCGATTTAAAACTGAACCTTACGCAGGCGCGTCGTTTGACCTGGGCATTCGGGCTATAGCCCCGGATTGTTTTGGGAATAGTCCCAGACCTCTGTGCCATAAAAAAAAATTCAAATATAATTGCCTAATGATGAAAAAAGCCCCAGAGCTTTTTATGTGGTTGCATAACGAACGACCAGCAGCCACAAATGCAACATTGTCACCAGCGCAAATTGCACAGAAGCTGACCTGGCTTTCCTAATGGCATATGCCCATATATGAGCAGAGTCAGAATAATTTGTTGCAAATTCAACATCAGTGTTATTCGTCCCCCCTCTATGCTTCACTAATTTTACCAGAGCCCGTCTATTAACCTACTTTAGTTCCATTGCAGCGTTTATAGTAGTTAGTTATTATGGATATATGGAGGTTCTTTTGGGGAAAAAAAGTTGCAGCCAGAGCAAGAAGACGTGGAGAGTGAGACATCATCTCGCCCAACCCCTGATAATACTTCCATCAGCACAAGTTCGTGAAAAATTTAATTGTGGCCGTGGCTGTAGTCTGCGTCTGTAGTCTCTGTTAACTGGCTATTTTTTTCTCTTAACACCCTACAAAGCCTCTGTAGGCCTAATGCAGAAGCGAAGAAATTATAATAGGGAATGTTCTACCTTCTCTAATAGCCTATGCACACAGAACAGGTCTTATTACAGGCTATAATATCTTTAACATAAACATTACTCAGTAGGCCTATAGTGAGAGAAAATTTGCTTTATTTGTGATTAAAATATGACAATGAGGACCCCAACGACTGGCCTTCCTTTCCTTCTCAAACTACGTTGAAATTGCATCTTTAACAGCCCAAATTTCAAAATTTCCCAGGGGAGAAATGCCCAGACCTCCATTAAAAAAAGATTCTATCTGTGGGCAGTGACCATTTTTTTCAGTAATGAGTAATCTAACCAATAATCAGATTAAAGTTACTTACTCAAGTCATTGTGCGTTACTATTATTTTTGTCATTTTCCTTAGTAAAAATACATATTTTTGCTTTCTTCTTGCGTCTCGGGGAGTGATATCACATATTCGACAAGTCACATTTTCAGCATGAGGACAACTCACGTGTAACACCATGCAGCGACACAAACACAAACAACAATGGAGGGAGGACTGAGATGCGCATTGTCTAGCAGGAAATACAGTCATCATTTAGAGTTCATGTCCACTAAAGATGAGAATATTAATGTTTGTTTTACACTCTGTGCTGGCAACAACGTATCAAGCTTCAAAAACACAATGTCAAATTTGAAGAAACATTTGGAGTGGCAGTACAGCAGGTGGGGGTGTTGTTGGCAGCTGCTGAATGTAACTAATAAAGTATCTTGTAATATAACTCAGTTACTTTTAAAAACAAGTAATCAGTAAAGTAACTAAGTTACTTTTAAAAAGGAGTAATCAGTAATCAGATTACTTTTTCAAGGCGACTGAGGCAACACTGTCTGTGGGGCTAAAGCCCCTGATTTTTTTGCACTCCTAGTGACGCCCCTGATAAGAAATGTGAAGTCACAACATATAGGGATGACTAGCATTTTGACCTATCCCGTACACTGCCAAAATGTATCCTAGCCACTGGGTTGGACTTTTTATTATTTGAATCATTTTAATGGGACATACACATCCCCAAAAAGGTGTTTCAGCTTTACTAACGTTAAGATTTTTTTCCGTTCTATATTAGTGTAACTTTGAGTATTTGGTCAGACAAGCTAACAAACCAACTGAATTTGCGACTGGGACATTTATCATTTATCATTCTAACATTTATCAAGGTAACAATTACTGTGACACAACAACTTTTAACCAACGGATGATTAACTGATAATGAAATATCAATATTATACCAAAAGCTAAATATCCTAACAGCGTCAATCTTATCAAATTACACAACAATGAACACGGTGAACATGGTGAACAGTACCGTTACCTGCTTAACGTCAAAAAGTTAGCATGGTCATTGTAGCATCCGGATGTTAGCATCCTGATGTTAGCATTTATCACGAACCGAACCACCTGTCTCTTTTAGTTCGGCCTGACAGAGCTGCTAGCATAACTGTAGACTGACTTATTTTGTTATCTTTAAAATGTGTTATTAATCTTAAAGATTAATTTAACAGCCCTTGAATATCTTATTACACTCACCCCCAACCAAAGAAATCGCCTCCAACGGCTGAAATTCTCACGTGCCTGCATTGCAACGATGGATTTTTTTGTTTTTGTTTTTTTGACAACTTTATTGAAACAAAAGTGTCTTTTTTTAACAGCTTCTGTACATTGTCTACAATCATACCCCAGCCAGGGGACTAATAAAACATATTTTGTGAAGCTTATAGTTTTTTATGTTGAATGTAACAGTTACTGTATGTTCATTTAGAAAATGAAGAAATTAGTTGTTGAAAACTATTGGGCTTTTGCTCAAGAGTTTTGCTTTGGGAATATAAACTTTTGTCTAAATGATAAGCAAATTAATCAAATAGACTGAACAGAGATCCCTGTCACATTCAGTGAAAGCAAACAATGCATTTCTCTAAAAAAAAAAAAAAAAAAAGTGAAGTGATGGGTTGATTTGATCAGCAATAAATATTTGCAATTTAATCCACAGGTGGTTTGTATGTCAGCCTTGCTGCAGTGATGAAAAGGATCTGGTGAGTTTCCTGTTGGCTGAGACTACACATACAACAGGACATACTTCTGAAGTTGCTCTTTAAGAAATATAATAATCTTCCCAGTTTGTGTAGTTTCCAGTTATATAATCCAGTTTATGTGAAATATAACAAATAAATTGAGATACATAACGTTGTACTTCAACAGATATCTAGTTAAAAGGCCATTCTACAGAAACATTCATTTTGGAAGGGCAACATTTATTTTTTCTAACATTTAAAATGACACCAAGTTTTTCCATAACCAAATGACTCAATAAATACACTGAATGAAGTCTTAATGACTTGACTTGTCATCAGTGTGATTTTAATTTCAAAATAATACATTTTTGTCATATAAGAACACCAGTGATACAACTCATAGGGACGGTTACTTTGGATTATTTTTCTTTCATGTCTTTAAGATCATATGTTTGATAGTTATGTGTACATTATTGCATTTTGAATGGTAGAAAAACATGGGTTTGAACTCAAAATACAGCACTTTCTTCTATATATGACTGTAGGGTCAAGTAGTCATCTGGAATGTTAAATAACTGATTACAAGGAAAGTTGCCCAATTGATGGAGGAAGTCATTGTTCACATAACCTTTTATTATAAAATATGAAACATTAATGTCATTTATCTATAAAGGCTAGGGACGGACACATTGATATTTCCATAGAATGACCCTAAACTAAAAGTAAAGTTACATTTGTGACATCACAACATTATATAATGAAATAAGTTGTGATATTCTTTTCCGTAAGCGCGCTCTAGTCCTGAGTTGAGTCTTATTTCACGTACAGATGCCTCTCTGGAATATTCTGCATGTGGTAATTGAGTACCAGTCCCCCGAAGCAACCTCAGTGCTCCTCTACGCCTTAAATCTGCCTCTCTGGTGTATCGTAGTTTATTTCGTCAGGCCAGCCACAGAGCTGCATGGAATTGCATTTTTATGAATAGGGCTGAGGCACCGTACACAGCAATCAAGAGAGAGTGCAGTGATATTTCACACTGACAGCATGAGTATGGTGCAGCACTCTTCCAGAAGCCCACCCCTAAACACACACACACACACACACACACCTACACATACACACACACACACATAGAGCTGAAGACCCATAAACTACCTCCAGCTATAAACTATACCGTCATGGCACTGGGGGCAAATAAACACATCTCCCCACCCCACTGAATAAAGAAAGCTCCGGCCTGTGGATCAAATCCAACATACAGATTGCGTTTAATTCATGAACCCATCCATCACCATGATAACCCCATGTGTTATGTGAGGATCCTGTCCACAGGACAGCTCAGCTCTCGGAGTTTGTTTCCAGGGCCTGAGGCACGTATCTGTAGCACACCGTCCGTCCGGTGGGCTTGATAGCTCATTAACGTGTGTGAGTGTGATGGATGAGGTGTGGACTAAAATAATCTCCTCAGATGAACGCAGGCCAGATGAGACCTTGAGAGATATTCAGAGAGACAAACGCAGCATCCATGATTGAGATGCTTTGGTCTTTTATCCGGGCTAATAAACCACTTTTCTCTCTTCAACACTGGTTCCAGAAACAGTTACATTATTAAACTGATAGAGCTGCTTAATCTTTTTGTTTCGATATTAAAGTACTTAATATTTGGCCGTCTTGTGCTGTATTTTGTCTCAATTAGCTTTTTTATAGCCTAGAATTGTATATATATATATATATATATATATATATATATATACATATATATACACATATTGTGTGTATATATATACACACATTGCCTCAATCCACCTCTGTCTGAGTTATCATATCTACCTTCTCATGATGATGTGCATTTTGGCTGATATATGATTTTTTTCCCCTACATCTGATGTTATAAATATATAATATATAAGTTTTTATTGTAGGCCCAAAGTGCCATTTGTTTTAGCCTACACATATTTCTACTGTCTGATTCATGAGTGCTTTCAGTCAATAGTGTGACCTGATTGGTCCACGTGGGTCAACCAACATAATTTAGATGGTCTCTCCCAAAGTTCAAGAGTTTTTAGTTCTGACTCTAAAGCTGCTACAATGAAATCCATGGATATTGAAAAAAATATCAGAATGATTCTAAATGGTCAGACTTCTTTCAAACATAAATACCATTACAAAAATCTGAATTATGCTTTAATATATTTTTGTCAAGTTTATTTCTAAATACTGTTTGTTCTTACAATGTTCAGCCTGTGGATGAGATTTTGTGTGTGTGTGTGTGTGTTTATAGGTTTGATTTCATGCTTTTATCCAGTTTTGCAGGATGTTGCTTTTTCACTTTTTATCTGCCACATTTATCAGCATTTATCAAAGCCACATTTGAAAACTTTTCACATAAAAATAACAGCTTCAAAATCATGCTGATGGTACAGTGTCTTGAAACAGGGTGAACGGTGTCTCTGTCACTTGTTCACTTGTTTCTGCACTATGTAACTTCAGTGAGAGGATCGGATCACAGTGTAACATACAGGTTTACTTCAGCATAGAAGTTCTTAACATAACATGGTTGTGACATAATGAGTTTTGTTCATGTTAATACTTACATTATGTCTGACAAATTGTTACAGACCTGGGATTTGTATCTAGGACAATGGTGTTGCACTCAGAAACTGTGGGGGGTGCCAAATTGCTCCAAATGCCAATTTCTACAAAATGTTGCTTAACTTAAATGCTTTAAAACTTGGTGATCTAGGCGATTTTAAAACTGTGTGGATAAGGCTCAAAATAGTTTGCTTCCTAACTGTATTCAGAGGCTGTTTGAAATAAGAGGATGTCGGTATGAACAAGGGTAAGGTCAAACATAAAGAAAAGATAATATGTATATGTATATACATATATGTCAACTTTTAGTTTTTGCTGTTTTGTTCATGTATAGAGAACTAAAATAAGGGCTGCTTACATGTATGTCAAGTATATTTTTTGCTGCTGTTATTTTGTCATTTATCTGAATGTACATACATTACATACAATTATGACCAAAATAACCTGAACTGAATGCTGTCTGTCGTGCTTTTGTCCCTTAATGCACAACATGAGAAGCTGCGAGACTATCACAAAAATCTTACATGCAGAATTGTTCAGAATAATAATGCATAATACAGAACAAGTCATAGTATTATTGCCTTTGTGACATTGACTCTCCTGTGATTTATGACTGTAATATATGATAGTGGCCTTATGTACAGAAACCAAAGATAAAGCAAGAAGACACTTAGCTACGATTTGGTGCCAAGCCAATAAATATAAATGTGAAAGCGTCACATTTTACATGACTAAGCTATAACCGATTTCATAATTGATTAAGAAAACCATCCCTTTATATGTGATGTCCTTGTAAAGCTCTACAAGCACAAATCTGAGTAACAAACCGCCTGCTGTCGCACAATTTGCTCCCTTTTCCATGTTGAAGCTACACAGCCGAAGAATTTAAGGTGCTGTATGACTCACATATCAACCTCCCTGACAAGTGCACCGCTCCCAAAATAGATGCAGATCTCAGTGCAACTAGAAAGGCGACGATGGCCACAGCCTGCCTGGTAGCAGCTTTCTGACCTGTGGGGAAAAGGCTGCAACTTCAGATCTGATTTGTGTTAAGCACCACCTTCTATCAAATTCAAATAAAATTGAAGTTTTTTCATAATCCAGCAGGACCCTGACAGGCTATAAGTGGAGAGGGCAATCAGCAAATGCAATGTGGGAAACTGTATTACAGCTGCAATGACAGGGACATTCATTATAGATATATAAAAAAAGTCTTGTGAATAAAATGGCCTGCAAGTACTCAGACCCACTTTTAAGTGCAGTTAATCACATATTCGATCTCCACAGCCAAGAAATAATTCTTGATGTTTACCTAATCAATGAACTATTACAAAGTAGAAATACGTAATACATTAATTCATGAACTTGAAGCTTTTTTTCCCATTACGAAAAGAAATGTAATGGGTGGAAAATAGTCTTCAATGTTAAATTACCATAAAAGACCATTTCCTCTCATTCAACGTGTCATCTGTTTATACCCACATCTAAAACAACACCAGCAAAAACAAAACAACACATTACACAAATTGAAAAACTTTTTTTATTATGTCAATTACAGCAATGTTTAACTTGAGGTCATTCGGGATTTTTGTCTTTGTTCATCCTTAAATACATAATCTTGATGCTGAAAGGCAAAACATGAAGATTTCTCGTGGAAATATAAATTAGCTTCAAATCATATTGTTCAATTTACGTTCCCATAACATGCTACAAGCGTTTAAGCACTGCCTGCTATCTCCGTCACGCAAGTGGATATTGTCAAGAGTGAAAAGGTGGGGGAGGGGGCATGACACCGAAAATGAAAAATGAGAAGCTTTTCATTGGTTGTCTTGCTGAATTTATCACAGGAAACCGGTGATTTTGTCCTTTCAGTTACGTTTCTGTGGCATGGCTCTTGAAAGAAAAAAAACGACACATGAAACAACTTTTCACATGTCCTCTTACAACGGACAAGGGAAATACAGAACACTGCGGCATTCCATTCATTTGAGGATTAGAGTAATAATCATGCATGTTGTTGGTTCATGTGTCATTTTTGTGTCTAAATGCTGAACGGAGACAACCAATTAAGTGACAGAAATGCTGTAAAAGGTCTGCAAAGTGCAACAGACCTGAATACATTCCATTATTCAACGTTTAATTAAGCCAATCTTACTGATCCAGCTCGAAATCTTGGCAGTTTTTTTTTTTAAAGTGCTGTATGAACACTGGGCTGAATGAGTGATATTACAAAATTCTTTTCAAGACGGACATTATTTTAAGGAGAGTACAACATAATTCCCATCATTTTACAACTGGAATTACCTGCTAACGTCAGATAAACAAAAATAGTCGGCAAGTAAAAACATGAGACATAGTTGAGATTTAGACCAAAAGGAATAGCTGTCAGGCCACACATCCAACCATACACATACTTACCACACACATATACAGTGTTCCTGAGGACCAATTGTTGCAGTAAACCAACTGCCATTTTCATTTTTGTTTCCCAAACAAAAATATGCCAATAAGATTATATTCTACAATATAATGACTACAGGAATTTAAATCAAAACATACATACTTTGCAAATCATGTATTAACTGAAGTAGGTGCCTGTTGGAGGAGACATGGAAATTGGCATAATCTAGTTTATACTCTATTCAGCACATGCATTAAGAGACTCTGGAAACATCAAAAAATCTAAACAACCAAATGGGGAAAAAACGGAACGAAAGAATAAACAAGTTGCCCTAACCCTTACTGATACATGATTGCCATTTGCAATATATCAGCTTCCCAACATAACGGAGCCCTAATGTTACTGTTTTGGGTCAAGTAATGACTCATTTTGTATATATTAACTAATTGTCATTTAAAGTTTCTTTTTCCTTTTTCTTTTTTTTGCAAGGCTGGCTAAAAATCAAGGCTCAGTTCAGTTCATAACACAGATGGAAGATAAAAGAGTTCCCTCCTTAAATCCAGCAGAAGGCAGTCGAGATAAGCAGACTTCACTTGTTCTGAGTGAACGAGCCAATCACCAAAAGATCGACCTCAGTGCCGTCAATGCCTTGATTAGTCCGGAGCGTTGCCTGAGAGGTGAGCACGGTATTCCCAGGAAAAAGCGCTCAACAAATTCCACATGGCTCAATTCATCAGCACCTCCTGAAACGCACATGACACACGAGGTGAGCAACACAGAACAGCGTGGATGAGTCAATTTGTCGATTAGATGATTAGCATCTGCAACACTAAAGGGCACAGATTTGATGGCAATACATTTTTAAATGCAAGAATTTGGTGCATTGTCTTAACATTGTTACCTAATCATCTTTGGGGTGTTGTATTGCATGTTGGACAACACAAGATGTTTTAATGACTTCACTTTGAGCACTAAGAAATTTGTGATAGCTATTTTCATTGTTTTTACAGACCGAACAACCAATTGAGAAAATTATTTTTAGAAAAACTGAAACTGAAATCAAAATAACAGTAGGGATGTAATGATCACTGTTGTCACCGTAAACCATGGTAAAGTTCCAGACGGTGAAGGTTACCGTTTAAGTTTTAATTGCCATGGTGACTGCCGCAGTTGATAACCACGGTGTGGAAAACTTGTGAGATACTTATCCAAGTCTCACTACGCAGGCGCAGCGTACAGCGTGCCCTTGTTATGTAGTGAAGAAGACATGGCGGAGGGAGGATGTGATGGTAGCAGCCCTCATGGCATTTTTCCACATCCAGAAGAGAGCCAAATCTGAAGTCTGGGCATATTTTGGTTATTATAAGAATGCTTAGGGACAGCTGGTCGATAATGGCAGCCCTATCTGCAGGAGCTGCGAGAAGAAAGTTGTTGCGAGGGGCGGCAACACATCCAATTTACTGACTCATTTGCGTGACCATCACTCTAATTCCCCAAATATTGATGCAGAGCTGCAGTGAGGATGATTTGAGACAAACACGAACTGGGTGGACTGAGTTAGTGAATGCAAGCTGACTGAGATGACCGACTTTCATCTCAGCTCTGTTCAGTGATATGATCTTAATTGTGAGTTTTGAGATCTGTTGGGTGCACCCTTAATATTAAGTAGCAATGACAGTAATTATTAATAATAACGTGTTCTATTCATTTTTTTCTCAGAGAGGGTCTGCTGGCCAATCGAGTACTACTGCCACTACATCTCATTCTACCTCTGTAACGCAGACATTAAAGGACACGTTTCAAAAACAGGCTGCCTCATCACGAAAAGCCTGTGACTTTTTTAGCACAGTTTTGATACATTTTTTTATACTTGTTAAATGTTGATTTTGCAGTGTTTTCTTATGGTTTGGGATTTTGACATATTAAATATATAATAAATCTATTCAAATATAAATCTTGGTGAAGTTATTTCAGTTTATCAGTGTTTTTTCAACATTTTGAAGACATTTTAAAAATACCGCAGTATACCGATAACCGTGATAATTTTGGTCATTATTACTGCCGTGTGAAATTTTCAAACCGCTACATCCCTAAAAATTGCTGCCCCGGAGCATCTGCACATAGTGTTACAAAAAAAAACCTTAAAAATGGCATTTGTGCTTTATTAATTCTTATTCATTTATTAAATCCAAGTGTCCAAAATCACTTCATGACACATGATGTTAAGATAACAGTCTGAATGAAACTGGATTTTTGAGGAAGATACCAATTTCAATATTTAATATATTTAATATTTAGCTTTATAAAACAAATTTGATTCAATATTCACTTTTTGACATCACATATCACCCTAATGTGAAAACAAGATTTGTCCAAAGTTTTCATCTTCATGAGCAAAATAAAAACCCAACCCCGTTTTAAGCTTTGAGCAGTTAATTTTCTGTGCTACCCCAGCTGTTTTTCAAATTGTTTATTTAGAGGGATCTATTGGCAGACATGAAAATAATATTCATAATCATGTTTTCAATAGTGCATAATAACATGAAAATAAAAATTGTTGTTCAAGAAGCATGATAAATACGGTTTAAATTAAAGCTGATAAATATTAACAATAATACATCCAAATTGCTTTCATGAAAGTACGTTCCGATGTGTTTTTTAAAAAAGTGAATATTGGCTCAGATTTTTCATAAAGCTCCCAGATATTAAAATCTGTTTCTGCCTCAAAAATCCAGTTTCAGTCAGACAGTAGTCTTAACATCCCATTTCATAAAAGGAATATAGGACACATGAATTTAAACTAAACAGCACGAGGGCTGCAACAACAAAGTTATTTTCATTTTATCAAAAAGGTTTTGGTTTTTTTGGACAATTAGTTTACTTACCAATTGTTAGGTCTGTAAAACAATTAAAGTATTCATCGCAATATTCCCAGAGACCAAGGTGAGGTCATTAGAGTGTCTTGCTTTGTCCAACCGTCCAACAGTCCAAACCCCAGGTGATATTTACAGTAGTTAACAATAATGACAATGAAAAGCACCGAATTCTCACATTTAAAAACCTATGACCATCTATACACACACACACACACACACACACACACACACGCAAGGGCTGTAATATTCTAAAAAAAAAAATAGTGCAGCCAATTCACTGACTTTTTCGCAATCAAGATCGACCAAAACACAACAAAAGAGAAACAATGTCTCACCTGAGTCTCTTTTGGGTCTTGAATCGGTGGTTCCTCAGTTTTCACCTCAGCAGAAGGAGCTGTGTTGGGCTTCTGTAAGCTCCTGGTGACTGGACCACCTACTCTGTCCCGTGTTCGAAGGGAGAACCGCTCCTCTTTCTTCTGCTGTTGTGGTGGTGGTGATTTTGCCTCCGCTAATCTTTTGGGTGCTGCCTCTTTACCCATACGCTGCATTCTCATGGCAGGCCGTGGTTGTGCAGTGTCACTGGGAGTGTCCAGGGCTGAAGGAGTGGGAGGTAGAGACTGAGCATGGCCCTTCTTAGTTTTTTTGCTAGCAGAAACTGGTACTGGGAACGAGGCCGGCCTCTTGAGTCGGCCCACTGTAGCAGCAGTTTTTCCTTTACCTGGCTGGGAGGGTTCAGGGTCTGCTGCTCCAGAGCTACGAGCTCGGGTCTTTCCCAGGCGCTTAGGCTCTGTCTCCATCTTTCTAAGATTCACGTTTTTATCTACCACAGAAACTGCCTCTTTTTTCACCTCTGTGGGGCCTTTTTTGCCCCTTTTAACAACAGGCTTCATGGGACAGCTGACTGCCATATGTTTACTGAGACTTGCAGGGTAAGTAAACGCTCGACTGCAGTGGGGGCAGACATTAGAGGGCTGCTCTTCCTCAACCTTAACAGAAGCCTTCTTTGAAAAAGTGGCAGTTTTATTTCTCTGTGAAATTGCCTTCTGGACCAGCTGGTTTTTCTTCTTACTAAGGGCACTCATTTTTGTTTTACCGGTATCTTGATTAAAGTTAAGTCTCTTTGGCTGACCCATTCTACGGAAAGCACTCTGGCCTGCAGCGGCAGCTGAGGGTGACACCACACCATTCGGACTCTTCACTATTTGCTTGAGGGGGATGGGGTTTTTCTTGGGGGTGTAACGCTTCTTATCACTAGCAGTGGCACAGGCCAGAATGTGCTGGTGCAGTTCGGGCATGTTGTCAAAGCTGTTGCCACACTTGGTGCAGCGAATGGCAGTGCTGAAAGTTTGTGGTATGTTGTGGGTGGTGAAGTTAGTAGCCGAGGCCACAGAGCCAGCATGGGAACGGCTATGATAAGGAAAAGGGGGTGGTTTATAACTGGGGTAGTGTTGATTAATGCCAAGGCGGACATCAGGGACTTTAGGCTTCGCTCCTTCTGAGGCCATGATCTTTATTGTAGTGTACAGCTCCTCATTGGGGTCCTCCGTCTCTGCCACTGCTCCTTCCTCTGCATGATTACCATTAACATCACACTCTTCTTTTGCTGGATCAGAGTCATTGTGTGGAGCAGCTCCGTCAGTTGTCTCTGGCGCTGGTGATGAGAGACTGCTTTCCTCTTTGGCTCGGGATGGATCTGTGTAGTTCTGTGGCCTCAGCTTGCCACTCTCCACAGTCGTATGTGAACATGTCTCGTTCGGATGCAGATCCTTTTGGTGCTGCTGGAGGTTACAGAGAAATGCAAACTCCTTGGAACAAACGGAGCACACAAAGATTCTGCCCACCCCATGTAGTGTTGACCGGTGAGTCAGCAGGGCCGGGGCATCACCAAACAGCTGCACACAGAATTCACACTTGAAGGGCCAATCGACAGCGTGCTCTGAGATGTGTCCGCTGAGCTCTTTGATGGAGTTGAATGGCTCCTCGCAGACGTTGCACACGAAAGTCTTGCAGTATATCGAGTCGACTTCCTCGGCCTCAGAGGTTTTTTCAGGGCCAGCACGGTGAGGTGAAGCCTCCACACCATCCTGAGGTGCGTGATTCATGACTGACAGCTCATCTATGCAGTGCTGAGGCTCTTCTTTAATCTTAATCTGAGGGAGGGATAATGAAAGCAGTGGCTGGGGTGGATCATGTGATGCAGGAAGAGGAGATGATGAGGAAGATGAGGATTCTGGCTGCGATGAGACAGCAGCAAGAGATTTCTCTGTTACAGAGTCTAGGTTTTGGTTCATTTTGCCATTTAGCAGACCGTTGCGAGTCGCAGCTAGAGAAAGATCTTCTGTAGTGGGAAGATCTACTGATTCTGGTTCAGGAGGGCTTGACGGTGGTGAAAAATTAACGGGATCTTTAAGTGGAGTCTTCGGGGAGTCCAGTGGCTCAGGGATGTTGATCTCTTCCTCCTCTTCATTTTGTTCCGCTGACAAAATCTCCTCAGAGTCTGACGGTGACTTGCATTCAACTGATCTTGGAGACATTTTTGGCGAGAGTATAGGAAGAGGTCTCAGTGCAGAGGAGTCAGAAGGCTGAGAAAGAGGAGAGCTAGGCATAGTCGGTGGAGAGGGTATGGTAGGTAGTACAGGGGGAGGCGGGGTAGGGGAGTTCACACTGGAACTACCGGGGGAAGAGGGGTTCATGGTGACAGGGGTCAAAGAGGGCGGAGATGGGTTGGCCGATTCTGATGCAACATTTGGAGACCGAGAATGAAAACAACTCAGGTTTGCCAATGCGGCAGGGCCCTCCTCTCCTGGCAAAGGTAGACCCACATACTCATTCATCAGCACCTTCTCAAGCATGCTGGTGTTAGGCTTCCTCTTTTTTATCAGTGGCTGTGGTGCTGGACTTGCTTTTAACTCAGGCTCGGCATTGCTCTTACGATGCAAGCTTAAATCAAGAGCTGAATCCCCGAGCACCTTGTTCAAGCTGTCAGTCCTCCTACTGACAGAGTTAGATAGATCCAAGGGCTGCTGATTACAGGAGTTTCCGCCGCTATTAGAAGACGTTTGGCCATGCATATTATTTCCAGAAAGGTTTAGGCTGTCTCCATCTTCCTTGTCATCCAAGCTTCCCGGAGGTGAAGCACTGCGGCTTTCCAGCTTTGGCACCTTAAGGGTGTAAGGGCTCACCACCTCGGCTTTGCTGCCCTCTGTTTTACATGCAGGACTGAGCTGTGGAGAAGATGGGGGCGAGGCTGTCCTTCTTTTAAACCTGCCCGAAGCCCCCTGCAGTGGCGTGACTGACAGTGGCGAGGCCAGTCTATGGCTTTCTGTTATTAGAGCAATGGTTGATTTCTGAATGTCCTGTGTCTGGAGGAGCTGTTTGAGCTTTGGTGAGAGGTAAACAGTTTTCTCCCGTTGAAATGCTGACGAATCTGCAGCTTGTTGGAACAGCCCTCCCACTAACAAGTTAGATGAGGAAGATGTAGAGGATGAAGATGATGAAGGGGGTGTGAAAGATGCTGTTTCGGTCTCCACTTTAAGGCTGGGAACAAGTGGGGGTGTAGACGTTCTTCGTTTTGTTGCGGGCTGGCCAATGTTGGAGATTTGCTTTGCAGCACTCGTCCTACCCTCCACCTTCAGGGCCTGACTGATCTGATTTGGGCTGATGATGACGGTGTCCAGACCAAACAGAGCTGCAGATCTGGAGTCCACCTCGATCACCTCGCAGGTGCTCACCGAACTGGTGGACACAATCTTGCCGTCAATGTAGAAACTCAGATTCTCAGAGATGTTTTTGGATATGTCAACTGCGTAATCGTCCCTGTCTGCCTCATCTTCTGTGTCCGCACTTGGCACGTAGACGGGTGGAGGGCTGGTGCTGGGGGACTCATCGGGCATCTGCTGCTGTACTGATGCCTCTTGCAGCAGCATGCCTTTCCTACGAACTCCTTTTGGTAACAAGTGCCGCTCGTGTATTCTGCGTTGGTGCCGGCGCATGTTGGTGTGTGTGCCAAATGCTTTATTACAGTATTTGCAGGGATGAAGTTCCTTAGACTCTCCATTTTCATCCAATATAAAGGGACGGTCTGATTGAGGCCCTAACTCCTTTCTCTGCATCTCAAGGTTGTGCAGAGGCCCTCCTGTAAACTGGGACCCTATGGCTATGTAGTGGCTAGTTGGGCTGGTGCAGTCAGGACTTGAAGCATCAGTCTGCACTACAGGACTGAGTAGACTGGCGGTCCCAGCCAGAGAGCCAGGCCTTTTCTTAGGCCCACTCTCATGCCTTCTCTCATGCCGCCGCCGCCCGACCTGTGAACCAAAGGATTTACTGCAGTAGCGGCACTTGAACAGTTGTGCTTGCTGGTTAGTGATGGCATGAATGTGATTGTGACGTTCCAGACCCTGCCTGGTAGAGAAGTGGCGCTCACAGTGCTGACAGGGATATGACTCTCCGTGGGGATCACCCTCTAGGTCACCATCGGGATCAGGGTCAAGGTCAACATCAGGGTCAGGATCTACCTCTGGTTCCTGCCCCACAAGTGAGGAAGACTCGAACTTTCCCAGCAAATCCTTATGGCTTTCTTCACCACGGGTCAGCGATGGTCCAGGCTGCTTATTTTGCATGAAACCAGCTGCAGCTGGATACTGAGCAGTTTGTTGCTGTACTTCACTTGGTTCCTCCAAATCATCAGCAGCATCCTCCTCCTCCTCTTCTTCTTCTTCATCATCTTCCTCTTCTTCCTCCTCCTCTCCATTTCCCCTGTCTGTCATCACTGCTGACCTGTCTACATGTCTATGGTCAGTGCTTCCAATGGGATGGGTTTCCTGGAGTTCCTGTGAGGGCCCGAAGGTTGAGGACCTCTCATCCTCCTCCTTCAGACCTGTAAACAATTCATCACAAGTGCCAAGTTATGCCTTTTTGGGGGGAATTTCAATTAAAGACTGGGTGATATGCTGGTTATCCATAACAAGTAAACGTACCTTCTCTCCCATCCCACATCTCCTTGACAGTAGGTTTGGTTACACTGGTTTCCTTGAATCCACCCAAACCAGCCTGTCTGGCTCTCTCCAGCAGCTTTCTTCTGGCTGCAAGTACAAACACACCCATCACTTCTTAACAGGCTCAACAGAAAGCAAGCTTACAAATGCATGGAAAAAGTGGAGAAAACCAGTATAGTGAGTATATCCTCGCATTTTTACAATTCTAACAAAGATTTCATGAGCGGAATCCTCCTAAACAATGTGCCGATAAAAATGTGGTATATTATTAATGTGGTAATTATTAATAGGAGAATTAATATTTCTATAAAAATAAAAATTTAAAATTCACACATTTTTTGCCATTTTTTTGTGTAATTTCTTGTAAACAAATTCTATCAACCAAATAGCTTGCTCTCGCTCAGCCCTTTGGTGTCAAAGAACTTTCAACTAATTATTCAAAAGACAAGATCTTTCAGACTTTCCTGTGCTACTACAGTCCCTGCACCTCTGCTGAAAGCATTTTGAAGGCAGGAATCTATTTTGCAGTCTACAGAAGTCTGCTGAAATTACAATAGAATTCAGTACAGCCTTTCACATTGCAAAGGAAGAGCTGCCATTCACTAAATTCAAGGGTTACATTGAACTGTTAAAAATAACAGTGTTCAAGTGAAGGGGCTGTTAAGCAATAACAAGCTGTGCACAGCTCATGCAAGTTATCACTGAAGACTACAAGAGAAAACAAAGGATTCCACTTATCGGTCCTTCATGAGATATGGTGACATTGATGTGTAAACAAAAATATACATTAAGACAGACAGGCAGAATTCATAAAACTAAATAATACAATAGAAATGTTATACACTGATAATATTGTTGTTGGGTTGTATGTCTATTTAGGTGCTGTTCCTTATTTTTGTACCTGTGCTCCTAAAATTTTCAGTAAGGAGCAGGTCCTTAATGACAAAGCAGAGTAGTGAATACAGACAGAGAGAGGATGCTGTTTTAAAGCCAAAGTAGAACATTTTTAAATGTATTTACTTTATTGGCAATCAGACACAAAACACTGTTAACAATAATTGAAAAGATGCTGTATATCAGCCCTGATGATAATAGTCTATTCCTAGCAGGGAGTATAAGTGCTGTGATTGGAGAAAGTTTGTGTGGAGCTCTGAGTGAGTCGACCTTGCAGCCACACAAAGCTTTCAAAACGACTGGCTTTTTCATGCATTTGTTATTGAAATATGGCAACTGATAAATAAGATCATTCAAGTCTCAGGTGGTAAATAAAATGCCACCATGTCTAATTTCTAAGCCTCGTCTAACTCAAGAGGCTTCGCTGGCACTTCCTCATCATTGGAGTGTGTCAACAAGGTCATCTGACCTGGCCTACAAAGCCTAATTCATACCAGAGAAACACATGCTGCAGGTCAGTCATCTGACCAGCATGGTCTGCTACAGCAACACAACTTCACAAACATTTCATCTCACTGCAATAGCATTTAGGAGCCGTTTCATTTTATGTGGAAGCAAATCGACTCTGGCATACATCCATTAGGTAGCATGCATGGTGCCTGATATT
Organism: Diplodus sargus; assembly: GCA_903131615.1. Taxonomy (NCBI): domain Eukaryota; kingdom Metazoa; phylum Chordata; class Actinopteri; order Spariformes; family Sparidae; genus Diplodus; species Diplodus sargus. The sequence goes on from CAEMYA010000071.1 coordinate 5,436,055, forward strand.
AAAATGAGGCTAGCAGGATATGCTAGCTATCTTCACGAAGGCTGACTTTGCAGTATTGCACAGTGCTGCCAAAAGCCACCACACTGCAGTATAGAGAGATGATGTGCAAGATGTGATTGCCTGTAGGGTCACACAGATAATGTCACAGGCTTTTTATGTACGAAATTAAAAAAATAACTTTTTTGAACAGTTTGTAAATGACAACCTTGAAAAAACAAAAACTCAATGGATGCGGCTCACAGCTCTTATTTGTTTTCTGCCTCATTTCACAGGTATTCTTGGAGTTGCAGGGATGGATTTCACTTCCTGAATGCTGTCTTTATTTATATATCAACTTAATTACATATACATAAACAGTCAGTGCTGCTAAGGTACATTTGTAAGCATCCAAGCATCCTGTTCTTGTGTTATTACCCAAGGTTTCACTTACATAAATTACAGCACACTACATAGTGTCGCTTCTCCATCAGGCCAAAGATTTAAGATAGACAGGTGAAACAATAAGTGTCGTAAACACACCACAACAGATGAGATCTGATAGCAGACACTGAATATATACATTTTTATCTGTTAGCGCTCATCTCTGCAAAAACCCACATGGTCCAAAACATTTGGACACTGTGTCCAAAGTTCACACTGACAGATGTAATTATGACAAGCTGTCCCGTCGTTTCTTGCAATTAATCAATAATAACTCCTCTACCCTCTGTTATCATGTATTTATTGGACACAACCAACTACAAAAGGTGACATTTGTGTCATTTTAGTTGAACGGGTTTAGTTCTGATGTAATGAATGCTACCAAGCTATAACACTATATAACAGAAGTCCTACCTATTAAAATGTCTGCCACCGTGTTAACATATTATCGATATGATCAGTTTCTAGTAATAATTCATTCCAGACTGCTTGCTATCTGCTCCTGTACACCGAGATGTTCGTGCGTTCAGACCTAGCCGTTTAGCATCATGCTAGCATGCAACACCAAGTCTGTCAACTCGATGAACTGGTTATTCTGGACCCACAGCGACGTTATAGGTCAATTTAAACACTATCCACGAGATACAACAGCTATATTTTAGGTTGTTATCCAACACATGTGCTGTAATTAGTCCGCATTTGGACAGGGAAGCTGGCTAGTTAGCTAACCTGCTAGGCCATCACCAAGTAAGAGAGGCTCGCCGATGGATGGCTTTCATGCTTTAGGAACTCAAGGAAGGTCACATCCTCGACAACGTCAGGACCCAGAGGAGGAAAAGCTGCTAAAAAGTTGCTCAAATACTCGTTTAACAACTAAACTCGGGTGTTTTGCGGAGACGAGTGTGCTTCCTGGTCGTTATTTAAAGCCAAGTCTGCCCGCAGCGACGAGTTTTAGGTCGGGTATGAAAGTAGAGAAAAGCCCCACACATCGCCAGCGCTAGCTTCCACTAGCCTTCCTTCATGTGTAGCTAGCTAGCTCGCCAGTTACAACTTCGACTGAGCTGCAAAAGAAATCGACCCAAAGCTAACGTAGCGGGGCGTGGGTGAAGCACACACATCGAGGATTAAAGCCGAGCAGGGGTGTCATCTTTGACTTGTAAGTAAGGCCTCACCTCGCTTCGCCCTGGGTGAATTTTTCCTGTTCAGACTGCTGGCTCTTTCTTCCTCCAGTGCAGCTGTTATCTCGGGGTTGTCTTCCACAGTGTACCACACCAGCAGCTCCTCTCCCGGCCCGATAGGCTGCAACAATGAGAGATGAGGTCGGCCACCAATCACAGGCCGGCTTGCTGAGAGGCAAGGGGGGATATTTGGGCCACTGTGCATCTTATCTGTCTCGAGGTGGGGAGGGGGGTGTATGGAATTTGACAGTGTTTTCACCATAGACTGCAGTATATCCTCCAATCAATGAGTCAGTTTAACAACCACTTTTGTTGTTAATCTGACTGTTTCTGTTAAACCAGAAATGATGCATGTGTGTTCAGACAATTTTAACCAGTGGAGGAGGAAGTGTTCAGATCTTTCTCTTAAGCCAAAGTGTCATTGTAACAAGGGATGGACCAATTGTTGGGCTGATATTCAGCATGTTGCACCCATGATCAGATTGCAGATAAAATAAAATAAATAAAAAATGTGCTACTTTGGCTATAGATGTCCGGAGTCACGGCCCTACCCTTCCCTCATGGCACCTTATTTCGTTAAAACTTTGTATGGTATTGAATAAAGTTGTGCCATGATTAACGCATTATTATTTTTCTAATTATTATTCAAAAAGATACTTTTCCAAGTCAGGAAAGTTGTAGTTAGTCTCAAAATGAATAGTGACATCGCCTCGTTGAATGGTCACAACCTGCAACTTAAACATTTTAGAGCTGGTCCTGAATATTAGCAGCTCACACAACTGACAAACTACCCTTTCACATACCTGCATTGTCAATATGGTCAGATTTATTGTCATTTTAACTTTGGTTAGTACTTTTTATCTGTATCGAGGCAGCAGCCATGTTAGTGTCATACGTCTTTTGAGCGAGATGATGAAGTTCACTGAGCGGTTTCATGCAAAACTAGATGATGTTTTACTGTAATGATGACAAACTGTGACTTCCTTGACTTGGAAAAAATATCTTTTAAATTCACATACATCATATGTGTAGTTCATGGCACAATTCAACTGGGATCAAAACATTATTTTGTCTTTCTCTATTCACTACCATTCAAAGTCTTTTCTGAAATGAGGTCCCATGGGGGGAAATGGAAGGGCGTGGGACTTCAGCCCTCCATAATGCAGCATCCTCTCACACAACATCCAGCAAGCAACAGTATCTGATTGATAACACATCACAGTTAATAGCTTATAAACACTGAGTAATCTGAATCTGGTAAGTGACCAGCGACCAAATGTATCAAACTGAATGCAAATTAAATGTAGTGGGGAGGAAGTATAAAGTAGCAGAAAATCAAAGTATTCAAGTAAAGTACCAGAAAATTGTACTTAAGTACATTGTAATTAGGTTTATTTCATCACTGGCTGTTTGAAATTTTAACACAAAGAAACAAGTAGCAACAGACCAAATTGTATAGTTATTATGGGGTATGGGTTATTATGGTATTATAGGTTTATAGGGAACCAATTTAAAACAGTGATGGTTTCATTATTCTATATCCATTAAATCAAAATGAAACACTGAAGCAGAAAACTTCTCTATTGCTAGTTTAAGTGGAATTATGTGCTCAGCAAGTGATTTGAGGGGGAGAGAGGGCGGGGACGCCATCACCCCTCTTCATCCCCCATTAGCAGAGAGACTGCAGGGGCAGCGGGGCCGTTCAAGTTCAATATGTCGGTCTCGTCTGCCTGACTCATCGGCTATTTAAATGGCAGGAAGTTTATACTCTGTAGCCCAGACCGTGGGTCTGAAACCAAAAGAACCACAAGAGTCAGTTCGTTAGTTGTGGGTGAATGAACTGGGTCAAACAAACAATAAATCAAACTGCATCTTGTATTTCCATTTTCTACACCTGTATACTTTCACTCCACAAGATTTTAGGGCAAATATTGTTCATTTTACTCTCTACATTGAGATAACAACTTGTATAATAACAGATTGCGAACTGCATCAGAGCACATTTCCATATTAATTTATTCATCAGTAATCCGACAAAAAAAAAGTTTTTAAAAATACTGATTCCAATAGTCTGAAAAATGCAGAGTATTGGATCCAATAATCAGCCAGGCGGATAATCAGTCAACCCATAGTCTATACAGTGTGTACATACATGTAAATATATGTTTGCTTGACTATCACCTGTCATTTTGATGCTCTAGCACATAAATATTAGATGCTTTTAGACTTTTACTCAAGTACTATTCGTATGTGTTACTAATATTTAAATATGACAACTTTAACTCAAGTAGGACTTAGGGGTACGTGTCCATGTGGTCACTTCATAAGATGAAGCTATACAATTAAATGTGATCAGCTATAAATTCCACCTTTAAAAAGATAATAGTTCTCAGGTGTGATCGAATCAGTGAGGTGTTCATTTAACAAATGATTATCACTGAAGTTGTAGTTTGCAGTGGTGTTGAACTGGACTATTACATCAGCCCGTTTCTAATGATATACAAACATAAGAGGAGTATTTTAAAAGTTAACCTAATTCTATTTGTCAGATCATAACAACATTTCCTTAAGAGTTTTCATTCGTCCTCTTGTTCACTTTATTTCAGTCCATTAGCGCTGCGCTTGTGGCACCTACAGGCTTTTATGAATGCGTGTTTGACTTACCTTTAACACTTTGTAGTAAATGGCTCTGTTAATCTCCAGAGGGAAAAGATTCTGCTCGTCACTGGAGCGTGCCCAGTTCACATATCGCAGCCAGTTTCCCTTCATGGGGTCTGTGGCGTCAATGCACATCCAGCCCCGCGCGGGGAAATAAACCTACAGGACACAGGTACAAAGACGACGTACTAAAAATACATGTATCGCTCTAGAAGATCTGGACAGGAGCAGTGAAGAGAGGTCACCTCAAACATAAATAACCAGTGAGCAGCAGCATTTGTCTTTGCAACGTAATAACAAAGGCTTTTTAATGTTCCTGAACTCGATGAAGTATGCAGTTGTGCTCGTTGTAGGTATGCGTTAACTGTAGCAAACGTCGGCGTGAGTATTTCAGGGTCGGCGGCGCAGCCTGTGACGTACCTCCCACATGTAAACATTACTCGTCACCTGGGACCTTTTCTTCTTCTCTCCGACAAATGGACCAAACCTCTTGCCTTTGGGAATGACCTGCGTGGCCCAGATGCCTGAAAGATGAATGAGGAGAAACATCTTATGGCAGATACACTTGAGATTTAGGTAGCAACTTACTATGATTTTCATCATTTCATGATTTGAGAGGTGGAACACAGCATATTCTGCCACGAGAAGTAATTTACCAACGTTGATTAGTCGACTAATCGTTGTCTTGTAAGATAACCTGACGGAGGTCTGAGTACCAAAGCATGGTTGTCATTAAACTTAATTGCAAATGAAATGAGGTCTTTTTCCTGATTTCGTCGGCGCTGGGCCTTCTCCCACACACCTGTCTATGCTCAGGCGTGCAGAAGTTGTACTCCGTGAGCACTAAATATGATGAAATTTGGAGAGCGGCGCCCAAAACAGATGTCGTGCACACCGTGTCTAACTTAACAATGGTGAACTTTGAACTTAACCTTAAAATCAAGAATATGGATCTTCAGGAGTGGCATGATGAGGTTTATGACAAGATTATTTCAGACGGATTTTTGTTTGTAGAATATTCTGTTTTCGCTCCTCCTTTAACGTCTAAAGCCGAGTGTGCTACCCTGAACCCGCCAGTATCATGTCATGGTCAGTTTGTCAGGTTTTTGAAGGTTAAATGTAACGTTGCTTCTTCTTTATCGTATTTGATCCGACTTTAACATACCTCCTCTGTGGTGAAAGTGCAATAGGGAAAAGTGTAAAGCATTACTTTAAATGAGTAGCTTAAGTGAGACATGGCATAATATACTGTTAGCCTTTTGACATAGTGTTCATATTAGCTTTTTGTTTACACCATTAGATCCTCGTCAAGTGTGTTCAACATTAGCTGAGGGTCTAAAGTTCTCCATTTTCCAAAACAGCCTGGAAGTCATTTCAAAAGTTATACATCAATGAAGCACAGATGGGAAATCAACACGTTAAAAAGGGGCTTTGTCGAACTTCTAATGTTAGCTACTGATGCTCTGCGTTAGTGGAACGGAGAGACGAGATACTCGAGAACGTACATAAAGTCACATCTTTTGAACTGGCGTGAGAAATCTGACCTGAGTCAACTAAGCGACTTAAACAAATCGTCCACAGGCTTTTTTTTTTTTTCCCCCTCGGGTTTCCTTTTTGATGTCTGCTCACATATGGTCAACAAAAAGGCAATTCATTCTTGTAAATGGCTGCAAATTGTTACGGCCCCTCCTAATGGTCCTACAGGTGCTGCTAAAGTTGCTCTTTTCTAGAACAGAACAGACACTTTTGTACTCACCGACACGGCTTTGATTTGTGGCAGAAGGTCCGAGACTCAAACAGTCGGGCAAACCCTTCCACACATGAGCTGGAACCTCATCTAGGGTTTCCACTGTCCCTCTTGTGATGGCCATGATCTAGAATACATTACAAATAAATGAAAACATCTTTTTAAACACATCAAACATCAACGAGATAATATGCTCATTTGGAAAACTGTAAGAAGTGCTGTAGATATTCTACCTGCTCAGGTAGGGTTCCTCAACACGATGGGCAACCAGGTCTTAACAGAGCATTGTCACGTGGACTGTAAATAGAGAGCAGAGGAGGCTGACTTGAATGGACGCTCTCACAGTGACCTCGTTACAAGCTGCATCTCAGTGAGGGGGAAAACATCAACTGTCTAATACAACTTTCATCGCAATCGTTGACGTTTTTTTCCTTGCATCGAAAAGAAACTCAGCCCAGATAAAAAACATCGACTGCGACTTATTTCCATAGTGGTTCTGACCTGACCACATTCAGGACAAGAGAGAGCTGTCTCTGTCTCTGAGAGAGCTGAATGTGTTGGAGTCATGAAGGCTGCAGCATGCAAATTCAACCACAAGTACAGAGCAATATATATATTTACAGGGCTGTAATTAATATTACTGTCAGTGTGAACAGGGCTGTAGCCAGGCTTTTAGAAATACCAAGTCCACCATCTCCCAGAAAAATGTGCCCAGAAACCATGAATAAACACTGATCAACCCTGCGTTTGTTTATCTATTGGGTTAGTCGTATTCATTGTAGTTCTTTTTAAAAACTCGCTCCAGGTTCCTAAAACACCTATAATCTCAGAACCATGCGACCTCGGTGTCCTCAGTGGAAGCTCCAGTCATTATTGCGGGTTACTTTGCAGATTTAAATATATTTTGACAATTGGGTATAAAAATGCCAGAAAATATGCAGTGCTCGACAACTTTCCAGAGCCCAGCGTGATCATTGAAATGGCTTGACAGAAACACCACTAAAAGATGAGCCCTGGGAGAAGGTGCAGCATCAAACACAACCATGCAGATCTCTTAGATTGCGGTGGTGTGAAATTCTGGATGAAATGTCTTTGTCACGACTGCCAAATGATCTCTGTAGTTTTACTGCAAAGACAGAAGAGGATTTTTACGTCGTGAAGTTTGGCAAACGGGTGTGATAGATGCTACTGTCATTTATCAATGGCACAAAGGTGAGAGAAGCAGAAAACCCTCAAACCATTATCAATCAGAGATGTCAATGCGTTTCCTCTTGATCGACTCATCAGTGAATCAACTTCTGGCTTTCTTACTTTAACTATAGTTCAAGGGGTTTAAAAGCATCTGATCACAACTCCAGCAGCAGCAGATTACAGTTAGGGGATGAAATTAACCTGAATATATCGGCGGCTTACAGGCTTGTCAATCTCTGGATGAAATTGATGCGTAATTTGTGTCTTTAGGTTCTTAGAAATGCAGCAATTTCATGTATCAATGGTACACAAGAGAGAAAAATCAGCAAATCATCACACATCAGGGACTGGAATCTGCAAATGTTGCTTAGAAAATGACTCAAACAATGATTAGAGAAGTCAAACCACTTTTAGCTTTCTTGCACTGACAAAAAAACCCAGATTGTTCATTGTTTCCATCACAGGCTCGTACTACGCTTAGAAAGTAAGCATCAGGCACGGCAAAAGATCCTAAAACAACACTGTGAGCCATACAGATACTTTATATTTTCTGCTTTAGCGCATGTTCATGTGCATGCTCTGGATTAAATGTATTTGTCACAACTGCCAAATAATCTCTATGGATTTTAAAAAAGGGGACATTTTACCTATTCAAGTTCTTAAAATGTACTCAAGAGGAAAGGAAAGAAGAAAAAAAAACAGCAAATCCTCACATTCGAGAGACTGAAGGTTTCTTAGAAAATGACTCAAACGACGATCAGAAAAGTCAAACCAATGAATCTGACGACTTTTAGCTTTCTCGCATTGGCAGGGGGGAAAAAAACCCCACATCTTCCATCACTTTCTACGCTTTAGTAAGTTGCTTTCTTGTCCCAGCTGGCAGAGAAGCCCGATTGTTCAGGAGCACACAATGAGCTGACATGTGTGCTGTGGGGCTGAGCTCACACATCACACTGAATCCGTTCTCTAGAAGAAAATTTTAAAAACAAAAAACACACATATATCCCAGACAGTTCACAAATTTGTTAAAAAAAAAACAAAAAAAACCTAACGACCCTTCACTTGATTGAATGGAGATGCAACCATCTCAAAAGGCAGATAGACAAAAAGCTAAGACCACAAACCTTTGTGTCTGCAGATGTGTGCTGCTCAAGCTTCAACATCCTTTCTTTTTTTTTTAAATCAAACCATCAACTTTTAACTCATTATCCTCACTACAACCCGCCGGTGCTGGAGTTGTGACCAGACATGTTTAAATCCCTAGCTCAACTTCCAAAAGCAACACATGGACAGATTCTCATTGTGGGTGTGTGCTTGTGTTTGAGCGTCAAAAAGAAGAAGAAATCGGATTTTTTTTTTTTTTTTAGAAGCGTTTCGCCCTCAGTCAGTTCAGCCTCTTGAAAGTTGTACAAAGACGTGAAGGGAAAAGAAGAAACCGGGCGGCTGTGTGCACCGTGAAGCCGCCTGGATGGAGGATGCAGTTTATTGTTAAGACAAACCGTCCGCTCTCCTTCTTCTCCCTGCACGCAGCCTTTCCTCTCTCCCCCCTCGATGCTGCCTGTCGGAGGCTGCTGCCGCTTCTTTCCCTCTCTTCTTTTTCTTTTCTTTTTTTTAAGGCTACTCCCAAGCGCACTTACCTGCTTGATTTGACCGGGGACTTGTGATTTTTTTTTTTTTTTT
>CAEMYA010000071.1:5445117-5456540 GCA_903131615.1 Diplodus sargus
TTTTCTGTAGGCGACGAGGCTCCCTGGTCTCCTCTCCTGCAGTCCTGTCCACACTGCAGCAGCCTGACATGAATCCATGCCAATTAAGTACCTTGCTCAGATTCATGTGTGAGCATAATGGGCCTGTGGGCTGGTACCATCTGTGCGTCCATGAATAGCAAAGAAGAAAGTCTGTAAAAAATAAATTTAAAAAAGCAGGCAAATGAAGGCTGCAAGGTGTTAAATGTCCGTAGATTTAAAAAAAAAGAAAAAAGTTTAAATCAAAAGTTCAACCTGTGGTGAGTTGTGAGTATTGTTTTTTTGTTTTTGTTTTTTTTTTTTACTTTTTGGCTTACACTCTCAGAGAGATGATCCTGATGAAGCACAAACTTGGAAGAATTAATTTGCATAACTGAATAAAACATAACCACCCTCAGGAGGATATAATGTCATCAAGGGGCTCTTAGAAGGTTCCCCTAAAAATATGTTTAAAAAAATTTTTTTTTAAAGTGGTGTTCTTCTTCGAGGACGGTTTGTTTGTTCAGTCGTGAAAATGTCTCAATGAATATTTTTCTTCTCTTCTGATTCATGCGTCTCGTGTGCCCCCTCTTTTAATACGTTCTCAAACGTCTGCCAGCTGATGAGTAAAAAGAGGGTGAGTAATTTTATCAGAGTTCAGGATGCAGTCGGGGGAGTGCTGCGCGAATACACAATGTGTCGGTGTGATTCAATTAAACTTACTTCATGTTTCGTCAGGCTGATTCACTCTGTCGGCGCTGCTGTCCGTGAAAGTCCTGCGTGCAAACAATAAGACACGCTGAACAGTCTGTTAGTCAAGTGTGGCAACAACGCGAAAAGTAAGAATATGTGTTTAGCAAGCAGATGTTTCAGAAGATAACTTCACAAAACACATAAAAAATGTTGTTACAGTCTTCTCGTCCTGATGCTGATGGGGAGTCAAGTGAAGTTTCACAGTCCATCAAACATTTCTGGAGCTTTACAGCAAAACAGTGAGGCAGCGTTTTCCCGAACAACTGAAGTAGATGGGGACTTGTTTTAAAACATTGAAAAAATAACTGAAAGTAAACATAACATTTTTCCAAATAGCTGATGTGCCGTAATCCAAGTCTCCAGAAGTTTGAGATCCCAAACTGATTTGAAAAAAAAACAACATTATTTACACCTTTACTCGAAGCAGAAATCCTCACTTCAGCTGCTAAGCTTAAAGCTGAAGTGGGCGCACGAGGTGAACTGTGGATCAAGGGAGTAAAAAACGGACGAATAAATAAAATCGGAGTCTTCATTATTGTAGGATTTAAACCAACAGCATGTAACTTTCTCATATAAAGACTCTTCGGTTGTTGAGTCTCCAACTCAGCGTCGGAGCCAAGGCCATCAACCCAGAGTGTCAGTATTTGAATCAGCCGTCTCTCTCTGGAGAGTTAACCAGCATACTCTTGCTTTGACGCAGAACTTTTGTATTAGAGTTTATTTGACAGGGAGACGTGTTGGCATTGTCACATCTAATTAAAATCCAAATGCTAATTTGCAGGCCCTTTTCCCTGGTTAGGCTTAAGAGGAATATAAAATTAAATTGAAAATAGACATAAAAACTAACAATGAAAGAGGCAGCCACTACAGACATTGATTATAACATTGACAAAGATTCAATTAAACCAGCAACTGAGTTTTACACGTCCTTTGATGAAGACCACCTAAAACATGTACAATAATTTTCACTTTCATGGCATCAAGGCCAATGTGGATAAAATCCACTATCGCAGTGTATGCAATCTTATATCACACTTTCAACATACATCTCTGAATGACCTGTTAACGGGCAACATAACCGGGCAATGAAAAGCAGGATTGGCTACAAACAAACAGAATAAACCAAAACCCCGGCGCTCACAGGTAAGGTGAGGTTAGGTTACTCACCTGCTGTTATAAATGGTCATTTTGTGCTGTTTTGGCTCACGTTGATGCAACTTCTAGCTGAGACAAGTTTGTTTTTTTGCCCACAATAATTCAGGAGAATAGTTGTCTCTGAGTGCCGAGGTTTGTTTTCATCCCAAAGCAACCAGGAATTTATTTAAACACCTAACAAATGAAAGTATTTCATCAAATTCTTATGAAAGTCCAGTAATGTCATGAAACAGTTGCGTTAACCGTCTGAAATGGCTTCATAGAACCAGAGATGTAGCTTCTGTGATTCAAATAATAATTTAATATCTTCTCACAGTACATGTTGTTGTTTTGTCTAACATACACACATCGGATAAAAACAAGAAATACCTGTAATTTATCGAGAAAAAAACAAACTATAACACAGCTCAAACAAAACAGGACAATAAGCCACAGACAAGGCTTGAAACCTGGTTACATTGCTGCTGCATACAGCTCCTGTTTGGGTACGCTGCCACATCAGTCCCCAGGTGTGCACAGTGCAGAAGTCATGTTGGTTTCCAAAGGGCAAGCTAGGTGATCCTGGCTGTTATCTTTCTCCACAGGTAATGTCTGCGACCACTAGAGGCTGCTGTGCTACCATAAACAGGCCGCGTCCTCCTCAGACTGAAGTGGACCTCGGTCCTTGTGTGAATCTCTCCGCAACAAGGTGCCTCTGTATCTACTTCAGTTGTGGTTTCTTACAAAAGCCCTCCAGGAATAAAAGGTAACAATATCCCTTCTGTTAATAATTGTGAAAGGATCAGTGTTACACCTTCTGCAGGTGTGACTTCATGCCACATTAGGACACAACTTCTTGCTCTGCAAGTCTGGCTCTCAGTGCTCCCGAGGCTGCTCAGCCAGGGTTCTTGTATTACCGCAAACTGCACGTCTTGTTGGCGGTTTTCCACTTTTATTCACTCCATGATATCCCAGTAATGCTCTTACAAAAGAGGATCACATTATGGAGCTGTCAGCACCTCATTTGCTTCTCAGTGTCGGTAACCTCAGAGATTAAAGCGCACTCAACCAGATGTGCTGATTCATGTGGCCCTTGTTCACGAGCTTTCCCCTCTCGCTGCTCGAGCGGCACCAGATTCCTCCACCCTGACGACCTTCCACTGCCCATCAGGCAGACAGCTGTCACCGGTCCTCCTGCATTTTATGAGAGCTGTAACTCCACGTCTCCCACATGAGGATTTCCATCAACCTCAGGTGTTCTTAAACAAATCTGACCAGTTCCTTTAAACGGTAGGTTCACAATATGTTCAAGTCTGACTTAAAACAACAGTCAGTCATTTAAACAGCAACCATATATTATATTCAAATCAAACTTAAAACCGTTTTTGCTTGAAAGGAGAGCTGCAGCTTTTGTCCAACATCACATTCCTTGGAAGCACATTAGAAATGGAGCCTGAATGAGCAGAAGGAGAATGAGTGGATCAAGCAGAACCTGTTGCAATGTTCATGTTGTTTCAAAACAGTTTGGAATCTGTTTGGAAGCGAGATTAGTCAGCAAGTCAAGTAAGGTTGCTGCACTCACTAGGCGGCGGCTGTCAGTTAAACGTATTACCTCTTACCTCTTATTTCCTCTGAGGTTATGTTTTCACACGTGTCTGTTTGTTAGCTGGTTGGTTTGTGAGCACGATTTCAGAAAAACTCACCAACAGATTTCCACAAAACCTGAATTGAGGAAGCGTCTCGGTCCAAAATAGACCCTAACAACCTTTAGTGCGATTCCGGATAAAGGGACTGATAGAGAATCATAGCATTAATTTCTCAGTGATTAAAAGGTGGATCTTTATGATAAGAATCAGGTGTATTTAGTTGGTTGGTATCTATGTGTGAGTACAATTTGATGAGGATCTGAGTAGATATACAGATCTAGCGGATCTTAATATGTTAATTTTGATACTGGATTGGGTTTGATTAAATAAAGGGGGCTGTTGTTGGAGGTATGCGCTCTACTGAATGTAAATATTTTATGAACGTACACATTAAATAACATATTGACATGACTTTATAAAAACAAGTATCCATTCATGACAACGGTTAACTGATGCGTCCAAGATGTAACGTGCATATTTTTGGGGAAAATACTCAACCTTAAAATGTTTAAATTCGTACTGTTGTCCGTGTGTTCTCTTAATTTTAGACAAGTCGACTATATAAGTTTGAACTCCCTTCTAAAGGTTAAGAAAAGCAGTCATTCCCTATGTAAACGTACATGGAGGTCACATTAGTGCTGTTGGATTCTTGGTGTTTTGGAACCTGCATATTGTCTCCCTTCACTGCTCTCACGCCGACACGCTGGACACACAGCCTGTCCTGGACTCTCTGTTCCTCACCCACGTGCCCTCAGACACACTCAGCAGAGATGTTCTGCTCTATACTGAGTGCACTCTCCTAGTTAGTGTGTGTAATGACTGATTTATCCTCTCGTGATCGCATAGATGTGTAATTTGCTCTCAGATCACCTTTGTGAAGAGATCTTGATCTCACTGACACCTCCCCCAATAAATAAAAGTGTTTCTAATAGGTCAATTACTGACACTGTTAAAGTTGCAGGGTATATGTAAATTATCCTGTGACAGTCTTCACTCCCAGTTCTTGCAAATCTGCATTTATTTCATACAAGCTCTTTCAAACAAGTGCAATTAAAAGCGTGCAACACTTAACAGTAGGATTCGCTCACTGTACATGAATTGAATACAGAACACAGTTTAAAGCTTTCATTTGGAACAGCATGTCCCCTTTGCCATCCTAAAAATATTTACTGAGTGCAGGATGAGCCGCAGACATATAGCTGGTACTGCAGCATGCCATAGTTTGATTGATAGGCGTGCTCTCATGCTGCATGACAGAACAGGAAAAGTGATAGGCCTGCTCGGCTCCTAAACAGCACATAGGAGGCATGTGCTTCTTCATGCCTGTGGTCAACTGCACTGTATGTATGAGCTGAGGGGCCGATGGCAATGTACATGTTGCACGTAGAGAACATTTTGTGATTAAAGGCTGGACAAAGCCTGAATGAACAAGTACAAGAAAAATAAATACCCACTCTTCCTGCAGTTTAATGATCCATGATACGTTAATAATTAAAACAAGTAAAGTTAGAAGTGCATCAAAGTTTTCATCAGCCATACATTTCAAAATCAAAACATCATCACTCAATGAATCAGAACGTTGATATACCGTCAATAATATTACATCATATATGTATCTACTCTACTGATAGAATCAATTCTACAACTTACATTCGGTCAAGACACAGTTTTAAGATCAGAGGGATTAAATGTACATAAGTGCAATCAAAGCAATCATGCTTCAAACACTGTCGCATAATATTGTAGATTTTTTTTCTCCACTATCTTTATTTTTACATAGAAACCTAGTGGAGATTTTGACCACAAGTAGCGCCACGAAGCAATGTTTCTCGCATAGCAGACCTGGCCAGATCAGCACTGAGTCAGCACTGTCGAGAAAGGTGGATGGTGGAGGGTGTTCGTGGGTGGGCGGGACTTGATATGGTGGAACATTTGCAATCAAGTGAGGCGACTCCGGGCATTAAAAGTCCCTGCTAGTTTGCTTTAATTTGTACCGTTAGTAACCAGGTTAGAGTTTTGCCATTTTAATCGTGTAGGCTGCATGCTCGGAGGTTGCTGTTGTTGTTTGCTGTAATGACAGGGATTTGGAAAAAATAATATGCGTAGCCACAGTCTGCATCCGGTGAGTCAGACTATAACGAGTGGGATCCAGTTTTGAAAAAGTGCAATATGAATAAAATCGACTTTGCAAATGATTTATGAGGATGAAATGCACTCAACTCTTATCAGAAGTCAAGAGTACACACAACGCATTCTGAATTTCTACAAAATATTTGTTTGTTTCCAGGAGTACTAGGCTAAAATGAAATCCGGCACACAGATAATGTACCTTTTATGAGTATCGTCTAAATAAAACGTGTCGATATCTGTTACTTCCTCCTTAGTATAACAGATAATGGGGTACTTGATCCCACCTACTCCACACGGCACTTTTGATGCAACCGAAAGCATAGTAGGTCATATCCGTTCCACCTGAACCAACAGGAAAATGCTGCAACAGTAACCATTCTGCTGCAGATAATGCATTATAATGGATCCTACTGTTTTTCGTTAGGTAAGTTCTATGCTTAACTCAGGCTGTTATTTCACAGTGTAGCTCCAGTTATGTCTGTTTTTCCTGCGGTTCTGAAACTCTGGTTTATGTGTTGCAGTTTGCCCCCTAAACACACTAACGTCTTCAGCCTTCTTAGCGTTGGGTCAGTGTCTCTTGGCTATGCAGGCCACTTGACTGCTGACCTGTCCACTCTAATGTTACCTAACTGGTCCAGAGATACTGCAACTGTGACAGCCGAATGGGTCGATGTGTTTACCAGGAAAAGTACAAACACAACCTATTAGCCCTGGACTAGCACTGAACACACAGTTGAGAAAAAGCATGCTGGCTTGCTAATTCATGTCTCTTTTGGGGTCTGACGAAACAGTCAAGTCACCATGGCCCTCTGACCTATCCTCCCTCCCTCTGCTTGTCCAGCTGACTAACAGGGCCACGAATGTCTCAGACAGATTTTTTTAGCACAGAGTACAAGGACCATGAAGCCCCCCAGGTTTTCAGCATTCGGAAAATAATACAGTAGACGCAAACCAATCAAAGGGAGAGTAGAACAGCAGTGGGATCTATAATAGCGCCCTGAATATGCTTCCATATTTCTTCTCAGTAAAATATGAAAGTTCTTAATACCTCTTCTGCCACCGGTTTCCATCATTATAGTGGCTTTCTGGCTGTTTAGACCATGGAAAAACAGGGGAATTTCCTTTACTGGACTGTTTAAACTTCTTAAGCTCCAATGCAGAGAATCGTGTTCTGCTCAGTGCTTCGGTTTCTCCATATGTCATGAACAGCTATTCAATTTGTCCAATCGATCTTTACTTCAGTGTCCTAAAACAAGAGAAATAGCTGTTAGTGCAAATTTAGAAACAATGTTTATGACCATGCTATAAGAAGTCATTTGAACACTAATCCCATTTGACATGTAATTATGGATTCATATTAGATTTGGTGACATTACTCACTTTCAGCGCAGTTTCTTGGATATGGTCGTCCAAAGAAATCCAATAACGATAAAAGACATCAGTGTGAAGAATGCTGCACTGAGTATCGCCCCTCTGTTCAGCAGAACTGCAAGACCAAAACTGTCATTAGTGAAAGCAACACGCGTAATTGCTTAATGCAGTGACATTTAACTTTTCTCACTGTGAGCTCTTAAGCAGACACATGCATGTCCTCACAGCAGTGTTTGTGCCCGAGAGATCAGTTGTGGGTTTTTCCTGCTCATTTTTTAGAATTTCACTATAACTGGTAATAATTATATCCTGGAATTTTGGACATCCAATTATTATGTTGTTTATTATTACGACTGCGATAGAAAAATATTTAAAATGTGACAGAGGCATATTTATAATATTATGAAGTTCCCATTCAAGGTTTTGGAAGTAGGCCCGTGCTGGATTCCTACCTTCAGGTTCTTCTACCAGTATAACTGCAGATTTAAGATCTTCAATCCTTGTCCTCGTGCTGCTGCCTTCACGCCATCGCATACGAACAGGAATGATTTTTGCCACTGCATCTGGGGCAGGATCTGTGACAGGTTCGAGCGCTGCAACATCAACCTCTGTTGCAGCTGCTGGGATCTCCTCAGCTGGATCCACTTCTGTCTCTATGATCTCAGTGTCAGATGGGGCCTCAGTAAGTATCTCCGCATCGCTGTCGCCTGTTTCATTCTCCTGAGGCGCTATGTCCTCTTCTAGTTCTGCTTCGCTTAGGAGAGGATCTGATTGGATATCTTCTTCTGTGATGTCCTCGGGAGCTTCTTCTTCTAGGTCCTCCGGGGGAATCACAAGGATCGGGCCATCTGAAGCTGGTAACTCACTAGTAGGTCCTACAATAACAATGACAGCATGTTCCTCTGTGGCTATTTCCTCTTCAGCTTCTTCCTCTTGACCTTCCTCTTCTGCGTCAACTTCCGCATCGACAAGGTCAACAGATTCCTCATCTTCTGATGCACTAGACGGAGCTTCCTCGATAGTAGCAAGGTCTTCTTCAGCAACTTCTACTTCTGTATATCCCTCTGGGGCTTCTTCATCGAGTACTTCTGAGGAAACAACTTCTTCTTCATCTACTTCTTCTTCAACTTCTTCCAGCTCTGATTCCTCTTCAGCAGGGTCCAAAGGAACAACAAGAGCTGGATCTTCTGGGTCTCGCTCTTGTGGTGATGTTTCCTCTGCAGAAGGTTCTACTTGGATTTCAAGGTCTTCAGGAAGGATGGCGACAGATTCCTCTTCTTCTAATGAAGGAGGTTCTTCGTCAGTTTCTTCAAGGACTACTGGAGCATCTTCTTCTTCTTCTTCTTCTTCTTCTTCTTCTTCTTCTTCTTCTTCTTCTTCTTCTAATTCTTCTTTAGCTTCATCTTCTTTTGTTTCTGACAAAATGAGAGAGACAGTTTCCTCTTGTTCCTCTTCATCCAGCTCCTGTTCAACAGGTTCCACAGGAACTATAATACCAGGTTCTGCTGGTTCTACTGACTCCTCTAGTTCTGTTTCCTCTGCAGCAAGTTCTCCTTCACCTTCCTCCTCTGTTTCAAGTTCTGCAGGGACAAGGACAACCGAGTCCTCTTCTTCTGGTGTCAAAGGAAGAGATTGTTCTTCTTCAGTACCGTCGTCCGGGACTATAAGTAAAGGTTCTTCTGGGGCTGTTTCCTCTTGATCTGCCTCCTCTGTCTCAAGCTCTGCAGGAACAAGGACAACCGATTCCTCTTCTTCTGGTGTCAAAGGAGGAGATTCTTCTTCTGCTTCAGTATCTTCATCAGGGGCTATAAGTAAAGATTCTTCTGGGGCTGTTTCCTCTTGATCAGCCTCCTCTGTCTCAAGCTCTGCAGGAACAAGGACAACCGATTCCTCTTCTTCTGGTGTCAAAGGAGGAGATTCTTCTTCTGCTTCAGTATCTTCATCAGGGGCTATAAGTAAAGATTCTTCTGTGGCTGTTCCCTCTGCAGCAGGTACTTCTTGATCTGCTTCCTCTGTCTCAAGTTCAACAGGGACGAGGTCCACCGACTCACCCTCTTCTGGTTCCAAAGGAAGGGGTTCAGCATTGTCATCAGAGGCAACAAGTAAATCCTCTTCTAAGGCTGACTCCCCTGGTGTTTCCTCTGCTACAGGTTCCTCGTGACCTGTCTCTTCTGTCTCAAGTTCTGAAGGAACAAGTACGACAGATTCCTCTTCTTCTGATGTCAAAGGAAGAGGTTCTTCCTCAACAGTATTCCCATCAGGGACAATAAGTAAACTGTCTTCTGGGACTGACTCCTCTGGTGCTGTTTCCTCTGCAGTCTGGACCTCTTGTTCTGCCTCACTTGTCTCAGGCTCTGCAGGGACATGGACAACGGATTCCTCTTCTGCTGGTTCTGTCTTTTCTTCTGCTTCTGTGTTGTCATCAGGGACAATAAGTACTGGTTGTTCAGGGACAGCTTCTTTTTCCGCATTTCCCTCTAGAGCTTCATCTTCTGAAGCTTCTAAAGGAAGGACTGGGATTGGTGCTTCTGGAGCAGGATCCTCCACACCATTCTGTCCTGGGGACTCATCCTCTGCAGCAACAGCAGGGACAACTTCTAGTGGAGTTGCCTCTTCAACAGCAACTTCTACAGGGACAATGTCTTCCTCTGGAGACTCTTTTGGAACTGCAGCCAACGGCTCTTGGGGGGCTGATTCCTGAGATACATCTTTATCAGAGACCTGATCTTTGATAAAAACCGGTTCTGGTTCTTTCACAACAACTGGAATGTCTTCTTTAGTAGGTGATTCCTTAGCAGATGGAGCATCATCAACAATTGGTTTCTCCTGAACTGTTTCTTTCTGACTGAGGTCTTCAGGAACTGGTGCAGGTTTCTCAGGAACTGGCTGTTTGGCAACAACAGGACGCTTAACTTTGCCAGCTACAATAAAAATTAGAGGTTTTGTCAACATGTTGAACTGATTCTCCAGTGCACCAACAATATATCTTATCTAATCTTAGTATCTTGGTATTTAAATAAGTCAACAAAGGAAGTCTTATTTACCCCAAATCTGTTTTAATATATATATATGTATATATATTTATACACAACAATAAAAACAACTCCCATGATCCAACACTACTTCAAAATGTCATCAAACTATATTTTGGGTTTAATTTTGGTTTAATTTAATTATTTTTTGTTTCGGTAGTTGAAAGCTAAATGTAATCTAATGGGGTTTTGAAGTAAAGCATCTCATCATGGAGAGTCACTTTCCTCAAAGTAAACCATACAGCACACTGCAGCTCTAAAAATCAAATGTAACGACTGCTGATTATGTAACAGAAGGAGGATGTAAGAGCTCCAGAAGGAGGGTGTGTAGTGATCCAAGTTCAGTTCAAATGTCTCGCAGGGCAGTCTGCTGTGTCACTGCACAGGCCGTGGAAGTATTTTGAGATATATTTGGTTGATACATTCAGGAACAGGAGTTTTATTCTCGTTTTTACGTGGGTGACTGAGGTCAGTTCCCAAACTGAATGCATATTTTTATTATTCATAGCTAGAAAACACCTAAAGCAATATTCGCCTTTCCCTGTCTTCTTTTCTGTTGACTCACAATCTACCTCTTATGTAACACCAAACACAGGTTACCAAATTAAACAACAATTTTATGTACTTGTATTTCTGAATTAAACTGGCTGTTCCACACTGTTTTCCAGAGAGGCAATATGGTGATAATGCATAAAGCAGCTTTGCAGGAATTTGTCATATCATTGATCGAGGACGATTTAAGCATTTCTATCTGATATTTCCATGACTGTCAAACCAAAAAGAGTTTAGAAGAAGTACCTGTCTTGCGTATTGGTGCTGATGAGCACAGCTGAACAGTTAGCACCAGGGTCAGCAGGAGCAGAGAGGAGGCTCTGAACATGATGGCCGTCTGATCGGAGTCCTTTCAATAGAGTCAAACTACTTCCAAAAACTCCAATGCAGCAGTCAGACCGGTGCCCCAACTGTGAGGGAATATCCATCTGAAGCACACGTGTAAGGTGTCAGCATGGACACATGAAGTGACACACCATATGGAAATATTGGGAGGGTGCTTTAAGGGCCGGGGGAGGTGAAAAGAGAAACCGTCAGTGAGATCATATGGACTTCTTCTACAGGGCACCAACTGTTGGTTAGCCTGGATCAAACGCCCAACAGCTTGAGCACTTTCTTAAAATGGAAAACAAAATGTTTGCTTGTAACGTTTCCGTTAAAAAACAGATATGCGAAGCTGCATGAAGAAATATTTACCGCAATCTAGTTCTGGTCCCTTCATCTTGCCTTTGTTGAGTGAGAGATCATGCACTGTTTTTTTTTCATGGTCAAGAGGCAAACTAATTTTCAAAGTTTAAAAAAAAAGTTG
>CAEMYA010000071.1:5456546-5534908 GCA_903131615.1 Diplodus sargus
ATTCCTTTTTTCAATTTACAATCAAGGTATTTGCACTGTGAAAAGTGTCGTCCAGTGCATATTTAAACTGAATCGGTAAAGAAATGAGTACTTTTGAGTTTTTTAACACTCCAATTAACCGGAGTAGGGCTTAAGATGATATTAAACTATACTAATTAAGCTGTTGCATCTCCACAGTGTGGTTTATTCTCCACTGGTTGTATTTGGAGGTGATATCACAGAGTTTGGGAATGCTCTGAAGTCTCAGTGGTAGGCGAGGGCTTATCTCATGGAATATATGCTGGTAACCAGTTGTCTACTTCTAAATGATGACGC
Organism: Diplodus sargus; assembly: GCA_903131615.1. Classification (NCBI taxonomy): domain Eukaryota; kingdom Metazoa; phylum Chordata; class Actinopteri; order Spariformes; family Sparidae; genus Diplodus; species Diplodus sargus. The sequence goes on from CAEMYA010000071.1 coordinate 5,456,862, forward strand.
TATTAGAGAAGCAATAGTTTTTCAAATAAAGTGTAAATTAATCACCAAGTATTTTGATAATCAATTAATCGTTTCCGTCATTTTTCAAGCAAAAATGTCTTCTTAAATGTAAGACTTCACTCCTTTTCTTTGTTGTTTATTATAGAAAATTTTATTTGGGGGTTTTGGACTGTTGGTTGGGCAAAAGAAGCAGTCTCAAAGATGTCACGGTTGGCTCTGGGAAATTGTCATGAGCATTTTTCAAAATGTTTTAATAGAGGAATTAATTGATTTATTGTAAAAATTGCAATAACATTAATACTGTAAATAATACAAAGTAATTGTTGGTTGCAGGCCTTAACTTTCATGGTTAATGATGACTTCATATAAAAAAAAAAAAACCTGCTTTCTCTTTGTGTGATGAATTCTCCGTTTCATCTCAAAAACACTGGCAACTTTTAAGGTTGAATATTATTCGCTCAGAATAAAGAAGAGCAGGAAAACACTGACACTGTTCTGAAGTCGAAGAAAAAGTCAAACTTTAATGCTGATGAATCAGTGTACCTCCTGAAAAATGCCTGATTATGCGTTTACATGTATTTATAAGTGATATTTTATCCAACACTATGTGTGTGGCATGTTTTTATATTTTGATATGGTGTAAATAACTCCAGTTTTCCTCCACATTGTGTTTTTATGAAGATATTCCCATACCGTACTGGTCTGTTGCGGCACTATTCACTCCCGCCAGACATTGTTTATAATGTTGCTATTTCACCTTTTATTCGTTTTACTTTTACATATTCATTGTTTTATATAGAATCGAGTAGAGAAGCTGCACACTGATTCTTGCGTCCCTCGATAATATTCAGGTTGTTGTTGTTGTTGTTTATGGTGTTACTCTGAGGAAATGCTCCTATCATGACGAATTATAAAGCGGAAAAAAAAGATAACTACCTGATGTGATAATAATGACTTTTAAATATTGTTAATACTGACAGAACCGTTCAGGAACAAAGCTCAAACAGCACATTAATCCACAGTGAAGTTACCATATTTTATTTCTTTAAGTGCCATTCATGCATATTGGGGGAAGGGGGTGGGGTGGGCGGTGGTATCGACAATTCTAATAACACTTGAGTTATTTTACAGCACTAAACGAATACAAAGAGTAGCTGTGTCACCTCATCGGACAACAAAAGTAATAAACCGTGCAATAAACAAAAAAAGGACAAATAGGAGAAAAAAAATACAAGAAATGACAAAGACAAAATCAAAAAAAACAAAACAAAACAAAAAAACCAAATATATATTATCAACACTGAAACACTGAATGTAGAACCATAGTACAGGTAAAAGGTAGTGTCACACAAAAAGCCAACGCATTTTCATCACATATATACAATATAGATATATACATACTGTCACCCTCTGATTGGACAATAACAAAATACTCTATTCTTTTACCTCCTCTCTTTCGTGAATAAGACCCACCCCTGCCTTGATACCCCACCCCCAAGAGGAAAAAAGGGATGATTGAAAAGACATATATGTACAAGCACAACAACACACCAGCACTGAATAAAATAGGCCCCAATCAGCAGTACTTGTTGACAGTTCTCTCCCACATTGTAACAAGGCTTATTTTTTTTTTTTTAATCTTTCATCTTTTTTTCCCCCCCCGCGAATAGTAATCTCTCTGGCAGGTACATGTCCAGCGGAATTTTAAAACTTAAAAATCGTCTTTTTCTGATAAAAAGAGCTCACACAAGCCAACACACAAATACACACACACGCACGCGCACACACACACACACACAAACATACAGACATAATGTAAAATTGTGATTGTGATCCAGTCATTGTCTTCACCTTTTTTTCCCTTTTAGCCACATCCGTTAGCTCAATTTTTTTGTTTTTGTTTTAAGTGGCTTGTGCGTTCGCGGTCTTCGCCTGGAAGAGCTGAAACGCACGTCACCTTCACACCAACCAACGCTCACAGGGCGTTCTCTACTGTAGCTCCACAGAGTCCAAACGAATACACACTGATGCTCTTTATTCCTCTGCTGTCTTCAAGTTGCAGTCCTTTGGCCCACACTCACCCTAAGAGAGTCACGGTTTTGGGGTCACTCAACCGACTAAGTGGGTGCTAATTAAGAAAATTCTGGCAGTTGAACAAAACTATAACTAACTACACAAAGCTATTACCTGAAAATATAAAAATAATAATAAAATGAATGGCAGTATCATCAGTTGATAGAAGAGAACTTGACTTCACCTGCAGCACGGTGCAGTTTAACAGAAGATCTACGGTATAAAACTGGGCTGGGTCTAGCTTCAAATAACCTACACGGGTCTATTTGTATCTGATAACACAACCGAGAGAGACTTGAAAGTGCCTTTTTTTTCTCACAATAACAAATATGTAATATCATAAAAAAGAATCCATGATTGTCATCCAATATGAAAAAAAGACTACGGCGACCACTGGAGACCCTCGTTGCTAAATCATCCTAAAAGGAATAGTTTGATATTTTGGGGAAATATATTTATTTTTGCTTTCCAGCTGAGAGTTTGAGGAGAAGATCGATATCTTTTGTACGTCCAACAGACAGTTAGCTTAAAGCTCGGGTTGGTAAGCTCTTCTAAAAGTGTTTTTTGTTGTTGTATGTGTGGAGGAAAATTCAAATGCACACAATAACAAAAAATCAAATGAAATAAAATAAAAACCTGTAACTGTAGCTAGCCTCGTGTCTTTCGGGCTGCCTGTCAGTCTGCTAATGTAACCTTTTCAGATCGAGATAAGCTCGTGACAACTGTTTTTCATGTGTTCACACAATTGTGGCATTTTGGCTTTGAACACAGTTGTTTATGTTTTCATGACTCTAAAAGGCTAAGAGAGATTGTCGAACGTAGCCAGCTAGCCGCTGATGCATCTCCCAGCTGAGAGCTACGGGGCGGTCGCTTTGGTCAGGCAGTTTGCGTTCATGTGTTTCAGAGGATTATTTTGGTTGGACATTTAAAATTTCAGTCTAGATCTGGCTCCCGTTTACAGTCTTTATGCTAACAGACTGTAGCTTAATATTTACTGTACAGACATAAGTGATAACAATCTTTTTGGCAAGAACAGAAATAAGTATATATCCCAAAATGTTGGACTATTCCTTTTAACAAGGACTCACAGTGTCATAGATGCAAAGCACCACACAGATTTCAGCAGTACTGCAGAGGAGAAATAATCCTGTTCACTGTCGACTGTGGACAAAGCCTCGTAATTACCTCTCGGGGTCAGATAACCGTGAGCGCATGAATAAATGACAGAATGATTCAGTGAGTGAGATCCAGGAGGTGCTTTGCATCTTAAAAATCTGTTACTATCAATTAAAGGTGTGCAAACGGTGTTTTTCTTTTTCATTTTTCGTTTTTTTAACAGAATGTCTCTAAAGTTCAGCACCTGTCTGATTGAGGAGCCACTTGTTAGAGGTTTCCAGAACCGCTGATTTCCCTGTTCTGTGCTTGAGAAACCCACAAAAAGAAAAAAAGAAAGAAAAACTGCATGTCTCAAATCTCATCTTTACTCACTGTGTGCATCTGCTATTGTGCTCATAGATAGCATAGAGATTGCAGCCATCAATCATAGCCCCAAATTACAAAAAACAAACACACGCACACACACATGCGCACACACACACACACACACACAGACTGTATGTACTGTATCATGAGTCACATTTCTCATTCTGTTATGATTGTATCATAGCAAAAATCGCACGCTATCGAACTATCACAACAAAACATTGGGCAGTTAAAAAAAGAATCGTTTCTCCATAATTTAAATGCCAGAAGTGACAATAAACACTGAATGTAGCATCGAAAACTAACTGATGTACGACAGGGCGGATAAAGGCATGAATCTGGACATAGAAACTTACAGTAAACTTGTGGCTTGTTGCCTTTTTCAAACATCTGATGCATCTCCTATTGATCATTAATCAAAGTATTAGGACGTTTATGTTTGGGAAGCTTCCGTTTTTTATTTTAACAGATTTTATCAGTCTATTGGTGATGTTTCTGGTCAGTGACGCTTGAAACCATTACTCTCAAAATTGCACACAGGCTATTTATGTTTTACTTATGACACTTTAATGTGGTTTGCATACAACTGAAGTGTAGATTATACGGTAAATATGAGGCCACCTCCAGCACACAATCAGCTTAGCTTACTCTTAGTTAAGGTGTAGTCTAACATTTTAGGAAACATACTTACACACTTGATTTGCAAAAAAGTAACATGAGGAGAATCTTTATGGTAAATACAAAGCTACTGCCAGGTAAGTTTGGTTAGCTTAGCACAAAGACTCAGAACAAGGGGAAACTGTTAGCCTGGTTCCGCTCCGTCTCTAAATGTGCCTACTAGAACCTCTAAAGCTCACAAATTAACAGAGAAACTCTGCTGGAAGTCAATCTAACCGGCAAAAAAATTGTCTGTAAACAAAACGTTTTTAGGTTTAGTGATTATACACATTAAATAAACAAGATATGTTGTGTTAATAAATGAGTTTTAGAGATTCTAGTAGCCAGATTTTGTTACAATTACACCGAGCTAGGTTCCCCTATTTCTGTCTTTGTGCAAACCTAAGCTAACCATATTTAACATACAATGTCCTCACTTAGCAAAATACCATTTTCCCAAAAATGTAGAGTATACCTTTAATAAGACCAAGGAACTGACTTGAACAGCACTTTTAAACAACTACTTGCTTGCAAAGCAGAGTCCAACCGACACCAGGGTGTTGAGGCAGATATGAAAACCAATATTTGAAAGTTTAAATAGATAATAAAATATTTTCTTTTTTAAACTTCTTCTACAATAGTTTTTTTTGTTTTCGAGAAATCTGACCATGATTGAGGAAAATCGGTTTGAAAATAAAACTTTCAAAATCAAAGTTTCTTAATTATCTCAAAAATATCTTTGACATTTCCGTACCACAATTTTTGGTTAGTTATTGGTCAATATTTATACCAAGCTCGCAAGCTAGTTCATAATTTTTGAATGATGACAGCTTGGTTAATGATCAATAGGCTAATCTTTTAAAACTGATGACTTTTACCATTTAAACTATCTTGAGAATGTGAATTTGCTGAATATTTACCAAAAGCTTCTGATAGAGAAGCTAAACCTCAATTTACTTTGGGTTGAATGAATCTTAAAAAGACATAAAATGTCTCAACTTCCCTGCTTTCACCTTTTTCCTCACACATCATGTTCACTCATCTTGAAGTGCTTGAGACAGAGGACAAAGAAAGAAAAAAGTTGCTGTACTCCCATTACTAGTCTGTTGCAATGAACCTGATCACATTGGTTGGCTATGAAAAGAGATCACGACACTTTCTGTGATCTCTTCGTTTCAAATCAAGCCTGTTTAAACCTTTAACACCCTGTTCAAAACCTCACTTATTGTAAACCTAACGTTACCACCAGTTCAGCCAACGTGGGGCCCACTTTCTCCCAAAAGTGACCAACGAGCACCATCACATTACTCACAGAGACGGCCTGTGTTTCTTAAAAACAAAAAATAAAAACAAAATAATTTTTTTTTAGAGAGATAGATGATAGATAGATGAGAGATAAACTCATCCAAGAGGCAGCTGAGGCCAATGTCAACACGAGAAGAATTACAAGCTGAACACGTCGCTCAAATCACATAACAGTTACGGAGCAGGGGGTCGGGGGGGAGAGGGGTTCGGACTTTGGAAGGCTGCTGGCTAGGGACGGGGAGAGGGCTGGCTGAGGAGCTGAGGAGCATGTGGTTTAGACGTGAATGTGTTCTACTCGTCTCGAGACAAGTACATAAGCAATCACTTGAACTTGTCCGACTAAATATGATTGTCTTCAAATAAACATTTTCTAGTTATGCTTTGCTTTTGTAAAAATGTCAGGACTCTGAAGTTTGTCTTTCTCCAAAGCTTGTCAAATGTTCTTCTGCATCCCGCTCACAGCGGCCTCTTCCTCCTCCTCCTCCACCTCCACCTCCTCCGCCTCCTCCTCCTGCGGCCTTTCAGCTCAGCCTGGCTTCCTCTGGCTTCCACCTCCTCTCCTCGTTCCCCTTTTCTTTTTTTTTTTGCAAAAGGAGGTCTGGGAGGGCTAGACAATGGAGTCCCAATCAAAGTCATCCTGGATGTCATCAGCTGGCATGCGATGCATCTGGAAGTTTCTGGTAGGTATCATGTGCTGCTGGTTCATCTGTGCATGGTGTCCTGGAGATGAAAAAAATCAGAGTCAGATTCATTAATGAACAGTTGATACGAGGTGTCACTGTGACTGTAAGTGATTCTTTTGCCATGTTTTACTTCTCTGTGGCTGTAAGTCACCTGTCATTGTGGGTCCTGTGCTGCTCATGGGGGGCATGTGGGGATATCCTGGAGGACCCATCATGGACATGCTCTGTCTGGAGTCCATGTAGAGATTTCCTAAAGAGGGAATCAGAACAAATCTTTATTTTCAGCTTTAATTAAACCAGGTAATACAACTGTTTAGATACAATTAAAGCAATGTATTGTCAATGTACAGGAGTAACAAATTATCTCGAATTATAGCTAATACCCACATTTAGACCACTCATGGTCTACAATTCTATTTACATGTCTGGATACATAATACTATCATCTTTAGGGTTGATAAGTAGAATACATAGTATGAATAAATAAAGGACCGACGGGTTGTAATAAATCAAAATACAGTCAGAGCAGTTCCTCCCATGTGAAAAAAAATCATCACACAGCTGTTCAATATTCAATATTGTGAAAAATATCGCTTATACCTTTTTTGTATATCATATTGTTCTTTGCATATCGTTCAGCCCAACTCTGTAACTTTGGGGTTTGTGAGTTAAAGTACATGTGAGCTCAGTCGAATTACATTAGGCGACAGTAACGAGGTTTAGGGGGCAGAAAGAAAGCCTAATTCTGCTACACAAATTTGAGCTTATTTTTTCAGACATTCCTCTCAACTTCTGTTTGTTCACAGTTAATTACTGAATCATTTTATCTCTTCAGGCCTTATGCAAATATGTCAAGGAAAAGAAAATATTGTTTAGTTAAGCTGATCGCAACTGGTCCATGACATATGCAGTTGGTAAGGAGGGGTTGTGTTGACCTAGGAGCTCAAAAGCCAAAACATTCTCATATTATATTCACATATCATATTATTAGGACAGAGCATGTCGCTCACTGCGCAGATTGTAAAGTCTAATGAGTCAGTGGGATTGTAGGCTGTAGACAAAATTGATTTGATTTATTGTGAAAAAAGGCTGTTTCCACTTTCAGAAAGAAATAACTTTATATTTGGCAATGCATATATCTTTCTTCTTCTTTTTTTTTTTTAGAGGTTAAAAGACCTCATAGCTATAGTGACATGGTTGTTGTTGTTTTGAAGTTTTTAACTACATGATCTGTCCCTGGAAAACAAAACCAGATTACAGGGCGTCAAACGTGTCTGAGCCTGTTAAGATGCATGATGCCGATTACTTCCTTCTTTCTTATCATTTTAAAAACATCCAGAAACTATCCTCATCCTCAAAACAAAAGCTCTTTATGACAACTACATCAATTAAATCAAACCGTGACATAAATAGGGTTGTAGGATTATGGAGCGGGCGGTTAACCTGTGTTGATGTGCTGGCTGGGTTTGTTGGGGTGCATGGAGCCGTGACAAACAGGAGGCTGCACTGCCCCCTGTGGCTGGATTACACCGGTGCGGGCAAAAAACTGGTTGATGGACGAGCAAAGGTCGGCGATCTGGGTGGGTTCCAGGGACCAATTGTTCAACTCTGCTTGTCTCATACTCTCTCTTAATCCTTAGAAACATAAAACACACATTTATAGACACGACAAACAGAGTTACTACCAGAGCTAGAAACTGTATCCGTCTGTAAAATCCTTGTGACAATGAAATGTATGAAACTGCACCAGCTGACGGTCCATGAATAGAATACAATTTAGCAAGGAACTAATTTACAAGCATGAAGCAGAAACTTTGGTTGCAATATGTATTCATCATGTCAGTAACCTTCAGTGGGTGATATTTAAAAAACATCCTACCTTGCAATCCTAGACTGTAATTGGATAAACTGACCTGCTGAGCTCAGTGTTTTGGTAATTAAACTTGAAGGCAGTGTTATTTAATTGAAGAGCTCAGTTTAATTAAACTCGTAATCAACTCCACAGTGTCAACACTTCAGCACTCAATCAAAAGCTGGGGCAGGACTGTACTATCAGCTCCTGGCTTTAAACGTTTTTTATTCTTTCTGTAATCTGGAAAAACCTTATTCTCCCACAAATAAATAAAAAACAGAAATATGACTATATGTTTATTTTTTTGTAAATGCAGTCAGGTCTATTGATAGTGTCCAAACCGCACCTTGGAAAGGTGAAAGGTCGACATCAGCCCAGTTATAGCTGCTAGCAATACGACAGCTTTCTTTCAGTGCATCCAGATTTGGGTACCAGTCAGACAGTAAACCTGCAACACACACACACATGATACTATCTGTAACATTACAAAATAAGAGACTTGAAGGATACAAGTGATTCTGATTCCAACACCAAGCTCACTCCTGGGACAAATACAGATTTTGTCCTAATAACATCATTTGTGGACAACTGCACAATAACTGCTGCTGGATTTACTTGTCATTCACTGTGGGTTCACTAATAAGGCCAGATGATGCATTTTCATTATAGTCACATTTTAATAGCTGTGCAGGCAGTCTCGTAGTGTTAAACAAATGAGAAGGTGACGCCAAATATAACAGTTTATCAGGCTTTTTAACATTTCAGCTCAGTGTTGTGGCCACTAGGAGGAGCCAGTCGACTCTGTAAGAGCTGCTCGAGTCACTGGATGCAGCATTGCTTTGTTCTCACCACAGCACAGATAATAAATCAGATGATGATTTACTGCTTTACCACCTGTAACAATTTCTCGACGCTTTATGACAAAAACAATGAGGACTGATAGGAAAACTGCATTCAGCGGTATTTGTTTTTGTTGACGTGTCTGCGTGATGAACAGGATGAGGAGGAAACAACACGGCGGCGCTGGTTCAGAGAAGACAATGACAGGCAGAGGGTCTTACCTGTGTTGCAGGCCATCTGTTGCTGGGTAGGATGGGGCTGGTGGGAGAGGCTCTGATGCTGTTGTCCGTGTTGAGAAGGGTGCTGGCTGTGCTGCGTGTGTTGGGAGGGGTGCGGCGTGTGTTGCTGTGGGTGCTGGCCGTGGGACGGGTGCTGCGATGGGTGCTGCCCATGCTGGGAGTGCGCAGCATGCTGGGGATGCGCAGCGTGCTGGGGATGCTGTGGGTGCTGACTGTGTTGGCTGTGCTGGGCGTGTTGGCTGTGTTGGTTGTGTTGGTTGTGTTGGTTGTGTTGGTTGTGGGGGCCGCCGTGCTGCGAGAGGTGCTGTGCGTGGGGCGAGCCGTGGCCGGGGTGGGCCTGGGCAGGATGGGACAGGGGCACCTGGCCACTGTTGGTGGAGTGGCTGTTGGGGTGGTTGTTGGGTTGGTTGTTTGACAGGCTGTTCTGAGTGCTAATGGTGCCACTGGGGGAGTGCTGATAGGAGCAGGAGGTGTGGGTCTGCTGGGAAGAATCTGACGGTATGCCCATCAGACCTGGAAAACAAAACACACCAACACAAAGCTTGAAAACAGTCCTGAATCCAAGACCGGATGACAGAAAATGATGCAAACAAATATTTCATTCGGCGATAGTGCTTCTAGTCCCTTTTGATTATAGATTAATTTTCTGATTATTTTCCAAATTAAGGAATTAGTTGTTTTGTCTATCAGATTTTCCCAGAGCCCAAGCTGGCGTTCTGATACATCTTGTTTTGTCTTCGTCAAAAAGTCCTTGTATATTCAAGGTACAATTGTATGAAACAAAGACAATGAGCAGATACACTGATACACCTTTTTGCTTGAAAATGGCTCTAACAACTCTTGATCATCAGAATAGTCACAGATCAATTTTCTGCCAATAGGTCGTCAACTAATGATTATTTTCATTCTTGGTTTAATCTGTCAGTTATTTTCTCAGTTAATCGATCAGTCATTTGGTTCGTAAAATGCCAGAAAATGGTGAAAAGTGTCGATCAATGTTTACTGAAGCCCAAGATGACGTCCTCAAATGTCAAAAGAAACCTGAAAATCTTCACATTTATGAGGCTGAATCAAATAATTACTACCTTATTTATATATTCATTTTCACACAATTCATTAAAATTGTTCTAGATTTATCTAAAAGTTGATAAATAATGCCCCCTTTTTCCAGCTTCTCAGCTATGAGAATTTGACGCTTTTCTCCAAATTCTTATTATATATTGAATATATTTGTGAGTGTTTGGGCGAAAGCAATTTAAGGACGTCACCTTGGGTTGGATGAATCAGTGGATCTAAAATTAATTGAGGAGTTAATTGTTGAGGAAAACAGCTTTAATTAGAGCCCAGCTGGGGAAAAGACACTTTTAAATCCATCAAAATTGTTAGTCACGTGGTTTCAGATTGTGTTGAAGTGCGATACACTTACACAGCTCAAACACAAAGACAGCCGGGGTCTTCACATGTAAAACCCGCCACTTAAGGCCTTGTATCTTAACATCTTACAATAATGGGATCTGGGCCTCCCGTGTTTTAGTAGTTCTACACTTGAGACAGACCAGCTGCCATTTTGTTGTATCGGGGAATGACTCAGCATTAGTTGTGTCTCTGAGGTTCACGAGCCGGAGCTGCCGTCGCCTCTCCTCTCTAGCAACACAGCCTCTGGATTGTCTTTGACAAATTTATTGTACTGCCGCGCGGCTCTTTAACGGACACTACTGGAGCTTGAACATCTGCACAACCTACTGCAATCATCTGAGTGGCAGGGAGTGGTCTTAAGAGGCCCTGTCCTTCACAGCTTTGGCACAGTAAACCTATTTCACTGGAGTGCTTTTAGAGCTGACTCCAGCCCTGCACCTCCACAATCGGCACGTAACACTCACTGCAGGGGTGACAAAGGTGCATCTCTTATCGGCACAGAAAGCCCATTGTCCAACCAGGGAAATACAGAAAGCAATTAACGCGGCACCAGAATAATAATGCGAGCTCATTACCTATTATCAAAGCCAGTGAATTAGCTCACTGTCTACAGCGGCAGAGTGTGAAATCCTCTAGCTCGATTATTTACGCTTTTTAATTGCTAGAGCTTGTCTGACTAAGAGATTTCACTTTTATGCGCATAAAAAAAGGTAACAACTTTCAACTAATGAAACATAGATGATAGATTAAAGGAGAGGAACTCTTTGAAAACATTAGCATGAAATGCATTTGATTTGTGAAAGTAGGTTATACACAGAAAGCTCAGTCTACTTTGCTCATAACCCGCTTGTCAAGTGCTCTTTGTTTATCAGTCAATCAGATTACAAGCAAAAATGCATTTTTGTTCTGTGGGGACTCTCAGGCTTTTTGGAAAACTGTGCTCCATCCACCACTACGTATTATATCATACACATTCCCCATCATTATGACAAATGAACCTCAAATCCAACAGATTTGTTGAGGACTTGGGCTGCCTCTAACCTCTTCTGCTTCTTCTGATGATTTGCGGCAGCATGAGAAAAAAACATTTCATGACAAGACGCTGAAAACTTTCATGTGATTTGAAACGGTGTACTAATTCTGAATTAGCCATTAAATAAATGGAATAACATCTCTTTACATCCTCTAATTAAATATTGAAGACCTGAACTCTCAGGCTCTGCTTTTGAATATGAAATGAGGCCTTTGCCACATTGCTCTGGCCATGAAAATGCTATGCTATAATACAAAATAGATTTGCGCTATAGACTAGTCCGCCTGTTGAATACCTGCTCACTCCTCAGTAAACCTAATTAGACTCTCTATAGCCACAGCTGTTAAGAACAAATCCACATCAGGAAAATCGTTCTGAGAATCATCCTGTTCCTTGATAAACGAAGCTTAGGTTTCCACTTGATTCTCCCTCGAGACCACTCACCTTGTTGGCTGAAGGACTGCTCAAAAACAGACTTGTAAAGGCTGCGGAAGGAGGCACTGAGATCTTCAAATTCAGAGAACAGGAGCTGCTTATCCCTGTCTGGCATGTTGTACTGGGACTGGGGGGGCTGTTGCAGGCTCATTGACTGGGACACGGGCTCTGGGTGACTGGTCACCTGTAGAGATGAAGGGATAAAGGGAGTTAGAGATTTACAAAAGCAAAGAGTGATACAGAGCACAAAGTAAGATGTTTAATGTTTAATCTGTGAAAGTAGACCGGCTACACTTCTGCTACGTCTACACCACAGACTACGGGGACTACTGATGCTAAGAGAAGCACGCTATAATGTTCAAACATACACATAAATAATATACATACTGTTCAAAGATACCCCTCCATCATGGAGCCAGGGGAAAAAAAAAAGCAGAAAACCTCTAGAATACTTAATTCAAAGTGTTGGTTCATGTGCGTATAAACAGCAAGTCAAACACGAGGATCATTCAATTCCTCTGAGACACTACTGTAAAAACGCTCTTCTGTATGAAGAGGTGTCAGTCAACACAACATTTAAAGAACGATTACACAAACCACAACAATCTAGGTCAGTGCTTACCGCCTTGGCTCACGTAACATTAAGAGACCAACTCGAATGGACACAAACCCAATACTCAGGTGGCCAAGCAAAATGTATTTAAAACAAAATCAATAGCAATACCTTGTACAAATAAGCAACCATTTCATCCATGTATTTGTGTGGGCAGTCGGTGTTATGCACCGGCCCTGGGTGTGAGACAGAAAGCATTGTTCCCCTCCAGCAACGAGTTTGTCTACGAGATTCATCACGGTGAGAGCAGCGATGCAAAACCATCGCTATTTCACAAGGCGGGACCTGACCCGTGTCTACTGTGGGCTAGCATTACAAGAGAGGTCACGTCCAATTTTTGATCATAACATCTTCCTCTTCCAAGATGTGGGCAGGCTGCTGAAGTGCATGGCTCACAGTCTGGCTTGGGTAAGAGTGTAGAGGTGATAATAAAGCCAGAGTGTTTACTGTGAGCTGCTGCTTTGGCTGCGAGAGAGAGAAAGAGAGAGAAAAGAGAGAGACAGCGAGAGAGAGCACATCCATCAGGCTGAGCCGATCGATGCCCAGAGCCTGGAGCAGGGAGCACTCCAGGATGCGGGAGGACCACACCAAAGAGGGGGCATCTCTGGTGGGAGGACATCAGAAGAAGCGCTTCTCTTTGTCTGGATTCCAGGAGCGTGCACATTTTTCTCTGTTTCCCTTAACCCCCTTCCTGATGTTATACTCCAGCGCATGTCCACCCTGAACCTCGGTCTATTGCTGTCTACGGCTCAGCTCCTGTGAAGAAAGCCTCCTGAGGCTTTCTGATCAGATGAAATATGGGATACAGTGCATTTTCTAAGTCTGGCAGTGTTTCATTTTCATTCATCCAGTGACTGCGCTACCCCCACAGTTGGAAAAATGTGAATAAAATTAAAATTTATCATTTGGCTTTGGCACTTAATGCAAAAAGGAATCATCAATTACACCACATTTATATAAATATCTTGTTATAAATATCCAACTAAGAGACTTTCATAAGCTGCAACATCGACATCCAGGATTACCAGAATCCTCACACCTACACTATTAATTTCTATTCGCCCTTTGAAGGAACAGCAAAGCTCAATATATATTTGTGGAAAGAGAAAGCAGGAATTTATTTGACCTGTGTTTCTACTATAATGATGCACACCATAGATTGAAAAGTGCAAATTAATCAGAAGTCTTTAAATGGTCCAAGAGACCTGTCCCACCCAGCACTGGATCAGGTCCAATTTATACACAATCTAAATGTGTTTTTAACACAAGAAGGGAAAAGGTCATTTATCGCTACTCAACAACTGTGACTGATGGTTAAATAGTGGTGCATCATACGGGTGCCAGTGGCAGTTTTTCTCTCTTCATGTGAATGTGTTCAGGTCCGTCAACATTTTGGATCACAGCTCATCATCCTCAGGTATTTTCAGACTGGGGACTGAATTAAGTTTCTAGAGTACAGCAAAGGGATGATAAGAAATTAGGGGAGATGGTGAATGACGTGTAACAAACGTCCCTGGCCAGACTCAAACTGGGGATGCTGTGGTTCACGGTTAGATCTTCTTAACCAGCTCACCAGGGCAATGCAACTGGGTATCTCTTGTTTAAAATTACTTGAGGCTAGAGCCCGACCGATACTACAGTGAAAATCTCACATGTCAATGTATCGGCACATTTTTTTGTGGTGATCAAGTACAATGTGGTCATCAAGTATTTGTAATCAATCATGTAATTGAGTAACTATAAATTATCTTTGGCATCTTTTTTGCATTAGAGTCCAAAATTAAAAAAAGATCTCATATTGGCGCATAACAGACAACATGTACACTGATATTGATATATCTGTTATAGGCCAATATAAGCCAACTGACATCGTTCAGGCTTTACTTTCAGCAAGTCCACTACAGGTTCAGTGTCAGACAGTGTAGAGAATTTCTCTTTAGAACTACAACAATTAGGATGATAAAACAATTACTTGGCAGCTATTTTTATATCTGTTCAGTTAGCTGTTTTGATATCTGATTAGGCTTTAGGTTTCGGAATGTTGGTTTATAGACTGAAGATAAATCATGAAAACGATTGCCAGCTAATTAAATAACGAAAATAATCATTAATTGCAGCTTTATTTGACAAATGTAAAAAGCTCCAAGATGTAACCCATCAACGTTGATTTGTGTCCCTGTGAAGAGTGGTCTTACCGGTGTATAGCTGTGCACGCTGCCCACGCTGTTGAGATTGACAGAGGCCAGACTCTGATCAGACAGGCTGTTGTTAAGGCTGCTTCTTGGACTATCGCTCCCTTCCTGGTCTGTGTTGTACAACGCCACCTGAAACACATACATGCACATTAGCTTATTCTTTCACTTGCAGACACACACACACATACACAGTAATGTTACCAATGTCATCTCCGGTTTTGCTGATGGGAGCATGTCAGCATTCCTCTGAGATAATGAGTATGAAAGGTAATGTTGGCCTATAGTTAAACAATGTAATTTAGAATGGGAATGTAAAGCCTGAGCATGTGTGCTGCATGCAGTGACATGCCATAATAGCAGAGTACTTTGTTTTCACTTTATAAAGAGTGTGTGTGTGAGAGACACAGGGTGCTGCTGAACACCCACCACAGTCACTGAGGGGTTCCAGCTGAACGTGTAAAGGGGTCTGGAGACAGCTGAGACATTCCCATCACTAAAGGTCACACTACTGGCGATGTCAGCCACATCTGCTCACCAAGCGCAAATCCGTTTGGGACAGCTAACAAAGGATTTCAGTGCAGCCGAGACACTGACCTTTCAATGCAGCAGCAAAACTAGCCGAACCACTTCAGGACGACAATCTTAATTATCGTCTAACAAGGTTTAGCCCTCCTCCCACCCTTCCCAAATAAAGTGCGCCGTCAGACAATTAAGACAATAGTAAGAAGAACGATCCAGATAATGAAATTAATGATACCCTCAGAGAATAGTCAGTGTGTTGAGTTTTGTACTGTGAGAAAGGAATGGCAGTAACGCACTGATGGTGTGGCAGTGGAAGAGGGCCTGGCATTCGGGAGATCGGAGTGTGTGCATGTGCTTGTGTGTGTCAGTCCATGACTGACTGCAGCATGGTGGCTTCTGCTCATCACTGTGAGTGGAACAGAGTGGGCTCTGTGCTCAGCACAATGAGACAGCAGTGGCAGCAGCCTTCAGGCAGGCGGATTGGCCCAGCCCTGCCCAGCACCCTGCCTCTCAGCAGCAGCAGCAGCAGACTGAAGCCTCTTTTCTTATTGCTGAGGCGCAGCGAGCTACCAGAGAGGCCACAAGGAGGCAAGGCGGCAAGGAAACCCTCTGACTGATCGGTCGGCTGACTAACGTGCTGGTACGAATCCAGGACCCACACATGCAGAGTGAGAGCGACTCATATTAAGCTTTTAATATGGAGCTTGGCTCCTGAGCTGGTAGAATGAGATAGAAATACTGCAATTTAAAAAAAACAAACAAACAAGAGAGCGAAAATGCTGAATCCAAATAACACTGTACAAGGAAGAGGGTTAAGGCTGGGGGAGAGGGGAATAGGCGGGTAAGTAAGAGAAGCTCATTAGGCAACTCTAGCCTTCCTCCACTCAGTGTGGGCTTGGCTCCAGTGTTCATTAGCGTGAAGGGGAGCTCAATGAGCAGCTAAGACTGAAGGCTTAAGCACGTCCACAAAATCAGCCTTACAATGCTAATCAAAAACAGCGCGCCACAGAAATATAAATGTTATGTGTAATGAAGTCATAAAACAGGCTTATAGCCTTAAGTCTCTCACCGCAATCTATTTTTACTCCACTCACCCATAAAGTGTGATGATTTCTAAACCTCACTGCTCTGTGGTTTATGCAGACCCCAGAGTCCCCCGAGTGAAGACGCCCACTCGAGCACGCACTGTCACAGACGAAGACCCAGTCACATCTCACCCACATACGTAGACGCGTGCACAAACACACATTTCTACAGCTAAAGATGTACACAAAGGTAGGCTAGCTCACACACATACAAAAACACATAGACAGAGGCAGGCATGCTCATACAGGCAGGAGCGGCTCCATGGTAAATACTGTGTACGGTGTTAGCTAGCAGGCAAGCGAGTCAGAGTTCTATTCTTAGCAGCGAATTAAGTAAAAAGCCAGAGGTGTCTTTTACATGGGGGCCTAATCTGGAGCATGAGACATGGATTATGAAATCAAAGCAAGATTGGCCCAGGTGTCTCCAACAATGCCAGTTAGTGTTCAGCACAATCCCTGCACGCAGGATTGAACAGACAGGGAGAGGCAGAGGAAGAGAGGAGGAAGGGATATGAGAGTGAGAGAGAAGAGGGGGAAAAAAGACCAGACTATTCATCAGCAAACACGCTTCCAACAATCCCCGCTTTCCCTTCATCATCACACTTCAGTGCCAGAGTGTCATCACATTCATGCCAATGTTTAGGGCCACCTCAGAACACAACCTTTTTTTCTGGGGAGGGGGGAATCTGTGTCTGGTGTGTGAGAAAGGCACGAGTAAAAGGAAGGGGGTAGGACAATCTTGTGAGGAATGTCCGACAGGAGAGAGAAAGAGATTCTTGCTGGTTCAGTAGTCGTCTTGCCAGCGTCTCCCATTGGTCTATATGAGAAGGCGGGAATGAGGGAGAGAGACTGGAATAGAAAGGGAGAGAGAGAAAAACAGAGAGAGGGAATTCCTGTGGCTTGGCACTCTGCGCCGATAGAGGCGTGGCCTGTCGTGTGTTTACAGTGTAAAACAGTGAGAAACAAGCTCTCTCCAAGGAGTTAGGCGCTCAGATCTGTTGCTATCACACTTTGTCTTCTGTTCACTTCACCACCTTAACAGGTTTTGTCACAATCAAGTGGGGAAAAAAAAGAGAAATCAAAACTTCTTTTCATCAGCACTCACAGTAGTTGTGTTTTGTGCCGATTTAATGTTTTCTGCTTGTTGCTCTTCTGAGTTATTTGACTGGAGGTATTTGATGGCAGGAGTCCAGACTCTAAACTGTCAGCTCTTTACATTAGGGCCTCATTATGCTGTCACTGCTGTTGGAGACTGGGGCTGCGGCAAGTGCTTGTTTGCAGCAATCAGAGAGGAAAGAGGGTCATCTTTCTCCACACTTAGGCCCGTGAATCTGTCTGTTGCAGCAACATGAAAAACTCTGTTCTCTATAGAAGCGGCCCCTGGCTACTCGTCAGTGACACGTCCGTCAAAACAAGCCGGAATACTCTGTAACATACTCTACATACATGTACACACAAGTTATAACACACACCGGCATATGTTCAGACGTTCGAGCCGATGTCGTACACACATACTAACTCCTCTTTCCCCTGTTCACATTAAACGTTTTTCTTTTTTTTTTGTAATGCTTGCAGCAAATGAATAAGCCACTCTTGTAGGCTTTTTAAAAGTACACCTGAGAGCTGCCCCCACTGGGCTCAGAGGATGAGAGCTTAAGGTTAAAAAGCCTATTTAAATTTCAGAGTGAGTGGCACACTCATAGCTAACAGCTAGCAGTCCCTGTAGCTTTGCTCTGTGATGTACAAGTGTTTCCGAGCTTTTACACAATTTAAAAAAAAAAAGTTTTTAAAAGCTACAGAGAGCAGACGGGACCAACAGTGGCAGCGGTCATCTGTAATGTGGTCACACAAACTGAGAAACATGACCCTGGGCGTCAACCTCCACTACAGGTGCGAATACAGAAACCCCATGCAGTGTGTGGTGTATCCTATTGCACGTCTGCGCGTGACTTTGTAAGTCTATCAGGTTGCAGCGTGCTAAGTATCAGTGTGAGCATCATATTTCCATGCTGAAGATAACAAGAACCTGCTGCCTGTTGTTGTAGAGGAAAAAGGTGCTGCAGTGCAGATAGTTGTGTATTTTGGTGTGGGTTGCATTGCAGAGAAGCTTTAGGCATATGAGCGTGTGCTTCTGTGTGTGTGTGTGTATCTCCCCTCTACTAGAGTGCTCCTCTCTCTGTGGGGAATAGTGCTGTAGGTGGTTGGAGAAGTGGGTGGGGTCAGGGTGCAGCCGTGTAGCCAGGTGTGTGTTGGAGCTGGAGGCTGGATGGCTGGTTGTAGTACCTTGTTAGTCACAGTGTTGATTGCCAGCGTTGGAGAGGCACTTCCAGAGATCATACACTCCATCCCCAAAGACTCCGACTCCAGGCTGTACGGCGTAGAAGCCTGTGGGGGTTGGGGGTGGGGTGTGGAGGCAGACAAAAAAAGATAAAAATTCAACACTATCCAATTATTAAAACACATGAAATCCCACTGCAGGCTGCAAGACCTGTATTATGTTTGTGACAAATCTTCAGCACAGACCAGACACATATCCATCTGCACGCAACAACAAAAATAAAACGCAACTATTGTCACATGACAGAGCAACACCTTTATTTAGGTCACATTTGAACTGTGCTTTCTGAAAAGATGGAGACAACCCCCATCCCCACCCTCACCTCCTACCGAACACACATACAGTACACACACAAACACACACACACACACACGCATGCATGCATGCATGCCCCTGCCTGCCGTATATACGCACTGTTGTGAGAGATAACTCTGCCATGCCTGTCTCCCAAAACTGCTTACTGTAAGAGGATTGGCTGCCAACAATACCATTTTTAATTCATGATAAACATAAATGAGATTTCACAAACTCTCAATTTCAATGTCTGAGACTCTTAATGGAATGCCTTGTAGGCAGACGGTGTCTAGAGGGATGGGGAGGAGGGGGGAGGGAGGGTGAGCACAGCGCATGTGTCCTACAGAAGACACACTCTTCGCTTGGTGCGTTCCTTTGTGTCATACTCAGATCAGGAGAGCTTTAGTTGAAACTGTTGGCAGAGCTGAATATTAAAAACAATGTACTTCTCCTGTACCTTCACTGTGTTGTATATACAACCTCACACCAGCAAACAGTTTGTTGAATGAATGTGATAGCATTTCCATGCTGCAGGGCGACTACATTAACAGCATGTTAAGTTTTATGTAGTCTGCGTGCTCGCTTGTGTGTGTGTGTGTAGAGACAATGGCATTTGTTAGCGTGCGCGCATGAGTCTGCCTTGCCAGCCCAACAGAATCCCTCGTTCTCCTCGTAGCCTCTGGTCAGCCACATTGTGGGGAAGGAGGAGACAAGAGAGCGCTGCATCGGGATGCCCCAGGGCCAGGTCAATCTGAGCGGCTCACTAAAACCTCTACAGCTGTACGTAACGCTGGACGAAACTCATCCATAATTAAAGACAAAAGCTCCCGCTCAGAATAGCCAGCGCACAGCTCTGCATTAATTGATGTTTGTTAAAAAAAAAAAGAAAAAAAAAAGTGAGTGCAGAATGTAATGTATGTAATGGCTGCCTGGGGCATAGTTTATTAATAAGGACCCCACTTCATGACAGGCTAGCGAAGCAGCATGGAGAGGAGGCAGTTACATAAAGTCTGGATATGAACTCCTACTGAGTCTCTGTGTGTGTCTATGTGTGTGTATGTGGTAGAGGAAGAGTGGGAGAGAAAGGAGGGTAAAGGGAAAAGAAAATTGAGGCAGAAGTAGAGACAGATAGAGACAGAAGCTTCAGCAGAGGAGCATCATATGTAGTTTCTCTGATTACACTCACCCGCTCTCCAGACCTCGGCCTCTTCTTCGGCCGTGTTGGCAAGGCATCCTCCTTTGGGTTGGTGTCGATGGCCCAGTAAGAGCCCTGCAGAAAAAAGAAAGACCTGTGAGCTGATAAAACACAACACAACTCTCTTTCACATGGCATCCCTAGGCACTGACGTGACCGGACACGAGCATCAGATCTTTCTTTGGCAATGTATTTAAAAATCAGGAGGCCTCATCTGCTCTGCTAAAGTGTGTTCCATCAGCTGAAGTCTTTATTTGAGTTGATAGCTGTGAGTTTGTGCGGCGTGTGGGTGGGCTTTGTTAGAACGAAAGGCTTGGCTTTTCCTCCTCTGCGGCTGCTCCTCAATGAGAAGCTGGTGAGGGCAGCTGGTGGTGGTGAAATGCTAAGCCTTTCCTGAAGCTGTACTTCCTCAGCCTCAGGTACTGAGTCAGAGCACCGTTGCCAAGGATGAAGGCTCCACAGTCTCAGTGCAGGAATGGAGGCAGCGCTAGCCCTGCCGTGTTGCTTTCTTCTGAGGTCTGAGCGAGGCTAATCAAGGAGAGAACATTTGGGGCTGGCTCTGGGGCTGCAGCAAGCAATTCCACAAGCAGGCTGCATTATTTATCTGTGCATTCGGCCCCATTTAATTTATTTTTCAATGGTTTTCCTCCTCGAAACCAACGAGAAATCAGCTTACAGTACAGATTTTTACCCCAAGGCCCTGCAGGTTCTGAGTTTATTTTTAATATTTCATATGGCCCCTGATAAAATCTCAATTGTCAAGAGAAAGTGAGATCAGGACCTTTAAAATTACTTCCTTAGCAGAGAGAATAATTGTTATTTCCATAAGAAATTCTCTGAACAACAGGCGAGGCCACGGAACAAGCTGTATCTCAAGTATCTATACAATAACGGCTGCATACACAATGGCATGCTCTTGTTAAAGCTGGAAAATCTGTTATTTTCACAGCTCATATACACAACTGCTACAATTGTTATAATGAAAAGCCACGGTTGGCCTATATTTGTCTGGGGGTTAAAATTATAAGTTTTAATATGTGCAAGGCTTTGGGGTCAATTAACATGTTCCTCAGAGGGAAGGATAATTCACAGCACAATCAAGCAAAGATGAAGAAACATCTTGTATTGATGTAGGTTACAGTAAAATGCAGCGGAAACCTCATTACACACTCAATATTTTCTACAAGAAGCTTCCAAAAAAATGTCTGAAAAAGGTGAGAAAAGTGTCTTGATATGTGATCCTTCTCTGTGTTGAGATGCAGGGGTTAATTGCAGGGTGTACAGAGGCAGATGTTTCAAAATTAGGATTCAGACAGACAAAGCCAAGCTCGGTGGTGTTCCTTTTAATTAGGGGGGTGAAGAACACATTAAGTTAGACCTCATGGGAGGGGAGTTTCTGCATTTCCCTACACAGACCCCAAGAGAGTTGGCAGGGAAAAAGAAAAACATATAAAGAGTCATTAAATTATTCACAAATTCACTGCAATATACTGTAGCAATGCCAAGCAAAGTGTGTCCGTGGAGTCTGGGGCAACAGTGTTGCAAAGCTACAACATTCACTGCAGCCATGAAACAAAGGATGCTGTAAAGATTTTTTTCAAACAGGTCCTGATAACAAATGTGCTCACTTCCCAAAAATGATGGCGCTCATTTTCATATACCAACAAAACTGATGTCATCTACTTCCCCTTTTTTGTGTAAATATAGAAAGGACGAACACAAGAAGCACACCGGTCTTCCTGGAAACTCCTGGCCGAGACATGCGGCCAATTAAAATAGAGATTATTAACGGTAGCCTTCACAGGCTGCATTTCTACCTCCGAGGTAGACAGGGTGTGTGTGCGTACAATACCAACTGTCATCTCTTACACCATCTCGGAGAGAGAGAGACAGACAGAGAGCGACATGACTCTCCTATCTCATCCAACCAGCAGTTCTCATATTCCTGCCACATTACAATATTGATGCAACATATCAAGAGCGGCTAGCGCCTCTTTGAAGTTGTCTTCGGGGGAGGGGGGGGAGGGAGGGAGTGAGGAAAATTCCAAATTAAACATTAAGGATGCGAGCATGTTGGCCATGCATTTGGAATGGGATCCATACAGCAATAGATTATTTTGTATTTAGTGGAGCAGCTCCCAGGAGTGTCAATATCAGAGGATTACAGCAAAACATGAAATTAGCATTCAGTCCCCATCCTCTACACAGCTAGGCGTAGCTCTTCATGCATGTGTCGGTGTGTACGTGCGTGTATGTGTGCGTGTGTGTGTAATTATTTGTGCGGTTCCCTAAGCATATGTAGCGTATGTTCTGACAGTGCTGGGATGAAATCTGGGTTAGGCTGCATATGGTTTAGACCTATGCCTGCCAGTATACTAAATATAGGAATATATGCTCCTTCTTCATGAACTACTCTGTGGACCAGGGGACACCATTTATCAGTTTACTACAGATTGTGAAGTAAATCAGGCAGAGAAAAGCAACTCAGGTGGTCCTACTGAGACTCAAATGTCAAATTAACATGTTGGACTTGGACATCCTTTAACAGAGAAGAAAAATGGAAGACAGAGAGCTGAGCAGAGAGTAAATGAGGTCTGTTTATTTTAGTAGGTTCAGCACCCTGAGTAAATACTTCAGGGACGCAAGATTCTGGAAATGACCTGACTTCAACCTTGTTATGGCCCCATCTCTACCAGTCTTTGACTTTTTCTTCCCTCACCCACATCTGCTGTCTGTGCCGGTCCAACAAACTAGTCTCTCCTTACATTTGAAATGCAATTCTGTGGGGGTGGGAGGTTCATAATAGATTACGAGCATGCCATGCATTTCCAGACTGTCAGAGTCCTGGCAGCCATTCAAAGGTAACATTTTTCTACCAGAGATAGCTTGATACACAGCAAAATATAAAAAAAATAAAAATGTTCTAACAGTGAATGCTGCCAGCTGGGAAACTAAACACATTCTTCTATTTGTATTTGTTTCATAGTTACATGCATTTGCCTCAATTTGTAATAAAATTAATGTTTGAAAGGCTCACCTTTCCTGGGTCATCTTTGGAGCGAGGCACTTTGAGAAAACACTTGTTCAATGACAGATTGTGCCGTATTGAGTTCTGTGGGGGGAAAAACAGAGAGAGAAAGCCTATGAGGTGAGTGAACACATATCAAAAATCAGATTACACAAACAAGTCTGTAGTAACTTGAGTGTTGAGAAGATCACTGCCAGCAGCAACGGGGACATACAACTTGTTGGCATGTAACATTTAGGTTTAGTCACAACTCCTGTCATCGAGGTCAGCTCGTTTCAGTGGCATGAGGATCTGGCCTACACAACTGTGTCCAGATTTCACTCTGCACACATATACAGGAGCTCAATCTGTGTACAAAGCCACCAGGAAGCAGTATCTTTCATCAATGTCCAACAAACTGCATTTTGGTTGCACAAATATGTTGAATTCCACGGGTGCCAAAAATAGGAGCCAGAAGGAATCCCACACTGGGATGGTTGCTGATACCAGGGCCTGATATTAATTAATGCTTCAGCGAGCTCCTGAGGGGGCAGGAAATAAATTATGTAGATCATTCTGAAAGTTAACTCATTACAGTGTTACAAGCTACTCCACAGTGGTGAAGAGGGAGGTTCATCCAGCTGCCTGATTGGGGAGGCGAGGTGGGCTGAAGTAGCCACAAGGGCTGGAGAGCGATGCTCCAGGCCTGGGTTAACCAGCTACAGCAAGGCCCTCAGAACCAGCTGGAGGCAGGCCAGCGGAGGGCTTACAAGAGCCAATGGATGCACACGTTTCTCCACTCCACTTTATGGAGTGGTATTGACAGATGGCCACACTGAAAAGCTGTAGGATTCTCTGATGAGTTTAACGGATGCAGGAGATGAGTAGAGCGAGGCACACAGAGAGAGAGAGAAAGAGAGAGAGAGAGAGAGAGAGAGAGAGAGACCCCCAAGTGCAAACGATGGGAGCTGCTTGTTCAACAGCATGGGCAATTATACCACAGGAGGGATGATAATGACAGCCTCGTTGTAATGCTGTCAATCTCGCCGCTTAAATCACTCTGAAATGCCAATGCAATCCAGGCGAAGTCTAACAATGTTCTCCAACAAAAAAATATAGAAGGGGGAAACTGGTGCCATAGTCAAAATAATTCTCTTCTTGTGCCAGAAGGAAATATTTTCTGAAAGTAACACTCAACCCAGAATTTATCTTTTGAGTATCAACCACTCGTCCCTGCAGGCCTGAAATAAGGCTGTAAAAGACTGCAGTTTGCTCTATTCAGAAAGAATTCTTGTTTCAGTGGATCCCCAAAAATGTGTTCACAACATTGGCCCTCTGTGGCAGCTCGCAGTGAGTTCAAGTTTAAGACTTGTCTGCAGGGCAGTGAAGAGAACTCCAACCAATCCGACCTCTAAACCTCGGCCAAACCCTGCACAAAGGAGCACAAGGCCACAGTGGTCGCTCTCGTTGGTCGAAGCTCTATTCTTTTCTGGCACGAACTGCGCACCTAAGTCAGGCTGACAGAGTAATAGCCCTTACTCTGCTGCAGGCTGAAAACCCAACTTTTCACACAACACTTTGATTGCAAGCACTAATTGTCCTAATTCAACTGTACTGTAACTCTAAATTTTCCTGTTATTTGTTGTAAGAGTGTTGGGCTGTAAGTCGTTTGGACAAAAGTGTCCGCAAAAATAAATGTAATGTAAAAATCTGACTTTTTAGGGTAGAAGAAAAATGTCTTCTAACCTCTTTACACACTTGAATCACAACCCACCTTTCTGCTATACCATTGCATGATCAACAAAAGAAATATGGCTGAAGAATCTCCTTTTATGCCTTTACATCTCCTTTCCTGAAACTGCAAAAATCTACTTGAAGTAGCGCAAGTAACCTTATTTTGAAAATGTGAGCTTATATCATACTAAGCATATGTAAGGACAGCAGAGAAATGGATAATGCTCGAGGACATTTTGAAAAACTTGCTGTATTGCCACCATTGTATTCCAATAAAACTGACAAAATTTAAGATCACAATAGCTGTGCTAAATTTTAACAGCCACCTTTCAAGACTGGCGGGCAGAAAGCTTAATACTCAAAAGATTTTGGGTGGAGTATCACCCAAATACCTGAACTGAGGAAATTGAATCCTTACACACAAACACAACAGTATAAAATACAATAGATGGGGTAATAAGACACAGAGACTCTCACAAGTCATATGCCAGCAGGCTGTCCTACGCCTACACACAAGACTTTAAGGAATCAAAACTCAAAAATGTGGAAAAGAAGTAGCCAAGAATAAAACATACAAATCTCAATTCAAAAAAAAGATGTAGTCCATCTTAGAAATGATTATGTTCATTATCAAAAAATATATCAATTATATTTAGGATCATCTGATAAATAATTTTGTCTATGACCTGGCATAAGAAAAAGGGAGAGAAAACCTGCCACCATGACTTCTGAGAGCCCAAGGTGACATCTTTATTTGTTTTATCTGAACCAAAGACAGTTAATCCAAAATAATATAAAACAGAAAATTGCCATCTCACATTAATCTTCATATTTACTCTTAATACAATTATCTAATACAATTTTCTGTCAATCGACTCTGTACTTTGAACAATTTCAGCTAATGTTTCTCTTATTTTCAGTATTAGCATGTGCATACAAAACATTATCGACCATTATAGCCTCTGTTACACTCCAGGATACATTTATGGAACGGTCTCAAACCACAATGTATTTTGGTCACACTGCTATCGGATCTTCAAAACTACATACAGAAGCACTCAGGCTTGCACTGATATCAGAACTCTCTGGTGTGAATGTAATCCAGCTACAAGAAACTAATCTGAAGAATCAAATCTGAAAAGTCACATACAGGAGACTCTGGACCGTACAACATGAGTACGACCAGAGATCCTGCTCACTCTCAGGCTCACATATGCTTTCCCTTGTCCCCGGCCCAGGTGGAGTACTTTACACAGGCTGCAGTGACAGCACTATTACATAGGCCCTGTCCTTTTAGCCACACTCTGTCCCTCAGCTTGTTACAGTTCAACACTAGTTCAGATGAATAAAACAATGCAAGCGCACACAGAATGTGATCATGCATAGTGGATGGTGACAAACAGATACGAGGCTCTCCATTTAGCCACCCTATGTTACTTTAAAACCCTGAAACATGTCCAACAGGGGAGCGTCTGAGCGGGAGGGTGTGTGATGCAAGCTGCACAATGCCATACACACTTAAGTACTTAAATCCATTTCTCCTTCACAGCCTGTGTGTGTATGTCTGAGTGTGTGTGCCACTTGATGCCAGGCGGACAGAAGCAGCTGAACTTGCACAGAGAGGTGGCTCTATCCATTAAGGACCTTCTGCTGGGCCTAAATCATTGATACAGTCAAGCAGTTGAGGTCTGCCGCTACATTAGAAGTTTACTTTTTAATGAACTCTGCCTGACCGCTCGCTTCTCCTCCTGACAGGCCCTGTGCCCGGCGACGTCCCAAACTGTGTCATACAAACTCCTTCCACTGCTTTAGACACATGTGTGCAGTGAAACCAACGGGAAGAGACGAACCAGAACAAAAGGGGGACATTAAAATATTACAGCAGCAGCAGGGGAAGAAAAAGAAAACATGATGACAGCGACAGTTCCTGCGTTTGATAGATCATAGTGTGTTTGCTGAGTTGGAGAGAAAGGGGAGTGCAAGACAATGATAGGCTGATGAAAAATTAAGGCCAATTACTGCTGCGCATATAAACAATATGTCAGCATTTGAGCAGCCGCTTCTTAGATTTATCTAAGCGTGTGTGGTACAAAGTATTTGCTTTAAGACAGCAGGCTAAGTTGGTATAAGTGGATCTACAGTACAGAGGGAAGTGAAGTAGGTGGAAGGGGTCAGAGGGTGTGAGCAGTGGTACACAAAGTGAGTCAGACAGAGCTCACTGCAGGGGTCCTGCCCAAGTGCTGCCCAGCATCTACCTGCAACCCCCACAGAGCACTTCATATACAACCTCAGCACAGGCCTGTGCGTGTGAGTGTGTTTGTCTGTGTGTGTGGGATGCCTCCTACACACCTTAAAACACACACGCACACACACACACACACACACACACGCACACACAGGAACGTGTCTCCTAACAAATGGCGGTGATTTAACACACCAGGACAGCAGTGGAGGCGTAAGCAGCTCCGCCCTCGCTGCCCCCCCTGCTGAGGAGCGCTGCAGCTCAGCAGAAGGGCCGCCAGGGGAAAGTAGGTCAGGCTGACCTCTGCGCTCAGCGTGTCAAACGTTCGGAGTGAGCTAAAGGGACAGGCCATGTCAGAGCCCTGCTCCTCACAGCTGGGGAGGAGGAGGCACCCTGTGCACACGGTTAGGGACCCAAGGGAGCGAACTCCGCATGCTAGGACAGACACACGTATGCACACATACTGGTTATGACATAGGGATGAACACCAGCAACCAAGGGAGAGGAAGAGTCACACTGTGGTCCAACGTGAGTGAATCAATGCCCCCGTAGGTTCCTGGCCTTCCCACATTCACACCATCTTCCTGCAACTTTATGCCTCCAGACAAAGCTTTAAAAAAATAAAGCATGCGGGGGCTCCAACCAACCAACACACAGCCCACTCTTATATTTCCCACAACAATGAGGCATAAGTCCAGTTGTGAATTTACTTGAAACATTCCTGGGACCAGGTGAGAGTCTGAGACGACCTGGAAGAGCTCTTAAAGTGTTAAGATTAAACTCCAAATGGAGAAGAACTTAAATGCTGCTGGATTTGCAGTCTTTGCGATCAAAGTGCTCTCCCTAGCATTGCAGTGTGTGAGAAAAATAGGCGGTGGTGAACAGCATCAGGAACCAGTGGTTAAACATTACAATGACCTCTGCTACAGGAGCTGCTCATAAAGGCTAATATTAAGGAGGAAAAAAAAAAAACCTGATTCATGAGTTCAATTCACGTTTCCAATAAAGAGCAGGTCCAGGGAGAAAAGCAAAGGATGTGCAGTTAGCTCAGAGTGAGGCGAGTTGAGTTTAGGTGACACTGCGTACCCAATCGGAGTACTCAGCCTGTTTAAGTTTATCCCATTTTGTATGAAATCAACGTATCTTTCCACATTTACGATGAAATAAAAGACAGGATGTACCCACAGCGCTTTTGTAAGAATATCATTCAGGCTTGTGTTGCCACATCTAACATCTTGTATGGAGTGTCTGTACAGATGAGGGGAGAATCAGACAAACCAAAGCAAACATTCTTGCAAGTGCCATTGCTTTGAGGATAGGAACTCAAACTCTAATTGACCTGTCAGAAAGTCTGAATGATGGAGGGATACAAAAAGACTTGAGCTGCTACTGAGATAAACGCTTCAGATATGTTCCAAAACACAGAAATCTTTTTAATGAATGAATGGTTAGAGGAAGGTAAGCACTGGTCACTGGGTGGGCGAGTGAGCGAGTGGGTAAGTGAAACAAATAAAGGAAGATCTAAGGCTAACATAATGAACACGAGTTGTGTTTCTAACGTGGTGGACTGCAGATGCCAGTAGAAAGAGATGTCACAGTAGACTACATTTTAAGTGTAATCACTGTGTGAAAATCATTTTATGAAAGGAAGGAAGTCTGTCTAAAATGACTCTGCATTTCCTGACGCATGTTAGAAGAATGCAACACTTGATTTCCCAACCATAGAGTATAATGTTTGAGCTAACAAAAAAAAAAAGATGGGTGCCTAATTCAGAGAAAACTACAGCAAAGAAAAGCTGGATTTTGCTTTAACAATTTTAGTTTGGCTATCTGCCGAAAGTGCTATATTAGAAAGGAAGACAGAAAGAAAGAAAGAAAGAAAGAAAGAAGAGGAAGTGAATCAGTAGAGATACAGTAACACACACACACACACACACACACACACACACACACACACACACACACACACACACACACACACACACACACACACACACACACACACACACACACACACACACACACACACACACACACAGGTAGATTACTGTATTTTTAGGCCTTTGTTATTTTCTATGGACCCTGTGACATGCCCACCAACACAGAACATACTCCTCAGCCTCGGGGATCTGCACCGAGGCCACGGAATGTAGCACCTTCGCTGTCTATTTGTAGTGGGTGTGGGAAGAAGGCATGTGGGATGCCACAGCGTTCGCTCAGCAAGGCACCGCTTTAAAAAAATAAATAAAATAATTTATTGAACACACAAACAACACAGGTAGAGAAAGGTAAGTTCATCCAGGTGCAATCACCAGATGATTTAATCCTGTTAGCTGTGAGAGGAGCTGTGACCTTAAGGCCGTCAGAGCGAGGCTCCTCTGAATGACTGGATGAAAACCTGCTGTGTGATGACAAAGGCGTGTCAGTATGCTGTATGCTTCAGCATTTTGAGCACTTAAAACCCGTCACCTCCTATTTTACCACACGCGTTCACATGAAAATTATGAGACAAACATGCCTTCAAGGCTCCAGCTGTAAAGCAGGTCATTCTGGGCTTCAGTGACAAAAACAATTATATCAAACACCTATCAAGGACTTATTTAATTCTATTTAGCACTACTTAAGCCTTATTGACTAAAGTGACCCCTCCCCCACTGACACCATACTGTCAGAAGTCTTCCAACACATGCTGCAAACCTCTCTCGCACCTAGCAAAGCTACCGAGAGACCCAAAGCCCGCACTCAAATACCAATGAAGTCAACTATAACGATTTTTCAACTTCATTTTTTTTAACCATCTTCAAAGGCATTTGATCTGCCTCCCTTGGCATCTAGTAGTAATGTGTTGGCATGCTAGGTTTCAAACCCCTTAGTCTCTGATCTTTACTCACTTATATGTAGTTTTAATAAAACATGAACACTTTGCTCGCTTGCTGCAGAAAAATAACATGCCAAGGTGAAATCTGTCATACATATAATAACCTGTTACTCCATGCTAGGAGAGCTCTACGTCTAAGTCCAGGATGCAAAGACAAAAGAAAATGAGAAAAATCTAAATGATCGCTAACTTTTGCTTTATAGTCTCGGGTCATCTGGTGTAGCACACTGAGGTATTATAGTAATTAAAACTCCAACAGCCACTTCTGCAGAAGGAGATGACACTTTGGGGAAATTGTATTTTTCTCCCCCTCCTCCAACAGTAAACATTTGGCTAAATTAAACCCATTTTTCACTGGCAGGCTAATATAATGAGGGCGATACATGCAAGAAAGAAATTAGCTTGATAAGCGATTACATGTGTGGCCTCAAAAAGGACATGTTATCAGGAGAAGCGAGAACACTGATGGCAACAAAACCCTTGGAGATGCTTGGACTTAATTGTAAGGGATTTTTTGAAGAGTTACAGAGAGTACAGAATTAATGAACATAAAAAAGGACAAACAAAGGAAAAAGAATCAAAGATGTCAACCTTCCTCCTGCAACTACAGGGGAGCCAACTTGAGATGACAACTGAGGTCACCGATTTGCATCAGCCTCCACAGGTGTATGGTTTCCAGAGGCCATAGCCATACATTCAAACTGCAGGAAAGGTAAAGAGAATTGACAGGTGAGGCTGCAGGTGCAAAATGTGCTTTGTCAGTGGACAAAAGCCGCCTCGGAAAGATGTGCAAAGTGTGACATTTGTTCTAGATAAATACAAGCAAGCTAACAGCAGTCTACAGCAATAGTAGACTGTCTCCGAGGTCATATTAGACCAAACCGTCTACATATTAACCACCGTCGGATACACATTAACCAAAGAAGTCGGCAAACATACAGTAAAAGTAGACAATGAGCTTACCTGCCCATTCGGCAGTGTGTGGATTCCTCCATAACACAGTAAGCACAGAAATTCCAACTTCATCTGCCAAGAAATTTTGCTGAGGGTAATCTAGGGATACTGCATCCTATAGAGTTCAGACAATAGACAGAGCCAAAACAAAAACCCCATAGTTCTCTAGTGGCATATAAGAAGTTTATGAATGCTGCAACAAGGATGTTCCCTTTTCAACAGAAGCAGTAGGGTTAGAGAGCAAAAGCTCCAATATAAATGTTCTGAACTCAATCTCACTCAGACACGTGCGCCCACATTCCCTTCCCTACCTGCTTTGTTGCTTTAAGGCCAACCTTGGAACGGACCTGCACAAAAATTCAAGGGAAAAAAAAACAAACTTCTGCATTATTTTCTAGGTGCACTCGAGGTTACAGTCCTGGCTTGAATGCTACGTTTGAAATTCGAGCATTCCCCTTATAAATTGGGAGGCAGTCACTGCAGATTTGAAAAGCTGTGGGGGAAAAATTCACTTAATGCAACGCTGAATGGCAGGTCACACTACAACAAAAGCCCTGAGCCACTCATATGAGGCCTATTTGATCACAGTCCTTCAGAGAGCTATCCGTCTTTGTCTCTCTCGTTTGCCGATATTTGTGTCTCTCCTACTCTGTCTCACTCTCTCTCACTCAAAGCCAAACTGCACACAGTCGAAGCACTTTGCACAACCTCTGGTGTTGCTGCTACACTTGCGATCACTGCTGCACAGTGTGGCGTGCAGAAGTGTAGGATTATTCTATTAAGTGGATTATTTCAGAACATCTCTGACCTTCGACGGGGTTGTGATTGGCAATGAACCAAAAAGAATGGAGGAGAAATGATGATGGGCACGGACCTCTCTGGAAATTGGCAGGATTGAGTGATAGATAACACAACTGAGCAGTAAACCGGTCGGTACAACATAGTAGATTAGGCTGGAACGAAAAGGTTGAGATGTGGCAGGACTAGAATCAAGTCAGGAAAATATACCTGTGCAACATCCACTGCAGAAAATCAAGAATCATGTTTCAAGTTAACTTACAGCCACATTAGTGCAAATCCTCAAATGGCCTTCTCACTGCTTTAATCATTAAATACTTCCAAATGTCAAATTTTATTTAATGGCATCCAGTGACTTATCAGCAATTACAGGAAACAGACAACAAGTCTGTTTCCTGTAATTGCTGATAAGTCACTGGATGTCATCTACCTGATACAGTTAGCTTCTGGTCTCTAATTTAGCAACTAATGAAGCGAGAGGGAACGGTTGCAAACAAACTAATACAGACGTAATAATGATACATGTCATTATTGTGATATGAGAATGTACATCATCTTAGACTTTAGATATCATTTTAACATGATCCGTGTTGTCTTACTCTACTCAACAAACTGTTCTTCGTGTTCTAGTAAGGGCCTTTTGATAATCATTATATAATAATGATTATATTATATAATTTTAATAATTAATCCGTACAATACTGTTGCATTTCTGAAGTGCTTTGAGGAGATTTCTAAATATCGAGATATGTATTGTGTATTGTGACATAGCCTAAAAATATTAAGATATCATTTTAAAGCCATATCATCCACTCCTACCAGAGTGCATTGCGCATTAGGGCAGTAGTGATGAGCGAGTACATCATTATCTGCATCTGTATTCTCAACTCTTCAACCAACTTAATTATCTGTATCCATATTCGGAATGGGCGGGGCATAAACTAGAAGTGTGTGGTACTTAAATCAGGCAAGGAACAAAGTTGGTGATTTAAGCCTGGAATTGATATGGGTAGATCAGAAGTCATTATAATTGTTTATTAGAAAGAACAGTAAATAAACTTCACCATGAGTATGATATCGACATATTTTAGTCGTATCATACTCATAAAAAAATACATTATCTGCTCCAGATACTTGTTTTAGCTACATTCACTCAATCCCAGGCAGCACAATACAAAAAAATCATACTGCGATTTTTTCTTTTCCCAGATTTTTAAATCGTGATGGTGTGACATTTGTTGGAGTCTGTACCAAACATCTTTTCTTACTTATTGAACACGATGTCTAGCCAAGCAGCACTACAGTGCTTCATTATAATGCTGTTTCATTGCCCATTTTACCTTTATTAGATATATTCAGCTTCTTGCATTTCTAATCTTTCACTTTCACAATTTTCATTATATTTTGAGTAATCATGCAGCCGTATTTCTAAGTAATGGAAGTTAACCAGAAAACATGCTGCTACTCATAAAATCAGATAAATTAGAAGCCTGCAAACAAAACTGATGGTGACCTTGATTTTTTTGGTGACGATTGAGCACGTAGTGAGTTCGTAGTGACTGGATGTTTTATCTTTTAAGGGGGTCAAACTCTGTCAGTCTGTCTACTCTCGTGCACTCAGCGCCTACAGTCATCACAAGTTACATCAGCCTAGAGGAAACAAAAATAATTGACAGATTCTCAAATGGGAAAAAAAGACGTAGCACATACTGTATGCTTGGTCGCCCGAGACAAACTGGGAAACTGGTACAGTACGGACTGACAATATCGGCAAAGAGAGCCGCCTTTCACAGTGCTGTAAACCGAGTCTGGTTCTCGGAGTGATGCGGGCTCGTACTTTTCTCTTGTGCTACACAGGGCGCTTTTTCTCTCCCTTCCTCCTCCACTGCAGAGGCAGCACAAGGCCATGAAAGATTGGAGGCAAAGTGACGTCCTCTGGTTTATCCTCCCTGAAAG
This sequence comes from Diplodus sargus, assembly GCA_903131615.1. Taxonomy (NCBI): domain Eukaryota; kingdom Metazoa; phylum Chordata; class Actinopteri; order Spariformes; family Sparidae; genus Diplodus; species Diplodus sargus. The sequence goes on from CAEMYA010000071.1 coordinate 5,490,688, forward strand.
CCTTCGCATGCTCTCAGTTCCACATGAGGGATCTGATGAAAGCCGTTTGTCAGTACGCCACTTAATTATCAGCCAGAAGAAGAGCCTCTGATGCTATCCTCTGACAATGGCTCACAGCAGCCTGCTGACTACAGTGCCCACTAACAATGAAGAACTGACTGCAGCTACTAATGGTGACGGGGTAGTGCCAACTGTCCACTTAAGAGTTAGACAAATTAAGTAACGGCACAGAGAGTCTTTTGTGCGCCACTTCACTGTATATTCTTTACTCCATGGGCCTGAGAAGCAAGGAGCAAATTTTACATCTACATACCAAGATTGTAAAATGTGATGTTTGGATGACAAAATGCAAAACAGACGTAGGGAAAACACACTGAATCGAGCTGAGGAAAACTGAGACATTTTGACCTTTTAAATTTGCTGCATGTCTACACAAACATTATAGAGTTTATGCTGCTGCTCAATATGCACGTTACCATCAGAATACAAATAAATGAAACAGTCACATGCGCTTCTTAACCTTCTATCTTTGCATCGTCTTTTGACTGCAGTGCAGAGTGACTACAGCTATGCACCAGTATTATTTCTGTGCAGAGAGATAAAGAAATATTTCCATTAACTGTGACTTAGTTAAAGAAACTATCATCTGAATAAAATATGAGATTTAAATGTCATACAGAGGGAAATCACCTGTTCAACATGAGCACCACTCTGGATCTGGCTGCTTTAACCTTCTTCTGCCTGGTGATGCCAAGTCTATTTCAGAAATGACTGGGGTGCATAAGATGAAGATCAGCCAGATAAAGGGCTTTATTTTCTTAATCGGCTGTGTTCGTGTCATGAAAGTCACTCATAGTTTACAACATTCATCCCTGAGGCTCTTGAATACACTCAGGTTGAAGACTACTACACAAGCCGAGGAAAAAAGTAAGCCATTTACCATCATCTGTATTAATCTGATGCTTAGCTTTTCATTAGCAAAGTACATTACTGTACATGTCCATGACAAACACAGGGTGATGACTCAGTGTAACCTTGGACTCCCTGTAGTAACCTGTCAGCAGGGAGCAAATCCACAAAGCAGCGGCTCATTTGGAATCACTGCTCTGCACTCACTAACAAACTCTGAAAAAAAGCCAAAGAGAAGCTTTTTTTGTTGTAATATGTATTAGATTTGATTTCCTTCTAAAAGGGAATCACAGACCCACCCTACAGTCCATTAGCCAAGTTAATGCAGAGCTGCCAGACTTGCTGACCCATTAATAATACATCGCAGTGGTCAAAAGAGGCCAGACACCTCCGTGCACCCCTTCATCCCTCTACACGGCCACATTAATGGACTAATTCAGATGCAATTAACTGGTGGGGAGAGGCTGTGGCCTTGTGGCTGGTGGAGCACAGGCTGAAGGGCTCACAGCCAGGGCTTGGATTATAATCACTGCGAGCACACACATGAACACACACGCTCACAAAACAATTTACATACTGCTAGAAAGGAGCAGACAAATTTGTAGTAACACAGAATGTAGCTTTCGCCCTCGGACCAGAAGAAAGGAAATGAATTAATATCATTTAGACTATTCATCATATTTCGCCTTAGAAATAAAGTTTTAAGTGCCCGTTGGTTGAAAATGTGTTTTAGCTAAAATTAATAAATACAAAAAATAACCAACAACCTTTAATTGGAGTTGTGTTTGTGTCCACTTGACGATTGTAACACCGTCCTTGTAATAGGCATATTATCTACATTTGTATGACTGGACCTTTGTAGTATGTTTTGTTGTGTACTGATCATCCAAAATGTTTCCTTAAAAATTCAGAAAAATCCACAATTTATTCAAGGTAACGATGCGTTTTATTTGTTTCCGTCAATGCCGTCATATCTAGTTTATCCCCTCTACTAACTATAACTTTCAGGGAAACAGGAAACACCAGATGACATGTCAGCTATTGTTCACTATTTTTGGTTGGACCACAATTATTTTCATCTGCAGTGGTGCTGGTATAACAATGAAGAAAAACTCCCCTGATCCCACGCTACTTCACAGTGTCATCAAACTACATTCTTCTGTCATGTTATCATTTGTGCATTTAACATAAGAATAATGATTAAAGCCAGTTCAAACACCAGGAATGCTTCCTTATAGCAAATCTGCATGAGACGACAAAGTGTAACATGCTTACACTGCCCCACTTTATTTTCATAGGATCTTTTTTATGATTGTCCATTACATCAAGTTTAGTTCAATAATGTAGCTGTGGAAACGTGCTCTTTGAGAAAGTGACTTTGACAAATGAGCAATTACAGGAGCGATATTCACGTGTCACATCTGTGGCCAGCATGACCCACGATTAGCCCTACTGATGCCGAATGTGAGATGCGAGAGCCGAGCCTGTCAACACAGGCGCCTGGGAAGGCAGCGCGGCCCATTCTGGCATGTCATCCATCACTGGTTCCACTCGGCTGCCGCAGCTGTGTCACTGTCCCCCTCTCACAGACCGCTGACCCCACTGAGGACGCACCAGCAGGATGATCAAATATCTCTCTGGGATAAGAGACAACCATCCTGCTTCACTGACAAGGCAAATGGACAAAAAACCCTCTTTCCTACATATCCTCTGCCACAATGACATCTTTATCAATAAGCAGCATTTAATAGCAGAGAGCAGCAGTAGAGTCGTGTAAAGACATAGCTGCTCGCCTCTATTTCCTCCCTCCAAAAAAGCAAGGTTTGTGAAGAGCAGAGTGAAGCCATTAGCTGCGGGAAGCTGACACAGAAGGTGAGGGGGGTTAAATAATTGCCAAGAGAAGAGAGAGGGTGGATTTGAACGAAGATGAAATGGAATGACGTATACCCAAGATAATTACTTGCTATGCAGATTTTATCAACATGGCAATCATCAGGGCCAGTCTACTCCTTTTAAAAATTTCTGTCAGATGTGAATGACCTACAGTCTTGATGTAAGGCGGCATGGCCGAGCTCCCAGTCGCTCTAAGTGGACACTCAGTACACGGCTTACCTCAGTCAAGCTACAGACCTCTGACCCTATCAGCAGTCCCAGGTTGCTGTAGACATTTCTAAAAGATCCTTCTCCAGCCTCTGCTAATTAGTCCTGCAGCCTCTTTCCCTTTCATTTCCAAAAGGGAAACGCTGCTTGTACGGCACAGTGCTGGCAGATAAATTAGCTGCACGCTTCACAGGAGGCAACCGTTCTTCAGGGAGAGCAGGCTACCTTAATTATGAATATTATTAATTAGATTTTTTTAAAAAGTATCAATCAATCAAACTCACACTGTAAGATATTTGTTAAGATTAAATCACACCTTGTTTATTTAAAACAGTTGTGAAAATTGTATCTTATATACGGATAGAGCCAGCTGCAGCAGTAGCGGGTCGAGCCCAGCTTAGATGAATTTAACGGGGCAGATTCAGTGTTAAAGGCGGATTCAGAGGACTGCGCTCTATTTATAGCATGCAGAATTCATCAGCATACCCCTCTCCTTTCTCTGCCTCCTTGTCAGGGGAAAAAATCAGTGCACATACAAGAGGCTATGTTAAAAGGCACCATCTGTGATCGCAATGTAAACAAAGGTAGCCTGATATTCAGACTGAACAGCCATTACGGTACTACTCGGTTATTCAGTCTGACATTGCCTTCTTATTAGCAGTTTCCTGGAGGGGAGGATTTGATTTTACCCTAACCAATCACTGAACTACAGTAATGCGTCCAGATGCTCTGACCGTGCACGGCTGCATACATTTAGCACAAGTTAAGCAAATTAACAGAGAAGAGCAGTTGATATTGAAAATACAAATTACACCAAAACAATTTGCCACTAAAATATCACACATGGTGATGTGTGAAGGTACAGGAAAATAACAAACAAAATAAGAGTTCACTGAGGGCATCGTTTTCTTGTTTAAGCACACCGCAAGGACATTATCACATAACACGGGCGGTTATCAAAGACAGTGTTCATTATCTTCCGCCAAATAGCTGAAGCAGTAAAGATTTATTGACGAGCATGCCTGCTCAACCCAGTCTGCTCAACCCAGCCTATGTGTACTGTAGTCTTTTAGCAGCATAAGGAGGTCTTGCTTACATTTACAAAACTAGTTGGCCAACTAATTATAACCATCGCCAATTTCACTTTATAGTCATACTGTGGTTACTTGCAGTTTACCATGTCACAGCATTTATTTGGAACGGCATCTTAGCTGTTAACCTGAATTATTTTCAAATTGTCCCCTTTTATAAGAACAAACCCAAAGGATCTGATGACTCTGTTGTTTCTCCAGTAGTGGAAAGCTGTTACAGAGTAACAGAGCAGAGCTTTTTCTAATCACTTTCAAATAAAGAGGCTAACAATAGATGACAAGAAATCTAAGTTATTATTTTTTTCTGATGCTGTTTAATGTGTGTAAGCTCAAGAGTAAAACAGAACAACATATTACAATTATAATCAGTCAAGGAAAAAATTTTTTTACCCTAACAACACACAGTATTCAAAAAAAGGATGAACACTTCCCTGATTCCTAATAAGACAATCCATGATGGGCTGGCATAATTCACAGGCATTCACAGTAATATTAAGCTCTTACTGTACAACACATTACGCAAAGCTGACAGCCAACCAAGTAGAAAAATGATAGAGGGCAGAAGGCCGATCGCAGAGAAAACTAAGTTAAAATACAGGGAAGGCAAAGTGCTATTTTTGTCTAAATCTTTCTAGCCACGGAACTAGAGAGTTTCTGAGCAGCTCCCTATGGCCCTTCATCTTCTCCTCTGAAAAATCTAAGAACTAGCTAATGATTTTTCCAGTTAGGATTCGTTCTGAAATGCGCTTCAAATTCCTTGCAGTTCATAACTTTAACTGTGAGACTGGGGTTATTTTTCTTGCCCATCTGCACTTCAAGCTATGGCTCCATGACACAGCAACGGCACGGCCTGCTGGAGGTGATGATCTCAGTCACCACATAAATGGACAGCTCTGGAAAAGACATAGAATTACAGATCCTGACCCTGTCCCCAGTTATTCAAGAGTCCAAAAGGTCTGACTGATGCCAGTCAGTTAAATACTTTCATCTACTCATGTCCAACCTGCTATTCTGCAAAGAACACAAAAGCCAAGCCTTGGTCCCAGTTAACCTGCTGCATAAATACTATGTAGCAAAATTCACTCAATCCACTAAGAGACATCTGTCTTCAGAGATTGAAGACTTCCATAAACTTGTGATTGTATCGCCCTCAGCCATGCTCACAGCACACTGTGGTTGCAAACCCCCAGCAGAACTGATACGAAAAAACAATCGGTGGTTCCTACTCAGGCCTGTGAGAGCTGACCAATGAGAGCAGACTGGGCTTTTCAGGACAGGGGCCTTAAAGAGACAGGTGCTAAAACAGAGTTCCAATAGAGAGTGAATAGAAGTGCTGCAGCAATAGACAATATAAGAGACAAATTGTGCTTTTTGTGATTTTTTTCCAAGTCAACACCCAGACAAAAAAATAAGCCTGGAAATAAGCACAATATTGGACCTTTAACGAGCGAGTGGACATGAGGAAAGCTAGCAAACCAGCAGACCCAACTATGCTGACAGTTCTGCAGTCTTGGCCTTTCATATTCCTCCATAATTACCAACTGAGGAACAAGCCTCAACAATACAGACTGACTAACAGTTTTTTCAAAGGCCTGAGGCTGTGACTAAGATTGTGCGCAGGGATCAACAGCCCATCATTGTCCACTTTTATTTGCATTATAAATTATTCTTTGGAGGTATAAAAAAAAAATGTGGGGACACAAGTGGTGTGTCCCAGCCGGTGAGTCAGGCATTGACTTCAACAGAAGTCATTATCACAGAGGAGGAAGTTCACTGAATCAATTGATGACAATGGTCAACTGCTTTTACAACCAGCTGCTATATCACAACTCTCTGAACAAGAAGAGCAGATGGGAGGGATCTGTTACAGGTTAATGACTGTTTAAAATGATAACAGAAGTCATATATATATAGGGGATGAACTGTGAGGCCAAGACTGTCAAAAAGACAGCTACAGTTTCAAGTAAAACTGAAGCCAACATTTCTACACAGGCCTGCAGGCCACAAGAGGAAGAGATAGAAGCCTCAGGCCTTTTATGTTCTGCACTGCAGTCAGCACTTCACTCAGTGGAGTGTGGGGACAGCAGCTCCTGCCAAAATGTATCCGTGCCAAGGCCTGCCAGCCTGCTCTCCCCGCCCACTCTAAGGGCCAGAGCGTGAGCGGTGGGGCGCCGGTAGGCGGGTGCAAGGTGAGGCTGGTGGGCGTGTGGCCAGGCTGGAGCTTCCTGACACGGGAACCCGCCTCACAGCAGGATCAAACTGGCTGCCGAGTGAATCACTACCCCTCCCACCACCTGACAAAGTCAGCACCGGGCCAGCATGCAGCCACTTCTGCTGTCTCTACAATTAAAGAGGAATCCAGGATGAGACAGAAGTGCTAAAAATCACCTCATTGGACGGCATCACAGCCAAGGTTCATATGACATTGGACTGAAAAGGAGAAATTTATGAACTTTTTGAAAAGGATTATTATTTCGGATTTGGTGTTGATGCTTCTGTTACAAAAGGTAGAGAGTGCTCTAAATATGTATCAGTGCTGCTGAAAAATTCAGTATGAGCAAAGTGCTTAAAATTTAAATGCTTGCTTTACGGTGTAATGATGATACAGGCTAAGGAAGCAGATGAAGGTATCAGAGAGTCTAGCACCGAAGCAATTTTACACTTTCAGATTTCAGGCCCTGCAAACCTAAGCTTGAGGTGTGAGATAGGGGCAGGAAGCACAAATTCTCATACCTGACCAATCTTATTCAAATAAGCAACAGGAGCAGGGATTTTCTGAGCTGTGGCTAGTCACCAGTCAGAAGCAGGAACATTATCTCCAGAGTAAATAATGTCCTGGAGGACCAGTAGCTACCCAAATCGCTTCTTAAAAAATAGAAAACTGCTCCAGGCTGCCATTATTAAGCCTCAGATCCAATGGGAAGTTGAACCTTTGATCTGTTTAGGGTACTGTGTATTTGCATTTTATAATGAGATCAAAGCAAGGTCCAGGGCCCCTGCAGAAGGCAGCTCTGTGCCCCATCTCTGCACAGTGGACGATTTACAGACCAAAGCTATACTTCCCTGTTAACAAGATCATGTGAGAGCTATGGACCTCAGTGAAAATGCAGTGGGACACTCGATATTTGTTAGGCAATCAACAGCAGCCTACACTCTCTTCCAGCTAATTTTCTCTCCTCTACACAGGTGTGGAAGAGATGAAAAAAAAATAAAATAAAATAAAGTCATGCCAGTAGCAACAATCTCCTCAACAGCTAAAGTTCAAGAGCAAACATTTCAAGCATTTCTAAACTGGTTGAGAATTGCTCCAGATTTTCTTTGGCATTCTTCACCTGGAAGAAATGCAGAGGGGAATTTACACACTTTGCCTGAAGTGAGCCTACGAGGAGCCGGGAGAAGGTTTGAGATGAGCGTGGAGGTCAACATTTGAGAGTGTGTGTGGAGTCTCTATTCAATACTGTTCCTGACCATTTTTTTTAACAGAAAATATACCAGAAAAGAAAAATCGCACACACTGTCACTCTGCAGAGTCTCATATTTTGTAACAGCCTGACAACGACTGCAATCAGGTAAGACATCCATGCAGATCAATTAGCAAGTCTGTTTGCTTAAATTAGCCAATCCAGTATGAAGGTATTATTTAAAAAAAATAATATGTGTAAATTAAATGTCTATGTTAATTTTTACTTCAGTACATTTATTTGCAATTATCAATAAAGTGAATAATTTAAATTTATGACAGACCAAATATAAAATGTGGCTTGGCATTTTACAATCAACGTTTCAAACACTTAAACATTCATTTACAGTAAGAATATTATCTTAAGATGTCTACCTTGATTTGGTGTCGTCATTTAATGTTTTAAACAAATCATTTAGACACAAGTCATTACTTAACACCATCTCTCCATCAAACGGTGATGTTCCAAAAAAAAAGGACAATATGTAATTGACAAGCAATACTTACTGAAGCCTCAATAAAATCTTAACCTCTATGGTTTGCTCTCTAGTTGTCTACCAGACTGGCCATCATGATTTGCAGGTAGAGGTTGACAAGGGGAATACCCACTCCCTTGCAGCTGTCGTCTTGAACTGTCTTGAAGCCACACGCCTGCAAATCATTTATGCACCAATTGCCCCACAAACAGTTGTAGCGAAAGTGAGAGAACGCTGATTTGCCATTCATGACACGCGACTCTGCATCAGTGAAGAGAAAGAGCAGATTTGAGAAGTTGTGACACCAGATTTCAGACCTATGTTCATCCCCTAATCCATCACTTATCATACAATCAATCCACATTTTTATTGAAAAAAGTTTCAACATGCATGCTTTTATGAATTCTTCAAAACCAAACCTATTCAAAGTATTCAAACTCTGATCTTTGTGAAGTGCGCATGACAGGAAGAGAGACATGTTATGCTGACCTTGAAGCTGGAGAGGACTGCTCCCATTTACCTTATAAACTCAGAGGAGTCATCTCAGCCCGATTACAATGCCCCTTGTGGCTTTAAAATGGGCAATAGATATTAACTTTGACCAAGGGAACACTGAAAAATCAGCAACACATTGAAAACAGTATACTGCAGTACTCAAACATGCCTATACTTTATTTAAAAATTATGTGTTTAGGAATCCTAGTATGCAAAATAATGTCCTTAAGGAAACTAGCAGCTCTACAAAAATCCATGCTTGACATACAATGAACAGAAGGACGCAGAAGCGGCAGTGTACATGCTGAATATTACAAAAGACTGCTGAGACAAACCTGCAAAATATGAATACCTCAGAGAGCTGGAGAAAGTGTTAAGAAAAGCACCATCTAATGGCTTGCTCATAGATGCCAAGCACACATTCTGCACTCTCGAAGGCAGCGCTCATATTTTTTGACCTTGATGAATTATCTGTTTTTATTGACAGCACTTATTGATATTTCTTAAAAGCGCAGGCTAATGGAGTTCTATTGAGATGACTAAATGAGTTGCTGGTGCCCAGATTAGCCTGGTCTCATCTCGCCGGCACAGCTTGCATTATCATACAGAACAGACGCATGCGTGCGCTGAGTCCCAAATTCCTGCGACTGACATCTCCAGGGGAACAGAGGAGCGATGACTACATCCGACCTACATTCACCCCACCCAGGCATGCTTGCTTCCAACTAATTACACACACAAACATGCATTACTCAGTCACACTATAGGTGGATTCATATCATATTAATAGTCACAGTGCAGGGAAACATTACTACTGCATGGATATTACAGAATTATACAATTTCAATTAGGTGTACATGCTACTTTTCCAAAGATGCTTCCCTGAGGGATTTAAAGCCCCCCAAAAAAGCAAAGCTCCTGATGATTGGGAGAGAGAAACTTTTCCCTGGCTTTTGCACAAGCTTAGATGAAAATGTGATTTGTGTGATGGGTTGTGAAAATTCTCCAAGCACAAAAACATTAGGAACAAACCTAAGGCTACTGGAGCTCGTTCAATTGCCCCAGGCATGGAAACAGTATTATTGGACTTCATTCACTGTCTTATGTAATGAGAAGGTTTTTTACATATACTTTTATACAAATTATTTCAGTTGTTTAGATTCTCAGAAAAAAACTATGGCAGGGAAAACACCCTATTAACAAGAACTGAGAGAGAGACTGTGACGCAGGCTCTAGCCTATGAGCGCATCTTCAAACCGCTTTTTCACTGTTTCCTGTGCAGTACAGCATCCTGGTTAGAGTGATGTGGTTTTTCACACTTTTAAATGTGACGGTATTTCTACAGTTACAGCCCACATGTAGGCCATTATCTGTTGATCTGTGCAATCTTTCACTGAACTAGAAAGCACTTGAAGAGCGTCAAACTCCACCAATGCTGACTAATTCGCTAACTTGCCCTTATAGCCAAGACATCATTTCGGTTACGTCAACAGATCTGCATTACACCTGACGCTGAATAGAAACTCTTTCCATCTCAGCACCATATATTCATAGTTATAGTTTGTCTCCGTGGATACCAAACAACAGTAATGTGATGGTGGAAATCACAGAAATCTGTAATCAATTGTTCCTTGATCCAAGGCCTGTTGGTCCATTGAATTTCATGGACTCTAAAAGAAACATAAGAGCCTTGACAGAAGTAATTAATGGATAAACAGATTGAATAATACTATGCGTTATGTACTCAGGACTCACTGAATAGTAGTACTAATACTGAGAGGATTATACTGGTGAAATAAAGTGCCATGAATTTAATGCACATAAACCATAGCAATCATGCACTCTGCAACCGCTTTTCACAACTTTACTCCTGTAAAATTACATTAATAATTAATTAATTAATTAATTAACAAATAGATTGCTGTAAACTTAAGCTTACAACCCTGTAAAACATCAGTTGTGCTTTATGGGGTATTTGTCAATTTAAAGAAAACATCTTTCATGATCTCACACTTCTTAAACTGCATGCTTACTTCCAATATTGGAAATTTGCCTTGGTCAGTTAATCCCAAAGAGGATTGAATCCAATCGCTGGTTTGCAACCAAAAAGGTTGTAGAAAAATCTGAAAAATACAGAACAGCAGCTGCATTTTTGCAAGAGTTTCAAAACAGTTCCTATGATATATATTTTGAAGTTTTTAAACAATTCTAATAAAGACCTGCTTTCTAATAGCATTTCATGACATTTCCAAGTCTTGAATGCCAATTATTATTTTTAAGCATTAAAACAAGGTTTGAATTGCATGTCCCACGGTGTTTCGTGAACATGGAAATCCTGAAATAAGCACCTGATTTCAGGATAAAGCCACACTTGACAGTAAAAGAACTAAAGGCACATGAACAGACAGCCACACACATTAGCCAAGCTTTGGTGAATTAATATCACGTGGTCCCTCCTGCTGTATCTACAGTGGGACTGTAACTCGGTGGGTAGCGCAAAGCTTGTACCCTGCCAACAGCACCAGTTTGATTCCCACTGAGGCCACCCACTCTAAATGTATAAAAAGTGTAAAGTGTTGTCTAAATGTTGTGTCTTATCTACAGTTATTTTAGTTGGGCTGGTCAGTCACACCCTCATATTTCCAAGCAATAAGATCTGTGGATTTGCATAAAACTTCACTAAGTCCACTCCAACCCACCTAAATGATGATTACTCCGAGTTGCTTTCTCAACACAAAGGAATATAAAAGCATCTTAATGGATACAGACTAAGAAATAAGTGCCAGATTTGTTAACAACCTTAACACAACAACAAAGAAAGTGGAAAGATCTGCTGCAACCTTGTGCCCATGTCTGGAGAGACAGATAGTTAATGTGCAATGAATGGTTAAATTCAATGCCAAAGGAGGTAGGCGGTATACAAAATAAAGAGCTGACCTCAGTGCTGAGTGAAAATGGCTTTAACTCAACGCAGGAATACATGCAGACTAACAGCACGTGTGCTGCTATGTTTCTGACGACTAAATACGAGATGATGAAGGTAAAGGAGGAAACAAAGGTTGCTATATTAAACAATTCATTTCCTTACAAAAGGCATGCCACAAAAGCTAAAATCAATCCATTTACAATAACACATGCTTCTCATCTCCCCCTGCACACACACACACGTTTTTGCCTGTGCGCACGCCTGATCTTGTCGCCCCAGGAAATGGGCTTCATACATCTTGTCTGACTGCAATAAAGCAGTGCCTAAGATTCTATTTCCAATAAACGTCGACTGATTGGAAAACTCATTCTAATATCAATTTCCATCTGGGCCCTTTAAAAGGCAATCAGCATAGCTTCATCTCAGTATATCATGGGCTCCTTGAGATGATGACACAGCACTGGCTCTCTCCTTCTGCATAATGGCCTTCTCCTATCAAGGCATCTGCAATGAATAATACCACCCATGAATGGGCTATTTAGTGTGTGTTCGCACAGATAGGGGCCACTTCTCTGAATATTAATCCAGGGTTTTACACTTCATATGGTTCTCTCAGGGCTGCACCATTTTTCACAGGCACTTCGTGTGATTCGGCGCACTCATAGTTTCTCTCTAAGTGACAATGGTGATTACCAATGGCATCTCACTTTGTTTAAGATACCCAGTGACCACAAAACAATGATTTAAGTCAAGGCATATCAATTTCACCTCTTCTACAAATGCTATCCACAGCTTACGACAAAACGTAAGGTCAAGGAAGAAAGTGCCATTAGTGAATAAAATGATGCAAGCAACAGTATATCTGCCATCACAGCAACCAAAAGGACATCCAATTTTAGTTTTAAAAAGCACTGAAAGTATGCGTCACTTTTGGTTTGACATAAAATCAGAGTTAAAGTCAGATGCCCCACTTGGACCTGGGTACAACTCTGTCATCATCATGATCGCAATAAACTTAGAGTCTGCTGCATCAGCCTAAAATAAAGGCCAGATGTGTCTTTCTCTCACCTTCCAGCCGCTGCCCGCCTCCCTGTAGTAGGGAAAGTTATCACAGATCCACTGGTAGATCTCACTCAGTGTCATCTTCTTCTTTGGCGAGCTGTTGATGGCAAACGTGATGAGGCTGGCGTAGCTGTAGGGTGGCTTGCCGTCCTTGTGCTGCTGCACCTCCTCCTGGTCCAACGTGGTGTTAGGATCCAGCAGGGTACTCTTCTTGCCCATGCCTGGCCCGTGGGCATTCTGGGCGTCCGCTTTGCGGATGGCTGCCTGCATGGTCAGCTGAGGAAGCCAGTCCATGGAGGTCAGGCTGCTCTCCAGCTCCGACGTCATGGTGACGGCAGGCTGGGCAGGAGGGGGGGTGGGGAAAAGGTGGAGGTGAAATTGGGGGTGGTTTCTTGTTGGCGCTCGGTGGCTGATGGAGTGCAGACCAGGAGTGGAATAACAAATGGAGACGACTGACAGGTTGAAGGTGAAGCCTCCCTCAGCTCAAGACATCAGCATATCGTCTTCTGGAGGTCAACTCTGGAGAAGCAGAAAAACAGACATGCCTTTATTAGTCTAAGAAGGAACTAAACATTGGAGACAAAAGATATGCATATGAGCAATACTGCAGACAACGAAAAGAAATGTAAGCGAGGAAGCAACTCTGAACCATCTGCCCAACATCAAAAACCAAGTGTCTCTGTAAAGTATGCTTATATTCACTGTGCAGCAGATCACAAGCCCACCACTTTCTCCACCACTTGCTGCTCTCAAAGCTGACTCATAGCTGGGACTCCATCTGCACAGAGAGAGAGTAAATGCCAGGCAATTGTTTTCACAACTGCCAGCCAAATGGGGGAATGGCTCAGGAGGAATTCCGACTCTCTTGAGGGTAGTAAACCCCCTCTCCTTTCTTCCCTGCCTGCCAGCTCGCCCTGCCTTCTCCTCTTCCTCCCCCAAACGGAGCCTCTGCCGTAAACAAGCCAACCAGTGTCGTCTTGCAAACCCTCCTCGGCCCTGTGCGTGTCGGCCGTGCTGTGCAGAGAGTGCAGCCTGCAACAGCCTGTCTCTCTGTCCCTCTTGGCACACTGCCCTGCCGGTCTTAAAATAGAGGGGCAGAGTAGAAAGGCCTAAAGTTACAAAGGTAGGTGAACTGGGGCATCTGGGGTAAAAACAAAGTACAAAAAACAAGCAGGACGACACTGCAATCCGGCTGGGGGGGGCAGAACGGGCAGGAGAACGAGAAATCCTCAGCAAGTTGTGGGATTTTTCTCTTGAATGCATGCACGTACAAGTGTGTTTTTGTGTGCGCGAGCATGTGTAAGTCTGAGTGTGCACTCAGATCAGATCAAATACCCTATCTTTCAAACATGTGCAGTGTGGAATAATACTAAATGATAACCATTTATCCCATTTTTTAAAACGCTGGCTCAGACACATTTGATCAAAATGACATTTACTCCAAATTGTGCTCTTTTCATAATCTTTGTCTTTAGCAAAACATAGTAATTTCTAACAGGTTTGTAGTAATTTAAAAGATCCAGTCCATTAGCAGATAGTTTGCAAATCCCATATTTGATTTGCATTTCTTTTTCTTGGAAAAATGGTGGTGAGGAATTTAAATATAAAAGTTTTTGGGCCATGGCTGGTGGTTCAAGATGCAGGAGGAATATAAGAAATTCCTAAATTGGGCAAACTGCTTTGGCGGCTGTAAGTCACAAGCAGTTTGTGGTTGTCCCTTTCAATTGATCTCTCACAGCAGGGGTTAGCTGGTGGCCAGCAGCCAATTCAATATCTGCGAGCAGAGGAGACGGGCATAGCCAGATGATGAAGGCATTTTTCAAACGTCCAAACAGAATTCTGGGACAGAGAAGCTAAAACCAGTTGGGGGAAGATCATTAATGTGGAGTAGAGCATCGGTCTTGAATCTTCTCTTATAATCAATGTTAGAAAACTTTTACAGTGCCAAATGAAGCCTGAGTAAAATGTCTTTCAGATTTCCTGTCTTTTCTCTTTTTCTAAATGATACTCTAAACTGTATCTTTTGAGGATCAAAAACAATCCCTTTGAGGCTTAAGAGATGGAGAGCAGCTGCTGCGGTCACCTTAAATTCATGTCAGCAATACCCCCACTGGTCAAAAAATTCCACTTAAACCTGCTAAGATCATGGTTTTGTGTGCAATGTAAACTCAGCATTTACACCTGGGTCAACTGACTCTGCAGCAGACACAGGTTTTAATTGCCCTGGCTCGGCTCGGCTCGGCTCTAAACGCAAGACCCAGGTTGACATGCTAAATTTCACCTTGCAAAGTGATGGAACATTATCAACATTCATTGGTAGCGCGTAAATAAGGAAGGAATCTGGGATACGGTCTATGAAGGACATTTCCTTACTGGGCACAGTGTTGGAGGCAAAGTCCCATTCATTCCTATGATGTTTTGAAGCCAAAAAAGATTGACTTGCCTGGGTATGAAAATACATGGATCGCTGACCAAAAAAATGGCTCAAATTATGATAGTGAAACAAGCCATTTTGAGGGGGTTGTGACGCTCAAAATAATTTATCCACAGTTTTAGGAACACTTCCTTCCCAATGGGTCTATTGTTGTTTTCTGTTACAACTGTTTCTGGTGCATTCATGGCATGCGGCATGAAACATGACATCAGTGACATACAACGTAATGCTTCAGATTACTGCTGCCTTGCCTGTAGCAAGTGGGAATGGGGTCAACAGGTGATTTTCAGTGGGTGTACCCGCGTTTAAAAAACATATTTTTTTGAGTAATTCTTAAGGTCTAAAAAAAGTGCTCGAGCATAATCTAGTGTAGTTGTTCACATGTTTGACCAGCATAATTAAACTGATATATTTTCACCAAACTAAAGCCAAATGCTACTTCAAAACTAGCTTTGAAGCCTTAAAAAGGGCAATATTAAAGCAGCGAATTTAGATATATTCTGACAAAATGGTGAATGTGTGGAACATACCAAGTCTGGAGGTAGATAAAAAAGTGTATGGGTGGTTTCAGAATTTTTGTGGTCAGTGTGATACTTTATTCCTTTCTGTGATTGTGTTGCATTTAAAATCCATTTTAACTGCCTGATATCAAGCTGCCCACAACTTTTCTAATTCATTGAGAAGAACACAATATTTTGAAGCCACCTTTCAAGCCTTTTGATACTCAAAGATAGATTTTGGGTTGAGTTTCACTTTAATCTGTTCTCTTGGAAAAGACATGGTTATTTACTTTTCAATGTGCTTGTTTTAATCTTCTTTGATGAAAACACCAAAGGCTTTGAGGTAACTCTCCCAACCTCGGCAGTCATGAGCAGACTGATAGATGAGCAGGGTTGCTGACTGACTACCAACAGGTGAGTCAGCCTCATTCCTCATCACCGAGAAGAC
Source organism: Diplodus sargus (assembly GCA_903131615.1). NCBI lineage: Eukaryota > Metazoa > Chordata > Actinopteri > Spariformes > Sparidae > Diplodus > Diplodus sargus. Next base: position 5,506,589 of record CAEMYA010000071.1, read on the forward strand.
AAACACATCATACACAACATATCTCCACCCTGTAACTGAAATCAAGGTGACTCATAAGCTCCTAATGGCAGTAATGTTCCTCTTTGAATGGCAACCTATTGAAATACAAAACAAATTCGACTATGAATATTCACCTATATATTGTTATCAATTCGAATATCTGCAGCACCACTCAAATGGCCAAAAGAGATAATTAGAGCACATCTTTCAATCAAGCTCCATTCATCTCACTGGGCCTCCAGTAGCGCTGTCAAAACACTGATATATCAATACTGAATATTCGAAACCATTTCAATACTTATTTTCTGCAGTTTCCATATACCGGCACCAGCTGCACATCGTTGACACACACACATGCACGCACATGCGCAGATTTTTTGTATAAGTCTAATCTAAAAAAGAAATAAACAAATATTTCTAAAACACTGTGATATTTAAGGTTTACTACAGACTTTCTGCTGTACTCTCCTACAAGCAAGAGAAGTTGCATCACGTCTTCATGTTATATCCGTCGTATATTTATCTTCTAATAAAAACGTACATTTGTATGTCCTCAACTTGCCTACAATAGAACTATAACATAAAAAGCTCCCAATCAGAAATGTTGAAATGTTATAGATGTTGAACTGATTGCAGTTGCATTCAGAAATTAGCATGTAAGATTTAGATTTCAGTCAATCCCTCACTTGGAAGTGGTTACCTGTTTTTGCACATTGACATCATGCATCGTTTTGTTTAACAGATGAAGATTGTGTCGCACCCTTTATCGGATGTTGCTAATATTCTGTCCACCTCATTAGCTTTAACTATTCCATAGAACTTAGCTGAAACAATGGAATGATAAGTCAGTCAAGGGAAACTTAACTGACACCCATTTCATTACTTAATATTTTCAATAAAAAAAGAATTAAAATAAAATTTAAAAAAACACTAAAAGTCTCCAGTACAGCTTCTCAAAGGTGAGGATTTGCAGCTTTCTCTTTTTTATATAATTGCAAACTAAATTCCTTTGGATAGGTCACTGGTTGGATAACACAAGGTATTTGAGGACATCATCTTAGGATCCAAACAACTCTGAAGGGCACAGGCTAAACAAAGAATTAATTAGTAACCACACTGCTAACCTATAGTCTACAAATGGCGCGGCTATAAATCATCCTTTATTATATAGAGTCTTGTACTTTTGCATTAGATTTAGCTAGGTGTACCTAATGAACTGGCATTGCAGTCTAAAAGTCTGTACAAGGCCATTCTTGTTGGTCATGATGTAAATGTTTCCATTCATACCGACGTGGCCCCCATCATTCTTAGCCCCATCACCAAGTATGAATGGGGGTAGCCAGGAGAATAAAGCAGGCAGAGCCCTCTGGTAGCCACCGGAGGTGAGCTGACAGAGACATGGGTTGATGAAAGCCACTCCGCCCGCTACACGAAGACGCATGCCATTTGACCCTCTACGCTAATGATCCAGCTGCTACATAATCTGCCGGGCCAAGTCGGTGTCTTAATTAGAGAACCTTGGGCTGTGGCAGGAATGATGAAGCGCAACACGGGCAAGCAGTAAGGCGGCCCTCCTGCTGCCTTCATTACCCCGCCGGGCTGCGGGACAGTCAGAGCAGGGACAAGTCCCAGCCTGCTGCCACGTCAGGGAGGACCGTCTGAGTATGTTCACCATCGGGTCTGGGGGAAAAAGGAGGAGTATTAAAGAGGCAGGAAGGATGAGAAGAAAAGCCAGGGGAGATGAAGCAGTAGGGGAGGGTGTGAAGGGCACCATGATGCTGGCATCAAGCCTGGCAGAAAGCAGAGAGTGGCCACTGAGTGTGTATCGTAGAGGTCCAAGAGTTCAGGCGCTATGATTATTAGCCCAGGGGAACAGACTGCGATCCTGCACACACCAGGCACACTTTGATCTGGCTCTAGGAAAATGGGTTTCAGTCACTGTCACATATGAAAAAAGAAAAAAGCCAACTTCTTTCTCTTTCTCTCGACTTTAATTTGTTTTTAGAACGGAGCACTGAGACTATTTTCCAAGGCTGAGAGGGAGAAATGGATGGTCAAATTCATTCTCTATTCAACACTCAAAGTTTCTTTATCCTCCAGGGATTAATGGCAGATTTGGTTCTGAATGAGAAACTGAAAGCGTTTTTGAAACATCTTAATTTACCAAGTTCTTGACAGGATTTATCATCGCTCCTGCTGCCAACAGAGCACTGACAGCAAATCAGTGATTGTGTTTTGTGTCTCAGCTACTAAGTCTGAAGTGGCTCAATCAAACTGACAGCATGGTTATTATACATATGCCAGGCCCTCTTTTATTCGAGGATCTCCGATGAGGCAACGAGCTGAGTAACATCCAGGGATTACTCAACGCAACATAGGAGATTACGTTAACTACATCATGTTGGGCAAGTGCATACTGAGATGCAGGTCAGAAACTGCGTCATAAAATCAGTGCTGTTCCCCATCTACGCTATTGCAAAATTGATGTCTGTACTTAGCAAGCAGTTAAACATTTTAGTAGTACCCCTAACAATGGACGGTTCGGGATTAAATTAATATTTCAAGTGTAATTTGCTACAATGGATGGCACTTAACTGCCTTCAACATGTTATACAATGACAGCAACCACTGGCTTAATTGTAATTCTAATTTAGAAAGAATGGATGTTTTATAATTGCGAGTTTGTCTGTTCATACATATCTGTAATGGGGTTAGCAAACCTCAATCAAAATGTTTATTGTACAGTCGAACAACTCCAGAAACTATGGATGTCTGTAAGTGCTTTTGGCCCAAATCGTTATCTAAGTACAGCTGTATTGCGTTTTGCCGATACTATGTCGAATCCAAAAAGTATATTCAGTTAAATGCAGATTTTTTGTGTGAGTTATCGTTTGCTGTGTCTACTCCCATTTTAATGATATGCTATCTTCAAAAACCATCATTCATAGATCTTTCAATTTGCCTACAGTTGAGAGTGGGACATTATCAGTTTAATAACTGGCCACAGCAAAATGAACCTGAACCTAATTTCAACTGCTACTTTACTGTGAACAACCTATTGGTCAGCAGTAACCGAACACAGTCTGCCTAAACATAGTCCCCAGGTGCACCATGAAATTTGTACTAGTAGCCTTTTCACAATTCTGGGCCCAGTGTCAAGAATCTTTTTCGTCAGCCAAGTTACCATAGCCAAAGTAGCCAAAGCTTTTTAAAGAACTTGAAGGTTCCTTCAGCCTGTTGTTGTTTGTGTTTCCACTGCGGTCTAAAGACCTGCGAAGATTAGGCTAATTAGTCTGCTGATGTCTGAATAAGCGACAGTTGTTTTTCAACATCATTTTTGCATGCAACCATATAACATTAATGAGGCCACATAAAGTGATTCACAGGCATCAATGCACAAATATGCATTTGTTTTTTTTATTTTGATGTGTCAAAACTCCATGAACAAAAAAATGGTTAAAGTGCAAACACCTGAGCAGGTGCGTTTTGGGTGGAAATAATAACGTCCCTGCGGAATCTTCATTTAGAACCTGATTTCTGCGGTAGAAACGCACCAAGTTCCTCAAAAGGTTCCTAGTCCAAAGAGAAACTTCCTACAGTGGAAACACAGCTATTTAGAGTGTTTAGGTAAGTTAAATCAAAGACTAGGGCCTCATGTGTGACATCTGCATGATTACAGTTTGATGCTTTATGCTAAATCGAACATAGTTAAAATGTTAAGTTAACCCTAACCCTCTTATCTGTACTACTATATATCCATTCGGGAAGTGGGATGTACCCAAATGCGCCTCTGGTAATGCTGCAGATATGCCAAAGTCTCCCCAACTCAGAATAAAAGAACAATAGAGGATACAACTAAACCTAAAAGGATAAACAAAACCCCACCACTGAGTGGTGTCACAAATGGACTACAGATTTTATGGCTTAAACTAGTTTGTCCTAACAGAATGGCGTAACATCGCACTTTATAACACTGCTGCCAAGACAGAGCATCTTCCAGAGAAAACAGAGGGAATTTCTAAATTGCTGAAACCCACCTTTCAGAGACCTGACATCTGCTAAGATAGGTAAGGCATCTTAGTAAACATGCACAATTTTGCTTACAATAATATTACCTTAGCGCTTACAATCAAAAACACTGGAAAACTCTGATTTCCTGTGTTCTGCTGTAAAGCTCTGTGAAGCAGTTATTACTTCATACCATAAAATCACTACAAATGTTAGAAACTGTCACATCAGTATCGCCTTTCATACTAAATATTTAGTATTAATTCTTTCGGCTACAATGACTTGTATTTCATTTGTATTATCTGCAAAACTGTAATGACAAATACGATTACTGACAAGCAACGATATTCTAACCACTGGTTTCGTGTTTTAGGAAAAACTAGCCACAAAACAAACAATCCACTAAAACAAGCTCAATTCAGTCTCATCAAATGCAACCTTCACTCTCATTAATGAAAACTAACACCCTGCAACACTCTGCCAAACAGAGGGAACCACTGAGTGAAGCAGAAGTAGAGGAGGCACACAAAAGGGAAGCAAGTAAAACAAAACAAGGTGAATAAAACTGGTTTTACTATTTGAATTACAGTCCAAGTGTTTAAAGCAAATTAGCAAAAATCAGGCTGCAGTGCATTCATGGTAGGGAGCAGTGTTTAAAGACATGACAAGACACCCCACAGGAAATGTTAGTCAAGGATACAAGGCCTAACGCAAACAGACAGCATGCACACTTAATGTTTTCAGCTGCCATTTCTGTTTAATAATGTAAGCTCAATAAACCTGACCAAATTAATTTGTACCGTGTTTGACTTCCCGAACACGTATCAGTTTACCTGTACACTAAGTGTGTGTAGGACCACTTGTGAAGTGATGAAAGCAGTGTAACCAACTGCCAGCAAATGCAGAAAGGACAAAATCAGACAGAGCGGTTACTTTGGTGTGAAAATGAGTATTGGGGGGGGAATACACTGTTTGTCATTGGTGTGAATTGAGTCAACATGGCTTATTTGACATTGTTTCACGGTGCTGCTCGTGATCAGCATGTTACGCAGGTCTGACACCGTTCGACCTGTGAAAAGGGCCTTTTGTAGTCACTACAGCAACCACTGAGGGCAACACAAATGCTTCTCTCAACAGATATTAGTGCTTACTTCTACACTCAGTGATAATTCCCCCTCTTTTTGAGTGGAAACATGCTTTAAGAGGACTATAAAGAGGAAGTTTAACTTTCCTGACAGTGAATGGTATATAGAATGTTTGGTTATTCGCTTTCTTTCTAGAGTTTGATGAGAATATTAAAACCATTCGAATGTCTGTGTATTAGTTCAGAGCTAAAACCAGCATAAAGCATAAAGACTGCAGGCAGATGGAAACAACTAGCCTGGCTCTCACCAAAGCCAAAAATTCTGCCTTTGGCCAATCTAAAGCCTACTGATTGTACATTGTGTTTATTTAACCCGTGGACCAACAGAAATAAAACAGGAACGTTTCAGGGTTGCATACTCATTGTAATCGTTGTAAACACAAAAATGACAGTGCATCAACATATGGACTTGTGTACCTGTGACGTAGGGGGGTATGTGACATTAGTGTGCCAGGTGTGTACAGAGTTACCGTGAAGGCAAGTGCGGGTTTGTTGTGTGTGATGAGCTGCAGCCACAGTGAATGGAGGCTATGTACTGTGCTGTGCTATTAAATCCTGCAACGCTGAAAGAGCCGTTCTCTCATTCAGACGAAGTCCTGGGATTAGTTGTGTTCTACTGCATGTTCTACTACGGTCCGGGGTCTACAGCTGGGAAGTTGACACTGTCTATCAACAAAGGTCAAGTCATTGGGTTGAACTCAGTTTTATTGTTGGGATTTCATGTGAAAGGGACCTAATAACGCTACATTATTGTAATAAAATTAATATCAAGGTATTTGGTCAAAAATATCATTATTTGGAGCTTAATCCTAGATTTTATGAAGTGCCTTTGAGGACATTTCAAAATATAGAGATCAATATTGTGTATTGCAATACAGACTGTTAATAAAGGTTTTTTTTTTGTTTTTGTTTTTTTAAGGCCATACAGTCCAGCCTTACTTTTAATATAAACACTTGTTAGTAGTGACAGCTAACATAAATGATGCAATAGTTACCACTTTAACATGTCCATTTCTGATTAGACTGTTGCACTGTGTCATTAACACATCATTACACTTCATAGAATTATTTTCATTTGCCGGATTTTTTTTTCAGTTCTTCAGTTCAGGGCTGTTGTGAAGGGTTGTCTTTTGTTCAGCTAGTTTAATTAAAAAGCACCGTTTAGGAGTAAATGAAATCTGAGATTTTCACCAATGACAGTTCAACTTCTTAGGCAGTACCAATAACAACTCCAGACATTCATCTCAACTGACTCTGTGGCTGTTAGCATTATCAATCACAATACTTTTGTGATACATTTTAAATTCACTGGTAAGAAAATCATCATTTATTTACTTGAGTTGCACCATGTACGGATGCTTTATATCAACTATACAGAACATCTGATGAAATAATTTGTATTTCTAACCTAGTTTCCTGTGTGACTTTTGATTTGCCATTTTCAGGTTGGGGTGTCACCTCAAGCGTCTATTAAACGACACAGTAGTTGCAAAACGAGAATTCTTTGGTATTATCATATATGCACTCCACCGCAGCTAGCCTATTTTATTTTTTTTACCTAGAACACCTAGCTGCCTACCTAGAACAACTTCCCTTCAAATGTCTGTGCATTACTGTCATCATTTCCTCTCTGAGAAAAGAGTGGGCAATTCAGCTCACAGTCTCACTCTCACTTGCAGACACAAGACTGTTGATAGGTACCAGACCAGTGCTCTCCTGCACTTATCTGCAATTTCCGCGATTAATCCCCTTTTACTGCAGTCATGCATCCATCACGGGTAACACTCCAACAGCATGTGCCTGCTCAGCTACATAGACACAACCATTATGATGGCTGTACTGCCATAGAAGCTACGTCAGAATTGTAGATGTGAGGAATGCTTGAATTAGAAACAATGTCACAAGGATTCAAACAGACCACAATAAAGATTTACACCACTGATTGTTAAATGCTGCCCAGACTTTGCAGTGTGTAAAAGGGAAAGACAGAAAGAGAGAAAGCTTATTATGACAAGAATCTTCCTGTAGTGTGATGGTAACTTGGCAAAAGGGAGGGGAATCGCTAAGCGTGCTCCCTCTGTTATGCCTGAAGATTTGGCACATGCACTCACAACAACAACAGTGATGTAACCTGGTAACAAGCCTTGGCATCTTTACTCTCGACCGAAACCCGGGTCATACCTTCCATATCAACAGCTTTATATTCAGCATGGGAGAAGCCCTTGTTTTCCTAGTGATTGTAAGGGGGATCAACAGGGAGGGGTGGGAATTCTGCTTACCTGCCCTTCAGTCAAAAGGGAGACTCCTCACTTTTTCCAGCCCTGGAGGCAAAGTACTTAGTTGAGAGTTATTTTTGAGATATCTCAAACTAAAATAGCAGAGAGTCTGAGTATTGTGATTGCACGTGAGCTCTGTAATCATGCAGCGAACCTCCATAAGCCTGGGCTTCATTAAAAAACAAAAAGTAGGTAACGGCAATGCCAAGGCAACAGCTTTTAATGTCAGTCTTCCTTCTCAATTAAAGGCTTAATGGTTCAGCTGAAACCACCCCCAGGAAGAAAGCATTAATAACCCAGTCCTTACTTGCATTTTTAGGATGTGTCAATTATCGCTTCAGCGCTCACGCGGCTGAGCACATTGTTCAACTTACTGCAGCCTACAGCCGAGCCGGGCGCCAACCGAGGCCTCACCGCTGCGAACAGAATGTGCAAGTACGTTTGTGCTTTACAGTGCAATCTATGTGTCAGTGTTATTAGTGGGCTACGTTGTTTTAAAGTTGGTTTTTAAGATGCAGGCAAGCAGACCTCTCTGCTGCGCTCTTAAAAAAGAAAAATGGTATACATGCTCTTTCTGCTCCCCAACTCCCTCAATCCCTCTGCGCCTGTGGTTGAACAAATCAAGTCCATAATTATTCTGCCAATCAATCTGGAGCACAACTGTGGCTGTGGGGCAGTTAAACGCTGAGGAGAGAGAGTTGTCAACAAAGCAAAGCTAAACCCTGAATTCCTTTAAACCCACTGAACCTTAAAAAGGCAAGAGAGACACCTTTGTCTTATTAGACAGTGTCAGACAAAGAGAGGTCTTCTAAGTGAGTGGTAAAGAGAAAAAGCATCCAGCTTCTGCAGACGTACAGAAATACAGGAAGGCATAGGGACAGAGGATCAGAGTAGTGGAAGATCTGGGAGTTGGCCGTGGATCAACTGACAGCTTCAGGCTGTCTGGAGAGGCCACAAAGCAAGCAACAGGGTTTGTGACCTCTGAAAGCAGACGCAGCCAAACCAGAAGAGAAATGTGAATAGATGCAGCAGTGTTACATATTAGAGATATTGGATAGATGCTCTGAACAGTCTACCACTTTCCATGTTAATGTGGGATCGGTGGGTTGAATGTATATTTAGATAAAGTCATAGAGAGAGACTTGGGCAGATGAAGGGAGCACACAGTAGCACAATGCCCCTTAGCTGATTGTGCAATCTGCAGGTCAATACAAAAAAAACAACAAAAAAAACCCATACAACATTCTGGTAATTGAATAAGCCTTTAGAGTGAATCAGAGCAGTGATCAGGCGGGGTTTGTCTCTCTGTCCCCAACAGCTTGCCTGGGAGGTGGCCTTTGTTTTGGAGGTGGCAGGGGTGCCCCGACACCGACCATGTGAACCCAATTACCCTGGTCCCACGGCCTGGGGGCTCACATTAAAATACTCCCTCTGGGAGGTTGACTCCACGCCAGCCTGGCAGCCAGCAAGATCCTGCTGCTGAATCACAAATAGACCACTTAAGGCACTGGCAGGCCAAGCGTTTTGGTGGCAATCTTGAGAGTCTATCCTCATCTGCTTTCATTGGATCCAGTTCATTGTTGATGTTTAATATTAGCCAGCCTCTGAGGCAAGCAGTGAGGTAAGGTGAGCGAAAACTATAGATTGGCCATAGAAAAGCAAAAGTCCACCTGGAGTTTATCTCTTCAGTAGGTATTTAGTCCGAATTTAGTTTAGTTAGACTTTTTGTAGTAAAAACACAAAATATTCTCTGTTTCCAGCGTCTTAATTGCGAGTTGTTTTCATGTAGCTACCTTTTTTTTATGCTAAATTGAATTTCTGGATGTTAGATCAGTAATACCAAACATGTAATTTAATGATGAATTGGGCTTCTTTCACTATCATATGCCATTGTACACATTACACAAACAATCAATTCAGGAAATAATTAAAAGCTTAATCATTCATAGAAATAAATCATTAGTTTCAGCCTAACCTAAACAGTAACTTAATATATTCTAATGTTTTGAGAATTACATTTTCAAAATTCCTGTCTCTATGGGAAACAATATCAATTAATCATGCATCCAACACGCTGAAAATGGTGAGTAACCCTCACTCTAAGGCAATGTCCACACGTGCCAGAACGATCTAATTGTCCCCCGTCTTCCTTGGCATCTTTTCAAGAATATTTGCGTCCAAATAGATCCATTGTAAATGACTCAATACGCTTTAGTTCATATTCCGGGCCTATAGGTTGCGCTTAAAATTCACCAAAAACAGAAGAGACTGAGCATGCACATAAATCTTGCGCGCTGTATACAGACAATAGAAGGAGAAACCAAACACGACAAGAGGATGATGAAAATGGCTAGTGTAATGGCTTTTTTGCTCAGCGTAGTGGCAGAAGAGCGTAATATAATGGTATTGGTACAAACATAAACAAGCTAGCAGTTGTTAACTATTCTTTTGCTGGGATTTAACAATTTGAATACCAGGGCTCACCTCCCCATGTGCAAATGTTTCACGAACATAAGCTCTCCCCAACACAATTTTTCAAGGACACTGTCGCTTTGCGCTGCCCAAGATGGCTGTGATTCGTTTAAAGGAACACAAACATGCCAGAGCGTTTTTTTCCTCCCATAACAGAATAATAATGGATGCAGCCAGGCCTTTCTCCAAGTCTGTTGAGATAGGTATGCCTTTGCGAGGGTACCCTTGAGCTTAAAACAGCAAATTTTCAGCAAAGAAAGAAGAGATTTTTGTCCTCTTATTCAACTCAGACATAACGTGACATGGTTAAATGTGTTCATGTCATCCCTGTCAGAAATAACCGTGTATGAGGCTCATTTTAAGTGCAACACTGTCGTGCTCAAAAAGAAACCATGCAAGAATTACCCAAGCGTGATTTCAAGGAATTACCTGGGTGGCCAATGCATGTTCTGAGAGTGCTACACAGAGCAGGAATCAGGTCATGAATTTCAAATTTAGACAGTGGATCAGCATTGGCAGCTCTGAAGCTGAGAGAAGGAGCTGCAACACGGGTTACACTGAGACAGAGCACTCCCTTTCAAACCCAGAAAGTACAAAGTAAAAAACAAAATTCAAACGGAGTTGAAATAGCTTGAGGTTTGGTGGACTTGTTAGATGTTCCTCTCACGTAAAGCCTAAAATCGTCTTCATTTAGGATGGCGCTGGAGCTGGAGTTATAATTAAAACCGTTTTGCTTTTTAATCAATATTCAATCTCTCAGAAATAATTAACAGCATATTAAAGAGTTTACTGCCTGACAGAGCTGGATGCCTCTACATCATTAAGCTGTTGAAGCGCTGCTCTTTGACTCCTCATGTCCCATTTCACTGGTTTACTGCGCCTCCGTACGGGCTCTTTAAAATGCTGCTGGAGTCATACTGTACCTGCAGATAATAACACAGCCCACTGATAACATGCAGTGTGTATATGCTCTCCCACTCTCACTGAGACATGGCTTTTTAACATGTAACACAAAAACACAACATGAGTGAACATGAACGTGACAAATGTACAATTTATTCAAGTTGGCGGATCGCAAAAGCTTCATAGAGAATGGCATCAAGCTAGGATCGAGATTTTCAAAGCATTTGGCTGAGGGGCGGCCACCTGCCATAAATCCATGCACCTTTCCCCTGAGCGATAATGCAGAAGTTGCACAACAACACGGCAGCGCAGAGCATATTAGAGGGATTACAAGTAACTGGTCAATAATTTTGTATTTTCTTTGTGCTTCGTCTTCTGCTTTGCTCTTAGTGTCAGATTTTTGACCTCCAGACTTAATCAATCTCACATAATGTGCAGGTCGCACACATCAGCAGTCCATCTGTACATATAAACACAAAGCCAAGATGAATATAGTGATCGATTATCTAGCAACCAAAATACATCACATACCTAAAGATACGTCCAGTCCTCGCTTACTACATGAGCATGGTTTCAGAATACAGTATGATAGCACTCTAATCAGCTGTTGAATTTAAGCAACTCTGTCTTACGTCACCGTGAATTGTCTGTGTTTTGTGCAAGATAATAAATTCCTTGGGCATCCTCCAGATGACTTTGGTGGAAATTTGGGGGCAGCTTGGACAGAGCAGCATAGTAAAACATGCACAAGACCAGGAATCTGTTTTCAAGAGGAATTGACAGCTGTTGGTGTCTATACCTGTTGTGTTCACCCCGCTCCGCTCCAGATAATTTCAATTAATTTGGTTTCCTGGAGACAATGTTGCTATTTATCTGGGTGTGGATGAAGAGGGAAGGTGGTAGCAGCAGTCATTGTTGGTTTAGGCTCTGCAGTCAAAATACCTCCTGGCAAAAAAATGGAGTCATCACTGTGTGGTAACGGCCCTTACAAGAGCAACAATAGGTCGTCACAAACCTGAGGATTTACCATGATAAACAGCAGACACGTGAGTTAGGCTTAGAGTCAAAAGTTTTTGGCTTCAACTTCTTAACTGACAGACAAGCTTTAATGTTAAAAATAGTGGCACTCAGCCTCTTGCCACCTGGAGCTTGTAGGCAAATTATTGACCTGTTACTAGGATTATTTGGGCACAGACTTGCTATACAAGCCAAGACTAAGTAAATATTACTAATTTGAGATTGACGTTTGGCCATAAAAACAGTAGTTGGCCTTGTACACAAATTTAGCATGATTTTGATTGAGTTTCCAATAACATCTTTTATGTAAAAAATTGTAAAGAATGCTGAAGAAAATGTGCATTTGATTTGAATCCGACCGAAGATCTTTGGGCCCGGTGGTAATACTGATACAAGAGATTTAAAAAATTCTGATACTGACATATCTGCCGATATACGCACATTTTTCTGCCACGTTCCCTCAAATGTGGTCAACTTACATGTCTAAAATAACAACGGTACAGTGAAACAGTAAACTTAACTGGAAATGTTAGAATTATAAATTACTCCAAGCATCTTTTTTTAATCTATTATAAAATGTTTTTCATATAAAAGTTCTCATATTGGTGCATATCAGACATTTAATATGCCGATACTCACTATTGATTGACCAAGATTATCAGCAACTACTGGCCAATCACAGATATATCGTTTAATTTTTATATTCAAAGGAGATGCCATTGCTATAGTACAATTTATTTATTCATCTGCCTTCTATTTTGTTGACACACTAATCAATTAATCATTTGGTTCACAGAACAGTGAAAAATACCTCTCTATATTTCCACAAGGACAAAGGCAGTTTCATCAAAATTCATATTCTGTTTGACAAACCATGCAAAAATGTTTAACATTTTTGCAGAAAAAGTGATTTAAATGATAGGGTTGCCACATTAAGTGATATTGATTAACACTTGTTTTACAGTTTAAAATCTTTGTAGGTTAAGTGGTGAACTGTAAACATTACTGATTTTTTGTAAAGGTGTCTTATAAGGGATAAGGAATGGGTAACAGTGCAGCAAGAAGCTTAAATAACTTCATTCAGTCCATTATCAAACATGGACAATGAAAATGTGTATTTCAGTAGCTTCAAAAAGGTTGCCTGTCATCAGCCGACTATCCCACTAAGAGTGTTCAAATCAAATGCTGTGAGGTACAACATGCAAAACACTATGGAGGTCCTTGAACATCAGTACTTCCTCCAGTGTGAAGAAACAGTCAGGCAGCAGTCAGAGAGTGATGTCAGATGGGAGGAGATAGCAGAAGGAGACTCTGTACTACTATTGTGAAATTGGCTGCGGTGATTCCAATGGGGAACTCTAATTTCAGAGGAGGAAGGTGAGGGCGCTGTGTGGGCAGATGACATTTTATTCTGCTCTCTAGCATAATATTGGCCATTATGGGTTAACCGCTCACTCCCAACTTGTGAAAGCTTGTTTTTAACATTGATTAAGTCAGTTACACACATACTCACACGCAAAAAAGTGCATGGGCGACACTGATCGGTTAATTGTCCAGTCTGTCAGATAGCCTACTACTGTATCTGCACATGTGTCAGATTAGGGCTGCTACTACAATAGCCAATATCATTTTCCTCAAAAGCCTGATCTGTCTAGTCAACAGCCCACAACTCAAATATGTTCAGTTCACCATCATATATCACAACAAAATGTAGTAATCAAACAATTGACTATTTTTTGCAGCTCTATGTTGCATGCAATAAGGCACCCATAAATCTGACAGCTATCAACCCACAGGCTTTTTCAGCCACAGTGACACAGTCCCCCAAGTACTATTTTTCTACTGGTCCAAAAATCTGCATTGAGTTTACGGTTTAAGATGTCTTTCCAGTCAAACACAGGCCTCAGGCTACTGCAACTGTGTACAGCATGCATTCAGATAGCGAAAAACAGCACTGGCATCAATATAATACATAAATAAATAAATTGTTTTAATGTTGCTGATGAACAATGATGTAGCTGACTGGTTAAAAAAAGGTTGATTTAGAAACAGGAAAATATGCAAATGACAGCAAGTCAGAGAAACTAAAAATTAACTTTAAATGTCATTTGTTTCTGTGTAATTAAATGAGAAAAATAACCTCATCTCATCTTATTTTGGGTTCTGTTTCTCTCCCCCTCTGCACATCTACTTTCAAGCATATGTCATACAACAGCACATTACAAGGAAAAACACGTTGTTGTCCCAGACGAAGCTTTTTAATCCATTATCAGTCTAATTTGCCTAATCTTCATGGTTCTTGAAATGTGGTGAATAATGCACTAAAGAATTCTTACTTTTAGACCTTGGAGCTTATAGTTTCTGTGTCTATTTGAGCGAAGAAAAGATATCCTATTACAATACCCCCTGAATAGTTAAAGACCCCATGACATATTGTCAGTCTCAACTTATGCGAAGAGGTTGTTAACCTCCCATCGATCTGCAGAGCTCATCAAAAGTCTTGAGTGCTTTACATTATTGGATGTAGACAGAAGCCAAACCGTCCCAGCATTGAGTGGGGATTTAATTCTTTATGAGCGAATAAAATCACATCGGCACAGCTATTGGACAGCCCCATGCAGACTAATGGGGTGCACGACAGACTTCATAGACTGCAGACTGGATGGCAGGTGAAATATAGCACTGTATTTACCCAACTCCATTAATCATGAGAACTAGTATTCAGTTTATAGATGTTAAGAAAAAATGTACGATGAGTGATCTTTCTTATCTGAGGATACTGTCACTCAAATGATTTGTTTTCGTGATAACTTAACACGTTACCTCTTTGTAGTAAACCTCCACATATTCACAAACCTCAGAATTAAATCAACAACATGCATTTTAGGATGCCTCACTTTCAACAGAATCCGCACAAAAGCCTCATTACATTTGCTAACAGTGATGATGATGATGCACTGTGTTTTTCCCCTTCTTCACACCACGTCTTGCTGGTGTAAAAGATAAGGCTAATTAATGTGGCACCATTTGCATCTTTACCACGATGTCTCAACAGCGAAGGGAAGAAAGCAGCCGCGGCGGGCTAATGAATGTTTGATTTGAGAGGGAAGACTTCCTGTCACTTCCAACGCTCCTGACAAAACCCTCTCCTAAACCCCTTAAATTCTTGTGCTCCGCTATCTGGCTCGGCTGTCGGCGCCTCACCTTTCTCCTCCACCTTCCCTTTCTCCACTTTAAATTCCTGAGTTCATCCCCCTCTCGTCATCCCCCTCCCCACTACCACCACCACCACCACCACACAGGCTGCGCTCATTACAGCGGATTTGCATGTCTGCTCCAGAGCAGTATGAGAGGAGATGAAACAGAACTCCCAGTGGCTGCCTCTGCAGAGCTTCACTCATCTGACAGAAAGAGCTCCACCTTGGGCCCCAGACACAGCCAGCAAACAAATGCAGGCTTCTTAAACAGGCCATACACACACACGCGCGCACACACACACACACACACACACACATATACATACGCAAACAACACAAAGATACTCCGCCAGAAAGAATTTACACTGCGCAGTATTCAGTTTAAATATATCTATATGCAGGAAATAAATTGAAAAACAGAAGTCTACCTTCCAGCACGTTGCTCCCTTCCCTGTGCATTTACAATCAAGCCTGCTGAGCTGTTATGTTACTGTGTCGTCAGGCTCCATTCCCACTGAGAGATCACACACCTACCACTGATGACCATCTTTGTTAATGTGCAAGTCACGGTCTCTACCAACCTGATTTTACTGCAGTCAGATTTGCGAGACAGCTTTGTCTGGGAATCATTCAAAAATTCCACACAAAATTCTTCCCATTGTGAAATTACTTTAGTTACTTCATCTGTCCCAGTGTCAAATCCGGCACACTTTTTTTGTTCTAAGATACTGTTTATAGTACAACATTATCGCTGTAATGACTAGTCCACCAGCTGTTTTATTGGGTTAGATCCAACTTTTCAAATTTGAGGATTTTTCTCTTTTTTTTTTTATATCTCGGGGTTTTGGCAGGTTTATTAGACAAAATAGGCAACTTGAGGACATCACTCCGGTCTCAGGGAAAATAATGTGTGCATGGTTTATCATTTTCTCACATTTTTATAGACTAAACTACATATTTACCAAAAAATAACTAACAGATTATCGATTTGTAACCATAAATGACAAGGTTTCAGTAAAGAAATGTATAAAGAATTTAATTCAATAGGATAAACATTTGTTTAACTTCATATTAGAGCTGCATCAATTGGGTAATCAACCGATTTGTCCATCCAAAGACATATAATCATTAACTATTTTGATAATCGATTGTTACAATCTTTCAAATGTTTGCTTACTCAAAAAGTAAGGCTTTGCTGTTTTTCTTTGTCATTTATGACAGTAAATGAAGAATTTTAGGGTTTTTCTTGACTGTTGTTTCAGCAAAAGAAGCATTTTAAAGGCGTCACCTTGAGCTTTGGACTGTACAATCTGTTAATGGTGAACATTATCAGCAGACTTATAGATGATGAAAGTAACTGACAGTTGCACAACTTCTTCATATTGTGATTCTGAATATTTAATAAATGTTCTGTCCATCATCACCTCAGATCTAAAAAGGAGCATTGACGTTAGATGAGCCCATGATAAAGGTCGCTTATTGCTTGTGAAGAACTCTAGCCAGAGCAAAGATTGTGGTCGTCATCATGAGAGCCAGTCAATTCATCCAACTTTTATTAACGTCAATGTACAAGCATGTAAAAACATTTCCGAAATAATAACTAACTGGCCATTTTGCTATTTTATGATCAGTTGGAGTGAGAAGAGGAGGCATTTAAAATCTTCATCTTCATTTTTAGTACAAGTTGGTAGATTTGTTTTCTTCTAAGATGCAAGTGTGAAAATGAACACATTCTGGTACTACCACATGCTCTGTCACAACTGCAAAATTAACCATGAGCACGAATAACGTGGCAGTTCCTTTGTCAGCAATGGGTAAATGTCACACTTGACTGAGCAAAACCACAAAAAGGGGAAAATGTGCGTGTTTCGTTTTTGGTCCTGTTTAAATTAGGTGCTTTTGTTCAGGATGACTCCCTTTGTGAAAGTGTTGCTACACGCGCCATGAGTCACCATGAAAGAGAAGTACGGAGAGACCCACACCGTACATACTCCTGACCTGACCCGTATTGTTCCATACTGACCACTGACCTCACTTTGGTTAAACAACTTGAAGCCTCGATGACATGCAAACTACGGAGTATAAAGGTTTTTCAGAAATTTGTTTTGAAAAGTTTGACTCATTTATATCCTGGCCATATCTTTTTTATTAAAAAAACAAACAAACGCTGAAACGGTCTCATTCTGTAGTTTGAAATGCATTTATTGCATCATATCGGCATGGAAGATCCTGCTCAGTCCACTATGACTCATAACTGTGTGATGGCTTACTAAGCAGACATAAAATAAAGAAATAAAAAATGAGAACTTGCACATTAGTTTAAATTCAACACTTTCAGATCCATATTCTCGAAAAACTGCATGATTGTGCATTGTTAGAATGAGAATAGATACATTTTAATACATTACTACTGCATTTGAACATATTTAAATAAATAAGGAACAAGATTTTATTGCACAATAAGGCACAACCAGGGTCATTTAAGGCCCCAGCACAAAGCAAGAGGTTGCTGGCACCTTGTGCATTTTCTTCTTATCTCTAATTATTTTTAATACAATCTCCTGACAAAGAATTGTCTAGCAGACATATCAACAAAGGGTAGGAAAGGGGGTAGGAAGGGTAGAAAAACACAGTATCACAAATAAATCTAAACACAAATGAACAAACTTGTAGGGTGAGTTGCTGTGAAACCGCAACCTGTTGTGCAGACATAAATTCCCTGCCTGAAAGGTTTTTTTCTTTTGCAGTGCTTGCGCTGTCACTACGAAGGTGGTGACGGTGATGGTTGGGGCGGTGTTGACGTCATAAGAAGCCTAGTTACACCACAGCAACAGACTGCAACCAAACATGTGATTCCCTCAAACTCAAACTGAACTTTAGGTGTAATACCTATTCTTCTCTAGATCTTTCTATCTGTTGAAAGTTTAAAAAGTTGAATTTCGAATCAAGCCACACATACCTACCATCCAATCATTATTTTAAGATAAATGCCTCAAACCCTACTGTATAAGACTATATGACTATAGTTCAAATATTGATAGTTCTATAAAACTAATAAAGCCTTCAATTTTAGTTGATATTAACCCTGTAAGAAATTCAGATTTGTCTATTTAAGTAAATCTTTTTGATTTTGGTGTTTAAGCTGTGTTTATTATTGCACCATATTACATACCTTACAGTGTTCTGATTAATTAACCAAGTTAGTTTGTTGCCACAGTGTTGTCAAGAAATTGTCAAAATACAGACAGTATGTTCTATATTCTACCATAATCGTCGAAGATCATACAACCAAAGCTAAAAGCTCAAGCTACATATAGTGAAGCGTACAATACAACTGATATTAGGACTATCGTGCCATATCCAAATATGTCTCCAAAGCCTGAAATAAAATTGCACCCAAATTCAGATATTACGTTGGTGACAGAAATGATTCTACTCAAGAGGTACGTAGTCACAGACACTTTTAACTATATAATCCCAGCTGTCATCAAGGCTGCAGCTGATGATTATTTTCATTATAGATTATTTTTTTACTGAATATTTTCAAGAATAATTGATCTGGTGGTTTGTTCGGAAAATGTAAACTCTGCTTCTTACGCCCAACCAGCAGTCCAAAACCCAAAAGCTCTTCATTTACTATCGCAAATGTCAAAGAAAAGCAGCAATTCCTGATATTCAAGAAGATGGAATGATAAAGTGTTTTTTTAAACTGACTAATCTTTCTGTATAGGACATATTTAAATTGTTTGCTTGTGAATACAGAGGGACACTATTTCACTTCATGTTCATTGTAAAGCATTGCGTTTTAGCTCTATTTAAAATGCAACTAAAAATGTGACTTTTGCAACTTGATCCAGCTTTGCATGCTGTATGACTGAAAAATTTGTTTTTGGTTTTGTGTCAAATAATGTGTGTAGTGCCATAATGTATTTTTGGGTGCGACCAGATTTTGTGCAGGACCCAGTAATACAAAGATTCAAGTATGACCAGTGCTGGTCTGTAGCTGTGCTTCTTGGTTCAGTAGCAATATTCTTGCAACCAACCAATCAGTATATACAAGGACAGAGCATATAGTACTGTATATAGGCGTGCCATTAAACTGGGAAATTTCATGCTTGGTCTTTACAAAAGGCACCAGGAGGATTTCAGTGAAAGCAAAATGTTTGATAACAACAGAAAGGAAAATCAAAAAGCCTGAGTGGTGGTCAAAGTGGTTCACCACTGGGACCTCTTAAAAAGAAGCAAAAACATGACAAAATTCATTGGAGAAAAGACAAGATGAAAGAGAGGTTTCAAAAAGGCAGTCATTTCGGACGACTAAATAGGGATTATCAGGCATAAATCCGAGCAGCAATCAGCATTAACCAAAGACTTAATAATTTGTTCCTCTCCAATTATAGTCACTTTCGTCCAGAGCATCATTTTGACTTTCTTTGACTGGACTCACACAAAAAGGCAGAAAGCAGAGCACAGTGAGCTGCCTGCACAACCTAGCTGGAGTGTGGTTGCACTGTACAGTGCCCATTAAGTCATTAAAGTCCCCATGCTCACAGTCCCTCCCTAACCCCCCACTGTAGACACCAGTATCCCCCCCAGCACCAAGCCTTTCAGACCAAACGCTGCATTCTGCATCTTAATAAGAGGAGGGAAACTAGAAGGGAAGTGAAGGCATGGCAGTCTTTTAGAGGAAGCCGAATAAATGACTGAACACACACCCTGGGGCGGGCATGCCGGGGGGTTTCCAGGAGGTCGAGGCGAGCGGGGCCAATCGTGTCAAGACGAAGGCGGCAGACTAAAACAAAACTGACATATCAAAGCAGCCAAGCCTTGTAGAAGGGAAAAGAGCAGCCAAGACACCACATTCAACTGCACAGCTTGTTTCTGCTTCAATGAGAGACAACACGACCAAAAAACGGCAATTAGCGATTAAAGTGGAAATTCCATCCGCTGCAAAGCGGCATCTTTTTCCAATCAAAAACCGACTAAAGCCATCAAACCATCTGAGTGATCCTATGGCTTTTGATCCCAGCCTTGTTTTCTTTTCAGAGGTAGGCATACTGTAAACCACGCATTTGTGAGACTGCCTCTGTACCCAAACTTTTTTATCTCCCATCCTAATCCGTATACTATTAAAGAGCAACTGTTCAAACTTTACCTCGACAGTACAGCCAAAACTCTATCATTACCAAAACAAACTGACTAGGCCTTCAGGCGACTTTCACTGATTCGCGCAGATAAATGCTTTGTCTACATGCAGAAACCATAATCTCTGACAACCTGGATAAACTGGGAATGTGGAGTATAAAAGCACACAGATATTGCAGGATTATGGGAGCACTTAAATGAGTTATATTTTTAAATTGGCTTGATGAGAGCCATTGTGGCCTTAAACTCAGTTTGCTTCTAATGAGATATCAAAGCTCAACTGTTTACTATGTATCTTCTTTCCTTGTGATAATGAAGGGAATCCTCTGAGGTGGCTGCCATGCTGACACAGCCTTTAGGTCCTTAAATCCAAAAATGGGTGCATTAAGTGCATTTTAATTGACTTATATTTACCCACTGTATTGTCTTGCAAATAAAAAAGATCTTCTGGCACTCCTAGAAGACTTAAAAAGTAGGTCACTCAGTCTCCTGTGAGTCATAGATTTTGGCAGGGGACCAAGCAGAGCAGGTATGGGGGGGGGGAGAGAGAGAGAGAGAGAGAGAGAGAGAGAGAGAGAGAGAGAGAGAGAGCGCTGATGGAGCTTTAATAGCACTGATACAATTTCATCTGTATTATAAAGATAATCAAGTTTATTTAATACTTTGTGCATTTTGTGGTACAATGTGATAATAAGCAAAACTGGCTGTAGAAGTTTAGGGGATTAAAACCAGAAAACCGGGATGTTACACACTTAACTGTATCATAAATTTACACAAACACGGTTATATTGTAGTCGGGCCTCCGGAGGAACATTTCAGCCTAGTAACTGCATGCAAACTCCTCAACAGTCTTTTCATCCCACAATATAAATTTCCTTCAGTAAGCCAGAGACAGATTTCTCACATTGCAGGTGCAGTCTCATTCCTCTCCAGAGCCGAGGCCTCGGGCTTTCCTCCCAGGGCCACGGCACCTTGGCAGAGTGGCTGACTTGTGGGGTCAGAGCTGGGCCTGAGATTCCCAAACAGTTACTTTTTGAAGGCAGTGACTCAGCCTGGTCAAAGCCGTCACTCACACAGCCACCTAGGGACAAGCACAGTTTGAGCTGGCGCTGATATGCACGTCTCATGCCCTGTGACCAACACACCGATACTTTCTTCATTCCATTGAGCAACTGGCACAGACCACGTCCCCTAAGCCATTGAGCCCCTCCTCCAGCTAACCTCACCGCCCTCTCATTCATCCACCCTGAGGGAGAGGCATGCAGGCCAGAGGAAGTATGACTCATCTGAGTAACAAGATGCATTCTTCTGAATTCTCTACAGACATGTTGTTTGCTAAGTGAAGAGCACCGGAGAGTATGGCGCAGAGAGAGATAAAGAGAAAGAAGTAGAAAATGACAATCAAGAGGACGACTACGTGTGAGAGGAAGAAAGAGGGATGGGGTGGGAATAATGGGGCAAGAGCGAGTCATCAGTTGTGTGGGTTCCCTGGTCCACACGGATCAACATTTCCTCCAACTCCACAGAGAGAATCCTTGGCTTCTGTTAGGGGTTTTCTGAATCACAGATGGAGACTCCAAGTACTACATCTAAGGCTAATCCATCAGGTTTCACACTTAAAAAAAAGCGACAAATGACGACAACAGAGAGGTCTTGACATGCGATTCTGCTGAGCACGCAGAGGACTACGTGCAATAAGACAGAAGCGTTAAATCATCAGGTCTAACACATCCACCACAGCTCCTTCCCAACTAACACCACATCTGCATAACCTGGCACTCGCCCCTACAGATCATGAGCCTCACACACACACTGCATCACACACAGTCTCCAACTTCTGCATGAAGCTATTTCTGGAGCAGCCTACATTAACAATGTCTGAAATCACAACGCAAATGAAGAAGCTGCACGCGGCCTCCACGTCTGGTCAACTGACACGCACGAGTCTCCCGCCAGTCAGCAGAGGATGAACTTGAGTGATGTGGCATTAAACCATATCCTCAAGACTCCACTATTTAACCTCACTAAGCAGGCTTAGGACTGTGGGCTTAATTAAACCTGACCCTCTCTGACTTTCCTCTCCGAGTCTATAGACTGGCGTTCAGACATGTGAAGGATTCCTCAGTGTTATTTCAATGCTGCACAAAGAACACACCTATAAGCCAATAAGCGTATGTTGCCTGCCATTAGGGATTGTGAAATTCTGGGCTGATGTATGAGATAATACATTTAGCAATAGCCGATACTGATCCTAGAGCAGCAACGATTAGGTGATTAGTAGTCAGAAAAAAAGGAAATTAGTTGTGACCTATGTCAGTTATTTTTCAAGCAAAATTTGGCTGGTTCCAGCTTCTTACAGGTTAGGTTTCCTGTTTTTCTTTATCACAGTAAATGAAGAGTCTTTGGGTTTAAGACTGTTGGTTGGATAAAAAAACGCTTTTTGAAGACATCACTTTGGGCACTAGGAAATTGTGATGAGCATTTTGCAAAATTATTTTGACATTTTATATATTTAATGATTAATCATGAAAGAGATCATATGATTCATTAATAACGAACATAATAAATCATTTTTCTTTGTCATTGTTAATTTTGTTTTTGCTGCAATTTATTTCCTGATTTGTGCCATGAAAAATAAAAATCTTCATTATATGAAAAAAAGGAACTGTTCTAAGGTCATTCAGTCCTTCATTACACTGTTTTTGAGAACAAATATTCAATGATAGCAATTTATTAAATAACCTTTACTATAACCTTTCAATGAAAAAGAGTTTTTGAAAAGTAACTGCTTCAAAGGTCTCCCTAACCTGCATTACAACTACCTTCTCAATGACAAAAAGGTTTCAGTACTTACACAGCTTTACAAACTGACAGGAGGGATTTCACAAGCCAGTCAGCGAGCTCATGAATTCACCAGTGCACAATTAATGTGAAATAACAGATATAGATCCTATCAATGACTTTCATCTCACTTCCCAATAAAAGTCAACAAGGCAAATATCGGCTGATACTGATGTTTGGCTGATCTAACCTTAGCAGACATTATTAGAACTCATATTGCACACTTCCTCTATGGATACTAATACTTCTGCAGTACACAAGCAAACACATTTAACACAAGATACATTGCAACATCCCTGACCATCTTCAACAGGTGAGTTAACATTGATTCTGAAAAATTTATTTCTATATTTTTTCTTAACCAGAAACATCTGGTGGGCCAAATCAAACCAACTTTCCTTCACTTTGGTGACACTCTGTTGATGTAAATTTGTAGCTGACAAGACAGCCTGTTACCCTCACATCTCTCTGAATCAAGAGTCAGTACATCTAATGTTCTGGTGAACTGTACACAAGAGCCAATGTTCACATCATGCACATGCACCAACCACCGCCTCACAGAGCAGTGAGATTATCATATTCATTCAGATCTGGTTTATACCAGACTCTACACTTGTCATCGTCATGGCATCACTTTTAAATTACAGTAAACCACATGCAGGCCACAGAAGGAAGCTGAAGGTAACATTTGGGACTAGAATGTCATCAAATTGTCATTTCTCAATGAGATTTTCTTACAGGAGCTGTTATCTGTCATAAATAACAGCTCCGTGGCTGCTAATCTGCAGACAGAGCTGCCCGCTGCTGGTGCTCCTGTTTTTAGCTTCAAATTTTCCCCAGTCAAAACTGACAGAACGCCCCTCATCGTCTTCATGAAAAGTGTCTCTAGGTATGCTGCCATTTATACCCGGAAGTGTATTTCGTATCTGCCACAGGAGCCACTGTAATGATTAAAACAGATACCAAATACTATGTTGAAAGCCCGGTTCTTATTACTTAAGCTGTGTCAGCTTAGCGAGCTTCTCTCCCTGCACACAGCTCAAAAGTCTCCTCAGAGTGTGAATCATATAAGCATATCAATTGCTTCTACTGAGTGAGGAACAAAAAAGCTTAAGAGAAATATGCTGATACTGAGGGCCTATCAAAACTCAAGGACAAAGCACACAATATGATGAATTATTAAATTCTTCAAGGCACAGAAAAAGTCAAGACAGTCTTATTCATTAGGACTTGGTTATTCACTGTAAAATCTCAAATGGCACAGATATGTGCATTGCATTTACTCTGAAAACTTTAGTCTTACATGTCATTAAGCAGCACATTAGCTTCCCTTTAATAGAGGGGATTGGTAGGATTTTGTTAATGTCCGTTTAACAGTTCCTAGTCTTGAACTTCATGCAAATATAAGATCAAACCGAACAGTTATAATGGACACTTGCCATGAAATGTATTAGTCTTTCTGCCACCACAAAGCTGGAATGAGTCACAGAAACCACCATGAGCTACAGGAGCCGCCAATCCCCGACCAACCCCCACTCCTCCCGCTTCTCCTACACTTTCTAAACTTACCCAGCAAGCTCTGGTGTGGGTAGTTACAGTACTTCCCCTCCTCTGTAGAGAGTAGGGCCCTGATTAGTCAGACTGAGGACATAAATGGCTAAACACTTTCAGATAAAAAATATATCTGAGCACATGTGCTGATAACATTAGGCAACGAACCAGTTGAATTAAACATCATATACCTCCCCTCACTGATTCATGTCCACATGCAACACCAACTCAGGACGTGAATCGAAGCATATAGGACGAGTTTGCTGACAGATTCAACTCAATAGACTGGGAGGAGGTGGGATGAGGAGAACTAGGCAGTGTATTGCTAGATGAATAAAAAATGAAAGTGTAGTGCTTCAGTAAATTCGCTCTCTCCATCCCGTGAGGAGGGGTGGGTGGTGAAGGGATGGTGGTGGAGGGGTGGTGACGGTGGAGTAGAGACTCGTTTGAAAACTGAACCAGTGCTGCATTCCCACATCCACCCGTATCCAGCGAGGGGCTCTTTAAAAATTCATTAATTTACAGCAAAAATAGATTAAAGCACCCAGCTGAGCAAAACTCAAAATTTGGCTCCTGAATAACATTAATGATAAAACATCTCCCTCAAGCTCAGGGGGTTTTGCCTGAAGAAGGAGTGCTGCCTTTTTTCACCTTACAGCACCTTGAGAATAATTTATTTTCAATCATTACTAAAATAATGCATTTCTAATTGTCATTTTTAATTACGCCTTTCTTCGGGTGAAAAAAAAGAGCTGTGCAAAAACCTGCAGAAACTAATTAAAATCCATCCAAGGATCTGCCATTCCCATGATGCCATGCCAATGTCATTCTATTCACCATTTGATATCTCAGCTACAGAGACTCAATGACAGCTGCTCCAGGCCCCAAAAAACGCCTAGAACTGCAGTTACAGTAATTGCTCTGGCCAGCACTAAATGAGGTTCACTTAAGTGCAATTATCCCCCTCTGATCTCTCACATAAAGAGACTTCTTTAACATGGAGAAGTGGGCTCACACAATGTGACTGCAAACAAGATTCAAATTGGAATCAGGGAGGCATTTCCAGCAGATGAATGGCTTCATAGCTCATCTGCATTCTAGTGATGCACAGCGTTGCTAATGAAGACTGAGCCAGTCTCTTCTCACCAACACGGCTTCTATGAGAGCAAAACTTCACTCTAGATAGAAGCAGAGTACGGGGAGAAATTTCCAACAAACCTGGCCAGTCATTTGGCTCTGGCTGCATTAGAGGACAACCGAGCCTCCACGCAGAGTCAACAGCTGCTGAGAAGAAAAGGAAGTTCCTGTCTTTTTTTTCCTTCTTTTTTTTGTCAAATCCAAGGTGAAAAACACAGTGAAGGACAAGATGATGGGCGATGGAGGGAAGAGAAAGAAACTCCGACCAAAAATAACTTAATCTCAGAGCAGAGAGGAATTGAAACAAGCCCACTTTGGAATTGGACCAAAAATAAGTCATCATAAAAATACTAAACAGAGGCCTTTGACCGACGGCATCACCACTACACCATGCCAAAAAAATATATCAGCCGTCCTCATGAATAAATTGCCATCTGCCAATCGCATAACACAATAGGTTTTCAACCTGAGGGGTAAGATGTGGCCGTCTAATAGGGGTTGCTACAGAGGGTACCTGTTGGGTGCTGTCCAACTAAACAGGGTGGTGAGGAGGAGGGGCTGTGATGGGCATTCATGTTGCCACAGGCTCAACTACCACCAGGAGTCTGATAACCGCATCTCACGGATGGCCATTTGAATAATCACTTCAACAAGGGGAGAAATTAAAAAGCCTCTCAGTGAGACGGGGCAAGGCACAAGGCCACATCCTGAATTCCAAATGAGGAGCTTGTAGTGAAAAAGCAGAAACTGGCTCCAAATTCAATCTACGTTCAGGCTTACTGACCCTTGACATCTCTCCAAATTAGCCCCATATCACGTCATTATTCTGTTTAATCTATTAAATTATACACCATCACCCCCAAGCTGAACATTATCTGTGACACAATGATGAGATGTCAATATCTGTTTACACGTAGTTACTCTATGTTCCTTGTCTTTTACAAATGATCACAAAGTCGTTTTTCTTCAGAGATGATAGGGGAATGTGCTTCTAGTGCTTTACACACACAAGCAGACACAGGAAGACCTTGGAGAAGTAAGGTGTCGTGTTTTTAAACCATTAGGCAATAGACTTCTTAAAAGACTGCTGCAGGCTAAAACCACCATTAAAGAGAAGCTGCATCACATCCTCCTATTCACATTTTAAATGGTTACTGTGTGAAGAAACAGATGTGTGAACTTCTCTATACAGTCTTTACACCTACTCAGTTCATTCACCAGAAAGCTGATTGTCTTCTAATAGAGGGGATTACTAATTCTGCTCATTGTGATTTAAGGTAAAATAAGAAGTAACAAAACATGAATAAACAGGAGCCTTTTAAGTCTATGCCAGCAGAACATCTTCAGTCATGAACGAAACTGAACAACCACATTGCTCATAAACTAACAAAATTTGACGGAGGCAATAGAAGCGCTCTGAGGAAAAAATTTTACAATGTGTGTGCCGTGATTCACATTTCTGCACGCAATCTGAAAAAAGCACGCATCGACTGCACTCTACGTCTATTCTTTAACAGCCAGCCAACAAACAGCAGCAAAAATGTCCCTTCCGCTGTCTATGCCAATTATTCTGCAGCTGTATTTCACATCACTGTTACAAATTGCACAAGATATTTAATGTAAAGACAACAGTCTTTATGAAAAAACTGGATTTCATGAACGGTATTTAGGAATCAAAGTATTGCTCGTGAAAGAGTTCAGATGTCTTTCAGTGTTAGACCAAGCTGGGGACACTGCAATGAAATGGCAATTAACATAAACTGCACTTGGAGCCTCTTTGGTACAGTTTCATGAATAACTCAAGAGAGGAACAGAGAGTACAGTAGCAGAACAGAATGAGACTGTAAAATTCCCAAACAATATGATAAATTTAAACTGCTGTGGCTCTGCTTACCTGGATGGCGCAACCTCAAAACCTAAACGCCATGTGTCCTCTACAGCTGCATGCACAGATAGCCCCCGATCCAGACAGCTCGCTGTAGGCCTGCTATTTAAAGGATGGGTGATTAAGAAGCAAACCAGGTCTGACCTTTGATTGTGGGTGCTGACTAATGCTATGGGCATTTTGTTAGCTGAAGTGGAAGGTCTTGCAGGGTTGGGGGGAATTTATAATGTTTTGTTTTAGTCATAAATTCAACCTCGTTCTGTTGGCTTTTACGACAGAATAAACTCAAGCACGGGAGTACTTGAAGATCACTTAATAATTTGCACCTCATTGCACCTCAATCATTAAAAATGACAACGTGACTTCATTGATAAAACTTGCACAAGTTGGACAGCGGGGCGAATTAGGAGTTCAGTCATCCATCCACTAATAGAGGCCGTCAGGATAAAGCAAGGGCACTGTTTTGTATACAGCTGCACGCAAATGCCACAGCTGTTTAGTTTAAAGTCGTGGCATTAACTAATCACTGTCTGCCCTGTGCGATCACACACACCAACTGGTGAAACGTCAAGGCAAAGGGAAAGCATGCCCTGAGAAATGTCTTGCACACAACGACCAAATATTTAACTGCAACACCCGTCTGTGCCATCTCAGGGCAATCCGCAAGGGTATGCCACCACCAGAGGCAGGAGACAGTAATTGGATCAAATTCAGCAGCCATAAAAAAAAAATCACCTGAAACAT
>CAEMYA010000071.1:5542889-5571614 GCA_903131615.1 Diplodus sargus
AAAGTGCTGAAGCGATACCAGGAAGTGAAAGAAAGCAGACTCCTTCTGCCGATTGAGTTCAACACCCTGTCAGAGTATCTGCATCTGCTCAAAGCGGCAGCACAGGCGCTCAGCACAATAGGTACAACTTAACAAGTCAGGTTGTAGCCATGGCTCTTATCAAGGATGCTGTTCATAACTTGGGTTTTATTCTGTGTTTAGGATCCAAGGCCATGTTTTACTTGGCCGCAGCTGTGTCTGATTTCTACATCCCAGCATCTGAGATGCCTGAACACAAAATCCAGTCTTCCAATGGACCTCTTCAAGTGAGTGACACATTCAGACAAATGCTGAGGTAATGCTGCAATCCATTGCAAGTCAGACGCTGATATTTCCGAATCGGTATTCCCGATTTCCAATCTAAATGCCAAGTTCCCTTTTTTGGGGGGGAAATCATCGCAAAACTAATGGACAGAAAAAGCCAACTTCTACATAATGTTGCTTTAAGTATCAAAAGCACAAGTAAATTCTAAATAGTCTTTAAAACCAGGAAGTGACATAAAACAATCTAAATTCTATATGTATTGCCCAGATCCACTTGTTATTAATGAAAATATACCTTTTTCCCCCCCTCCCTTACAGCTCAGCATGAACATGGTCCCTAAGATATTGTCCCCCTTGGTGAAGGACTGGGCACCTCGGGCCTTTGTCATATCCTTTAAGCTAGAGACAGATGCAACCATCCTGCTGGACAAGGCTCGGCGGGCTCTGGAGACCTACAGGCACCAGGCGGTCGTGGCCAACGTGCTGGACTCTAGACGGGGTTACGTGGTGGTGGTGACTCCGGAGACTCAGGCCGAGCTGATCCTCACAGAGGAGGATGAGAAGAACGACGTGGAGATCGAGGACAGGATAGTGAACAACCTGACGTCAGCACACAACAAGTTCATAACGCGACAAGGAGGTTGACAGTGATCACCCACGATGCATGTTTGGGTCAGTGACGCAGGTCTAAGTTGTTGTGTCTGTGCTTTCCAGATCCTGAGCTCGACTTCAATTCATACTTGCTGACAAGTCCCTGTATATGTTGTATGGTTCGATAACATTAGAAGTAGCTATAAACACATCTTGCCTTCCCTTGTCTTTTCAGCATGCTTTAAAAATGAGCCTCTAAGCTTTTAATTGCTGTCTCTGTACAGGGACGACATACAAGTTATTGAAAGTTTGTAAAATGTTTATTCGCAGAGAAATAGATTTTGATGTCTTTTCTACAACAATGAATGACAGTTCAATAATTCAGTGATGTGCTTTACTACAAGAGTCACCCATAATAAACAACAAGTACAGTCCATTGGTGTTTCTTCAATCCTGTGGTTCCACTCAGCAACTTATGTTGGATTCTCTCCCAGTTACTTAAGTTTGACACTCTTCTTGACACCAGCACGAATACCGGACATCTCTCCGCTGTATCTCGTCTCCTCCCGACGAACCTCACGGACCTGGTGAATGTGAAGAGCAGGCTTAGTGTCGACATAAACTCTTGATTTCCATCTGATGCGCCTACAGACAATTCTCGAGAATGAAATACGTAAGAATATTCTCATCAGCGTGTGGAATACAAACCTGGCCCTTTCTGCGGATTTTGGCACGTCGGAACTTCTCTTTGTTCTTAACTCTGGGATTGCGGTCAATTTTCTTCCTCTTTGGTGTCAGCCCCTTGTTCTTGGCCATCTGTGGAATTAGTGGAGGGACATAATTAGAACAAGTGCTCAAATATGACAAAGAATAACATGTTATTTTTTTTATTTAATGGGGAGAGAGCCCTTTACATCAATGAGAGGGGAACCATATATGTACATGTATTGGGAACATCCATTTTTTAAAGATGTATCTAGAAATGTTGCTTAAGTCTCATTGCCAAAGGGTTGAGAGACCACAGTGATTAATAAATACTCAGACACGTGCGCTACAGTGAGGCAAACACTTTGAAACAACTGAACTCCCACTGTAGTCCATATTGTTGTATTACATACACGGATACGATTTGTGTATTATTTATATCGTATAAAAACGTGACAAGTATTCATTTCAACCCTTTAGATATTTTTCATTCCAAAGAAGACTTAATGCGGAGACTAAATGTTACATTTAATCTTGTTGATACAATTGAAACTAGCATTAAAGTTGAGACAGCAGTATACCTTACACTTATAACTAAAAACAATATATCCATCTAGGCATATGTCTATCTTCATGCTGTTCAATATTGGACCATTTCAGTTAACTCTGACCGTAAACACTAATATTTCAGCATTTAAGTGGCTGTAACTCAGTACCTGGTATGTGATTCCTCTCTTAGCATCTTCATCAGGCTCTTCTTCCTCCTCCTCCTCCTCCACATTTTCTCCCAACCTGCAACAAATTGACAATTCATCAGATGCCCCAGTCGATTATGTCCCAGTACCCATTTGAAGACTCATATTGTTCTTACTCTTCAGGCTCTGGCTTGTTGCCCTTTCTCTTCAGCTTCAACCGCTCCTCCATCTGTTTGTAGAAACGCAGAGCTGCTTCGTCATCCAGGTCAGAGTCCTCCTCAATCTCAGGCACAGATGCTCCAGAATCCTGCAAACAAATGTTCACTTGTTACCATTTGAGTTACATATTAAACATCAGCATCAGCTTCAAACTGTAGCTCACCTTTTCCTTCTTGCTGGGGACTCTGGTCTTCTTGCCTGCTGCTGTTCTGCTGTTGGGTTTTCCTTCCTCCTCACCAGCTAGTAGCTTACGATATTGCGGTGCAAGTCGAGCGTCCACTGCACCAAGTTCATTGATGAGCTGCAGGCAGGTGTTGAAGAGTCAGTAACACATAGGATTATAACTAATGTTTACAGTTAGTGTGCCATTGTCAAACTGTAGTGGTATTAAGAGAGGCACACTTCAGAAAGATGTCTGAAATAAAAGTTTACAGCAAACAAAGCACATTCGCTGTCCAACTGGCAGCAGGTGTTAATGTCGAGGTGCAGACTTACATTTCTGTAGGTGAGCAGTCTTTCAATCACAGGATGGTTGTGAGCTGGGATCCGTTTTGCTTTAAGCACCATGTAGAAACTGATGTTCGTGCAGTAACTGCCGCAGGAAAGAATCATCAGTCATTCAATGGAGGACTGTGGCAGGATATTTGCAATATCTAATTACAATTTAAGGGCAACTTACTTGAGATAAAGCTGCTGTTTTGTCTTGAGAAAGTCGGCACCCTTTGGAAAACCGAATGAAAGTCATTCAGATTGACATACTTGATTTCTATGTACATGACATCACATATCCACACCACATGCTTACGACACAGCACAACATTTCTCCCTTATGTACTCTACAGCTAGAGAGGAAAACACTGATCATTAATAAATATAAGAATAGCCATTAGATTCCACCAAATAATTTAATGATCATTATAAATATATGTATTATACTTATTTTAACAACCTAATAATGTTCATAGTAGATTTCAAGAGCAAACACTTGTACACCCCAGGGTTTAGCAGCTTGTGGGAACTATAATTTAGCTTTGATTACACACAAGATGTAGATATGTATGTAAAATACAGTTCTGCTGAGCTGCTGATGCTCAAAGACTGACTGAAAAGTCAGAATGAATTCAGTGATGGCTTGGCAAAAACACAAAATGTTGTGATTTGCTTGAAAACCGCTGACCTACTTAATCAAAGATTTGTCTCTTCAGTGAACAAGAATGAATAAAACTGCCACACAAGTAAAAAAAAAAAAAAAAAGTCTCCTTGTCAAACGGTCTGTTTTCATAACACTAAAAAGAGAAATGCTTCTTTAAAATCATTAAATATGCAAAAATAGCATTTGGCCACCAGGGGGCAGCAAAGCCAATATTGAAAATCTATCAACTTTTACGTTAAAATGACAGACTTGCCAGCAAACAGTTAATTATTTACACATCCAATAATTCGTAGCAACATTTTCATTCAAGAAGAGTTGTGTTTGTAGCCGGCTGATAATTTACCCACATTATCAAATGTTCCATTGCACATTATTTATTCTTATATACTTTTGTTTAGTATATTACTACACATCATGTGTGAAATACTATTTCACGTGCAGTTATCCTGTGAAAATTGTTCATCTCATATTTGTATGTGAATAGTGTACACAGTCTTTATTATTTGTATTTTTATCAACAGTAGCATTTTATTATATTTCTATTATGTGTTCGGTGTTTCCTTTGCTTTTATCTTGTTTCAATTTATTATTTCTGACTCAATCTGTAATCTGCCATAACACACGAATTTCCCCGGGGAAATAAAGTCTCATCTCACTATGTTCACCAGCTGGCCTCCGTCAGCAGTTTAGTGCTGAACAGGTATCATAAGTATGCTTTTTTTCCCCCCACAGAAACCAACTGCCTGCTGCAGCCAAAGACAAACCACGAGAGCCGTGAGAGTGAAAGTTGAGGAAGGAAGCACTAAACCAGGAGCTGCAATTCAATTCAAAGCTCTTTGAAGTCTCAGGGAGCTTCAGATTCAGATATTTCTCTTTAGGTCCATCACACATGTGACTTCTTTCACAGCCACATTGTGTTCACATTCATACACATGTTTTGTTATTATAAGTAAATACATATAGACTATAGCTGCTTGAAATTCAAAGTCTGACGACAAATTCACAGCTGGAAATCAAATCAAACGCACTCACCTTTCCTGGTGGGATCTTTCCGTCCTTGACCATCTGTACGAGAGGCTGCAGCTCGTCCTTCAGTTCAGCGAGCTGCAGACGTCACACAGTAACATAATAAATTAATATCAATTACACATTTGTCTGTGGAAAATAAGCAAAAACCGTCTGGCTCATTAAATCTGAGGTTGTTTTTACCTTTGCCTTGAAGTCTTGGATAAGTTCAAGCAGCTCTGGTGACTCCTTCTTCAGAAGTTTCATCTTCTCCTTCTGGGACATCTGCTTCAGGTCCTTCACAATCCTCTCCTCCTTTTCAACGGGCTTGCTTTCATCTTTCTCCTCCACAGCAAACTCCTTCATAGAGCCACATAAAAACAACCAAAGTCAACAAAAAAACATGTCTCAGCACCACATGTGGATTCAGCTGCAGGTGTTGAGAGGTTTACGACAAAAATACCTGGAAAAGGTTTAAATCATAATCCTCCTCGCTCAGATTTGCAGCTAAACGGTTTTGGATATTTTTAGCCTCTTCTTCTTCCTCTTGATCCTCAGCTTCCAGCTCTTCTTGAGACCTCCCTTCTGTTATAACAAAACAATAATGTTAAATCGGCCCAACAAACAACAGAATGATCATGAATTGCCTCAATATTTGTTATTGCAGGAGATAAAAAAAAAAAAGCTTACTGGTGGTCACATAGTCAGTGTCGTAATACATCTTCTTCTTGGCTCCCCATGCCATTTCATTTGGAAGATCTGAGGAGGACGACAAACTTACAGTTAAATAGGCAAGGATGACAATAAACCAAATGCTAGAGATAAAATGTTGATTTTATGTTCACCTTCGTCGTTTTTCCCCTCGAGATCACTTTCCATATCTTCCTCCTCCGACTCAGAATCGTCCAGCGCCATCACCTCCTCCTGTTAAATTCAGATAAGTTTAATTTGTTCACAAACTACATTTCCTTTCCCTGATCCAAAATAAGACACATAAGCCATCACCTCATCATCCAGTTCCTCCACATCGCTCTCGATCTGAACACCGCTGGCGAGAAGTTTCTGCGGCAAAGAGAACGCAGCCCCAAAAAAGGTTAATTTAACTATGAAACAGCACCATACACTTCCAAAAGACCAACACTGAGGTAAACTTACTGCAATCTTCTCATCGTGGAACTCATCGATCTTGTCCTTTGTGTAACTTGCTGATTTCTGAAAGGGAAGAGAGGCACTTTTGAAAGTAAAAACCCATCCCACACCATATAGTTGATGTGGTGACAGCTCAGGGAAAATCGTTTCATCAATAACACAGTATGAGTCTCAATATCATCATATGGGGTTATTGTAAGAAAGTTACAGTAGTCAGGAGGAGTGGTACACATTAGTGAAATTATTACTTGTGAGCTTTAAGTTTAACTGCTTAGGCCTTCATTTCCACAAAACAGCTGAGACAGCAGAGACCAGAATGCAGTCAATATACACTTGACTTGTTTTAATCATGTAGCTCTAATTAATCTTTTTCAAATATTTGACAGTTTGAGAAGTGAGCTTGTGACTATAGGGACACCAATTTCCAGTGCTATGGAAACTAGTCATGTTCTGTTGATGGCGATGTATATTACATTAAAACTTCTTAGGCTATGAGGTGATGCCGTCAATACTCAATGTTCATTGTATTATTTATTGACTTTTTCCTTCCTTCTTTTTTTTTTTTTAAAATGGTGGACATTTAAGACCTTCTCCAGAGGAGCTCAAATGACTCAATTTTTAATATAGCCCATTGTTTAACAAGGTAACAAGGTGCTTGTACAGTGAAATTAAAATAAAATGCTGTTCAGATCAGTTAAAAGGCAATTAAGACAATGTAATGCAAATTACAAAACACAACAGCCAGTACAACTAAAAACAGAAAAATCAGTGAAAGCTGTACAATGACAGAAAACATTTAACTGTGCAGACACAAACACTGAGCCTGAGTTTATGATGATTGACAAATTTATTTTAAACACCTTTCTCTATTATAACCATCTACAACCCAGACACACATACAGGGGCTGTAATGGGCCTTTCAGTCAGTGTTATAAACCACAACAGACAACAACACAGCAGCCTAGCTGAGCCCTCTTACCTTGTCAGGGACAGGCATGTCCTTGTAGGCGTCAGGGTCATCTTCATCATATTGTTGTGTCCTTTTTGGCCTTTGAAAGGACTTACCCCTGAGAGGCAAAACAGAGAGGACAGGTCTGAGCTGCAGTATTTACAGGATGTTTATATCAGTGGACAATCTTATAACGCTTGGTCTTGCTGGGATCTTCAAGGATCCTGGGTCCTGGTCTAGCTGAAATAGCTAAAAGTTAACAGAATACGACGCCCTGACTGTTAATGACCGCAAGCAAACAGAGAAAACAGTGTCGGGAGGACATCTTGGTGCTTCAGAGTTACAGCACAGGGACGCTATGTTTGGAGTTATCTTAAAAGTCACATTAAAACATGATAGCGCGCAGCCAGATGTTAGCTAACTTTAGCCAAACTCACCTTTTTGCTCGAACCATGACGGAAACGAGGTATACCTGCTCGTTACACGCCAACAAACAAAGCGAGACTTTACAATGACAACCAAAAAAACACGCTTGAACACCGGTGGTTATGTATGGAGATTAAAAAAAGACAAAACTGTAAAGATCCAGCTGAGTTGTACCAAAGTCTTTCTAGACTAATACAATAATAGACCGTCTCTGGTTGTACACAGTCCCACACTGGTCACCATGTGCTTCCGGGATTTCTTCTTCTTCTCGACTTTTGATGGCGGTACAGAGCACAGTGAAGGGTGCATACCGCCACCCGCTGTATTGGATCACATAACATATCTTATTTAGTTGTGTTTTAAAGGTTTAAATGGTTTGTTTGTATGTTAGAATAAATACTAATGCACAAAGAGACTAGAAATCATTTAGTAATATGTTTGACAAAAAATAAGTATTTTCTTTAAAAAAAAAAACATGTTGATGCAATTTTATGTATGTAGTATGTAATGTAAAAAAAGATACTCTTGTATCTAATTTAAAATTGACCTTGCTTGGGAAGATGGAGATCTTTCATAATCTACCTCACTGCCTCTTTTTGTTTCCAAGCTTGGTTAATTCTTGGTTAATTCTTTAAGTGGTCGTTCAAACCCTTCAGATAATTTCAAAGAGGCTCTAAAAGCTCTGGCATAGAGGGCTGTCTTTCTCAGATATTATTTTAATTATGGTTTAAAGTTGAAATCATAATACACATCTTGACCATGATGTCAAAACTGTTATTTCTTCACATGCAGGTGATCTTTTTATTTGACCTCTAAATGAATTGTTAAAATTAAGATTCTCGCTTCTATAAAAAAATCCTCAACTATATCAGGAATAACATTTCTGCTGTTGTGTTTGTTCATTTATGTGTATTTACATATTTTTCTTGGCCCACAAAGTGTGTCTTTACACGCTGTGAATCCTCATAAGTATTGATATATGTGTCTAAAAATATTGCTTGCCACTAGATGTCCCCCAAAATCCTGGCAGAACTTCTGAGGACATCAAATCTGTGTTTTAACAGGTATTTATTTTTTTATTTTTTAATTTTTTAAAATGTCTTTCCACCATAAATTATCTGCCTTTTTTTGTGTTTGTTTGTTTTTGCAAGTTTATTGGCACCATTTCCTTTTAACTCTCTCTTGAGCCTGTATCAAAGAAAAATGAACATCTATTCAATTCAGTTCAATTCAAAATACTTTATTTGTCCCCGGGGGGGGATTTAAGGCACGTGGAGTAGTTGTACACAGACACAAACAAGTCACCACGTTAAGTACACAGACACAAAAACTAATGGAATATTACACTAAACATACAAAACCGTACAAATCAACTACTCTACGAGCTAACCTGTTCGACTGCACGAGCAGCAACCCAGGAAGCCGAAACCTTCCGGAATCTATTGACAAAGTCTTAACAGAATAACTTTAACTCTTTACATTCTGGAGAAGAGCAGTGCAACAAACGCACTACATATAAACATACAGTGAGACATTGTTATCTAATTCAGTAGGACTTAATGTATATACATTCATCATAGCAATGGTTTTATTCTTAGAGTCACAGTCTGTTTGAGGTCATAGCTGTCACTAAGATGTTGAGACAGAACATAATGCTCATGTATTTCTTCGTCTTATTTCAATGCTCCTGATTCTTTTTGCTCCTCCATGTCTGCCCGCGACTTCCTCCAGTCCGCACTGAGGGTGTAACTGGAGCTGCGAGGCCTCTCTCGGGGCAAGATGTTTTTTGGAGTTCTGTACAATAGAGGTTTGAATTCATCGTTCCTCCTCTTCATCAAGGATAAACTAGCTGTCACCTGATCTGGGTCAAAGCCCTGCCAAGGAAACAGAGAACATTCAAATCATTGCGGTTGAATAAAATGTTATAATATCAGCTGCTTGTTACCATCACACCTCTATATCAGTAATTAATGTGTACCTATTTGTCAGCACCAAAATAAAGTTTAGGTTTCTAGAAGATAAGAATTATGATTAAGAAATATTTCTGTTTGATTTCTCTGATTTGATTCTGACAATACTGGATACTTTCCCCTCTGATATGTTTCTTTGGGCTTATTTTATTTTCATGCCACGCTACTTTTACATGAGTAACATATTGGAGTGGTTCTCCCACGTCAGTGAACTGAAAAGTCAAGTATCTCCTCCACCATCACTCCTTTTTCACAAGCATACAGAAATATGATGAATCCACACACTCACAGAGGCCTTAAACCTTGGCGGGGGGGCATCTTTTGTATCTGTGTTGTCTACGCTCAGGTTTATCATAGACTGACTCAGCTCCGATGATGCAGTGGACTTTGATTCCCTGATGAGCTGCCCAGGAGGGTTGTGTCTCAACGTCAGCCTCTTCATGATGTCATTTATAGAGCTGAAGCTCTCAGACTGTGGGACCCTCAGTATTAAAGGTTTCTGTGAGGAGAGAAATGCAGCTCAGCTCTTGCATCAAGGTCACAGCTAAAGTGTTCTGACGGCAAAGGCCGGTTACTTACTCTCGAAGAAGGTTTGTTCTCCACTTTGTAGCTGGTTTCATTCGCTCTGTACTCCTCCTCTTTAATGGGCTCCCTGTTCAAACGCGCTCGTCTCTGCGTTGGGGCAACTTTGAGCTCCGTATTTGT
Organism: Diplodus sargus; assembly: GCA_903131615.1. Classification (NCBI taxonomy): domain Eukaryota; kingdom Metazoa; phylum Chordata; class Actinopteri; order Spariformes; family Sparidae; genus Diplodus; species Diplodus sargus. Next base: position 5,552,760 of record CAEMYA010000071.1, read on the forward strand.
TTGTTCTGTTGCTTTATCCTCAAGTGTTGTTGGTGTTTTGCCATTTAACTTGGCGTTCTCCTCTTTGGAGGGTTGTCTGGAGATTATTTTCTCCAGTATACCTTCAACCCTGCAAGAAAGAAAGAAACATTATCTTCAGTACAAGGCATATTAATAACAATTACCTCAGCCAAGGACGTTATAGTTTCATCCGTGTCCGTTTGTTTGTTTTTGTGTTGGTTGGTTGTGAGCAGGATTACACCAAGATTAATTACTTTACAATAAAGGATGGAAGGATGGGTCTCCACTCAGAATAGAACCCATTAACTTTGTTGCAGACCTGGATAAAGTGATGAATCCAGAGGGCTTGGCATAATCAAAGAGGAGCACTTACATCAAATGTTCATCTTTCACTTTCAGGGCAAACTTGAACAGACCTTAGTGTGCATACCTCCACCAAGGCCCAAAACTTCCCTTCAGACCTCCTTCAATGAGAAATTAACAACAATGTTCAAACTGGCTCTGTCTTTTATTGTTAAAGAAGGTGAGAAAAGATCATTTTATCAGGATCCGCGCCACAAGTTAACAGAGTTTACTCTTGGGCGAAACCCATCCTCCTTCCAAGTTTCGTGGAAATCCTGTTTGTAGTTTTTGTGTTATCCTTCTGACAAACGCACACATGTGAAAACACAACCTCCATTGAGGAGGTAAAAATATACTTCTTGATCATGTAGCTACAATCTAATCACGGGGCTGATCATAGTTTCTTTTTTGTAATCTGACAATGTAATCTAACCTGATGAACCAGATAGTTTGTCAGACAGAACCATCAGAGAAGTCAGCCTTCAGAAACAGTTTTAAAAAGGGGGTGGCGCTTAAAAAAAATAAATACTTGGCAGGTGTTTGGACTAACCATCTAACCATCATCCATTTATCATGGGCCAATTGGAACAAAAAACCATTAGACGATGTCGCAAAGTGCTACCGGAGGAGCCTGTTGGTTGATCAAACTTCTTGCTGAAGCCAGTAAAGAGAGGAGCAACAACATATTTCCCATAGAGAAAAGCTGATAACTGATGCTGTAGCAGCATCGACATGATCTGTTACTACCTAACCCTGTGCACAGCATACAGCACACATTTGTTTGAATGGAAGAGTGGATTTTAAATCTGTCTACTGTTTGCTTGGTCCAAAAACAACTTCACAGCCTCACTAATGGTGTCTAAGTTTGGTTAAGTCAAGATGACCTGAAGATGTACCTTTTCTTATCCACATTTTGGTTTCCAGTGTCAGTTAACCAATCCATAATGGGGGTGTTTTTATCAGACGGCATGTTGTTCTGTGGCAGAATTTCCTTGGCCACAATGGCCTCCTGTTGGTCATGAGGACTGTCAGGGACGCACTGGTCACTGAAAACCCCCATGGCCTTCCAGTCCAGGACCATATTGGTAGGTGGGGGTGGAGGGCTGCCAATCACAGGCTGCAAAGGGAGTTTCTGTTTTTGAAACCTGAGAGTCGGTCGTTCTTTGGGCTTGCGGGTCACAGCTTCAAGAGAACTGGGAACTGTACATGTGTTAGGGGCGGGGAGCGAAACAGCGTACATGATCCTGAACTCTGTGTCGAATGATTCGACAACAAGGCCAGTCAGAACGGTGATGAGCTGCCGGTGCAGGTGGGCGTCCGACCATGTGAGGCTGCAGAGGACAAAGACAGCTCGTTACATAACTCCCGCGAGTTTGGATACATGTGAAGGGAAATAGTTGACCTAACGGCTCACCTGTAGCTGCCATGAATCACCGTGTCTAAATCCACCAGAAGGAACTGGTCTTTCATTTCCCCGACCACCATTCTTCCCGTCCTCGAACAGAAGGTCTTCCCTCCGAGAACACGGACCCGCATGAGCTGCCCGATCACAAGATTAAATTCAAGATTGAATTACACCAGAACTTGCAGAATGTAAACCACATGTTGAACCAGCGTGTAACAACAGCGAAAAATGTGTCTCCATGTACACCAATCCTAAATCTCATTTCATGCACTGTGATTTTTATTGAAATGAACAATGATATTTCTCTAACCTCAACCAAAGTGAATCCTCTTGATGACATTCTGTGACTGCTCCATGAACTGAAAATATCTTTTCTGAGGGCTCTTGTTAACTAAAACTAATTGGACCAGACGACTCTGGCATGACAGTCCTGCACTTTGTATGCCAGCCATCCACCCTATAACCACCTCCATACGCCTCCAGCGTGTTTCACACATGTAGTGTTTCTTTCAGTCAATGAAACGCGGTGCAGGCACAAACAAAAAGTCCTGCTGAGAGTCACAAAAACACATGCACATAAATCCTGTGTGTCTTTTATATTTTGTGACAACTTCATGAATTGTTAATACACGCGAAATAATCGGCTCGATGTTGGGAAATCTACACCATGGGTCGGTAAAAACCTTTAGCTGATAAGTGGACTCGAAAATATGAAGCCAGATTGGTCGCAACATTCAGCTCACAGAGAAGCTCATGACTGTCAAACTGCTGCGCCTGGTTAGAGAACCAAACAATTTTAAATCATCCACTTATTGCTCGATACATCCAAGCCATTCTATTGGTTATTGGTAGTCTGAAAAGAATATCAATATCCATATTGTGCATAGGGTTAGGTTTGTGGCACATTTGCTCAAATGTGTGTATGTGAACATTCTCAAAATGACAAATGCTAACTGGCTGATGATTGGCAGGTATAATGTTTACCGTGTTAACCATCTTAGTGTACAGCTGAGCATGTAATAATAGGCACCAAACTACCGGTAATATTACTAATTTGACCTGATGATGGTGTCGGATATAAAACGTTAAGGGATCACCAAACCACCGTTCCTCCTCCTCCTCAGGGGAACTTGAATGTATTTACAAAGCCACTGGCAATCAATCAAATAGCATTTTCATTAAACAACAAAAATGTCACGGCAGGCTTTCAACCACTTCAAAGATAACACAGACAGCACTGAATGCTGTGCAACCAGTTCAGCTATGTGTTGCTACAGATACACTTTGCATTCCAATGCATACCAATGCCAAAAGAAACACTTGCAGTTTACGTCTCCTCTCTAGAGTAGATATGCAGTCTGTCTAGCTTTCAATGGCTAGGTCGTACCCTTACTTTCATATGTGATTGTGACCAGTTGCATAATTTGTTGACATGATGGATTGGTGCGGCTTGGTTTTGACTGCATGAATTCTCTGGTGCAATAAATGGTGTGGCAAAAATGAACGTGAGGATGGCTTCTGGGTGTGTGCTCATTTAGGAGGTGACTCACCGGATGCCTGAGCCTGTTGAGCATGAAATTCTCCTGAATGGACCTTTGGTTCAGGATGATGTAAACGGGGACACCCCTGGAGGCAGCACTGTGTAAATCGCTGATTATTGCACCGTCTGTCAGTTGGTCCGTCACAATGGCGATTACCTGCATAGCACACAAATTGTCTCTTAGCCTCTAATTGAGGGAATTACTCAGAAAGTGAATGCCATTAGAGAACGAAACCCTTCTTTTGCTTCTTGTTTTTTCTTTGCTGATACTAAGAAAACGATCCCATCATTCACCTTGAGTTAAGGTGATGAGGTACTTTACATAAGTGAAACTGACCTAGCAAAAAAGCAGTCGAGTCAATCTAGTCGTTCTGAAGAGCACTTCCTATCAATTGGTTGAAATGTATTGAAGAATTTCCACCATTTAAGTGCTGTACTGTGTTTAAGTGCTTCACATCTTAAAACCTTTCATAGTTTTGAGGCTTGGGATCATCGGACAGGTTGGCCATCATCCCAAAGCGTCAGCTATCAACAAGTTGGCAATAAGACACAAAAATAAGCTTTTTAAGATTTTTACAAATAGCACCTGTAAACTGAATGAGTTCATTATATTTTCGAGTTTATTGTGAAATTGAAGTCAAAATCTTAAAGGTAGGCAGGGCAGTTCTGAAGAAAGATAGTTGTAGTTGCCGGGTCGTCGCATACTGGCGCTTCAGGTCAGAATTCAGGCAGAATCTTGACCCAAACGGTCTGTATTCTACGACTTTGGAAGCTAAACGGTCAACTATCAGTCAACCCACATTTAATTTAAAAAGAAGCAATCAACTTAAGCCATAAAATAAACAAAAGCAAAAGTTCTACTGTTCTCTCTGAAATGCAGTGGTGGGAAAGTTAAATAAAACCTATTCATAGAAATGTGATCCACATCATATTGGCATACTTTCGTGGCCCGTTGCAGGTGCTGCCTGATGATCTCTCTGACAGGAGGCTTGTTCTCAGCAGGAGGACTGGTGTAGACTGCGGTGCTCTCCTTCGGCGCCCAGAAGTTTTTTGCGGGCCAGCCAAGCTCCAGCTCCGGGGTTGGTACGTCTGAGCAGGAAGGGAAGTACGTGGAGCAGAAGTCCTCCGTCTCTGAGCTGCCAAAAATACCATTCTCCTGTTTTTGCACCTCTAGTTGGGTGAAGCGAAAGTCCTCGGCCCAGCTGTTTATTTGGCTGACCTCTGCAGGAGAAAGGAAGCAGCCGGAGCTCTCTGTGGAGTCGACGAAGCTGTAAAAGGCCTCTGGCCCTTCAATGATGAGTCTCTCCACTGCCTGACGCTCATTCTCACAGTGGAGGAACCCTGGGGATGACTCAGTCAGCGGGTGGAACACTGCATTTACATCCAGGCCCTGCTCTTGGTAGTTCGACATGACTTCAGCCTGGTGTGTCTCTGGGAAAAAGTGCTACCTACCTGCTGTATCAAAGTGACTACTCAGCTATCCTGGGTCAGCTCATGTCACCCATCAATCTCATTACAGTCGTTTCATTCATCCTTCTGGCAAAAAGTCACAACATTTCCATGTTGGCGAGAACTGCCAGATCACATATGCAGTCTCGATGATGAGTTTGACTTAAGACGCGTTCAGGCTTCACAAGTTCAATCCCTCTGCAGCAGCCTTGTCTCCTAGCTCGTGTTGACACAGGAAAGAAAGCAGAATGTCAAGATAAGTAACAGGAAAAAATCAGTTTGAAGACACACAAAGCAGCGAACTGTGAAAACTCACCTCCTTGAGAGCATGTCTCATCTCTCGCCGGCTCCGGTGTTACTCAGAAACTTTCCTCGAGCCGTGGCTCTGTGCGACATGCGTCGCCTCCCCTGCATGCCATCTCACTCCTCTAAACCCTTCCACTCCTTGTTAGATTCCAAACATTCTGCTGCTGACAGATAGGTTCACTGCTCTGACACACTGTCACGATACTATTGTCCTTCTCTCTTACCGTCTTCGGCTGCTAAATGAAATCAAACTCTTAAACATTCTGGTTTCAGTTTACACACTTCCTGAATGTGTGTGGTGAATAAAACCGTATTTTAAGAGGCCGTCACTGAGCTCACATGTCTTTTTGGACCGGTCCAGCTTGACAGGTGGCTTTGTATCACGTAATACTCTGACTGACTTCCTAACTGAAGGCACCAGGTGCAATTAAAGCGGGTACTTTTACTTTTACATTTCTTTAGAAGCCTTGTTGGAAAATATACTAGTGTCACTGGACAGTTTTTTTTTTGTTTTGTTTGTTTGTTTTTAATCAATTATCATGTTCCTCTAGGCTACTTTTCTGGAGATAATAGCATGAGCATTCAGTGAATGCCACAAAACAATGAGCGATGAAATGACAAAGATGGCGCTCCCTTTTGCAATCACAGTTCTGTCTTAGATGATTGCACATGCACTGTGACTCACATGAAGCACTTAAACAAACAGAACAGCCCTTGCACAGATTGTGACATTGTTTTTTTTTAATTTTTAACAGGCAAACACAAATATATACAAGCGATACAAAACAAGTAGTTTGACCACCATATTGCCCTAATCACAACCATACATTAAGCAGAACGAGTTGAGCATTCATCACCTAATATTTCTATGTCAGAATCCTTTCATATGAGTCTGTGTATCTTACAGCATGACTGAGCCTCAATGACTTTGACCTTTCTCAATCTGCTCTTGAGTGACAGCAGTAAAGAGATGCCACCACTGTGACGCAACATCCTGCGTACAATGCAGCGCTGTCTGGTGGATCTTGACTCACAAAGAAAACAGACATGTACCATCTGAAGACCAGAGAAGTGAAAGGAGTGAGGAGGGTTTTTTTTTGTTTTTGTTTTTTATCCGTCCTGTTTCTTTCTCTCACTGCTTCTTGCGCAGGTGGACGTATAGTACGGCGCTGATCAGGAGGAGAGGGATACACAGCCAAGCCAGGATGAAGCAGTAGCCGAAGCGCCCTCTGCTCAGATCTCTTGAGTCGTTCAGGATCTCCTTTCTGTGGAAGGTGAAGATGAGGCACGCAGCAAAGGACGTGAAACCTGCCAGAGGAACACATGACAAAGTTGTAGTTTAGACTCTGTCATGTCATTACAGTAAGATATTTTCACGCAAAGGTTCATTTTTAAAGGGATGAATGAGACTTTCTTGATGAGGTCCTATAATATGCTCATTCTCAGGTTCATATTCTCATGTTTGGTGTCCACTGGTAAATGTTTACATGCTTTATAGCTGCTGTAAGCTCGAGAAAGAACCCCAAATGTGGATTACTCTTAAAAATAATAAGTACAATAATTGGCCATAATCCACAAAAAGTATGAAATGCAAAAAGATTTAGACTATTTTTAATCTTAAAATCTAGAAAAAGTGTAGTTAAGTTGTAACTGTCAAAAAATAGATTAGATTTTATGATTTATTTATTAAATGAATACAATTATCATTCGTTTTAATTCATAGCATGTTATGTGGCATATCGAAAAAAGTCCTCAGACACCTGCAAAGGCCTGACAGAGGCCTGTGAAGTAGAAGAGCCCTCCTTTGGACATGGTTAGCAGCTGACCCAAAAAAACCAGGAAGGAGATGGAGGAGAAGACCACAGAGAGGACCATGAGGGCCTGGACGGACTGGAGCCAGTCTGAGGGAGCAGGTCGGAGAATGACGGTATGACAATGACTCACAAGCTAAAATCGTCAGGCAGTGATTAAAAATCCAACTATGCAGAAACAAGACCAGTAAGTCAACATACACGGATGCTGGTTGGATGCAAGAAAGCACGCGGATAAATACTTTACCGCTTTCATTGGTAGCAGCGCACAGCCAGGTCTCTGTTTCATTGTCATGGATGCAGTTGTACCAGAGGTCTCTGATTTCTGAGTCAGTCCACACCCACCAGGACTGAAAGAAGAAAGAAAGAAAGAAAGAAAGAAAGAAAGAAAGAAAGAAAGAAAGAAACACACAACCACAGTCAGTATGTTGTTGTGCAGCATTTTTGTGCCTTGGTTCACATCACACAGGGCTGAACAGTGACACCTGCTGTCTGTCTCACCTTCTCCAGGGTGGCGATGAGGAGCATGGCCAAGGTGGTCAGATGCAGCACAAGGATGGATATGAGCAGGCAAACCATGGCTGCTGGGAGATGGAGTCTTGTATCCTGTGTACAAACAACTCAGTCGAGTTATTGTGATAAAAGGATGGTGTCGAGAACCACAGAACTCTCTGTCTGCCTCTCGAGGACACTTTAGGCACTTTCATCATGCTTCTCAACATCTGTACCGGCAATCTCTGCCCATTTATCAAGCCACAAGCATGCCAGACAGAGAGCTGTCTCTCCGTCTTCAGAGCCTGTCCTGTCTCTGAGGAATACAACAGAACATCAGCTCCCTGTAACCACAGTAAACAAACTTGCAGTTTACAATTAAAAGACCTTAAAGTCTTATTCCCTTTTCCAATACATCCCCTCAATGAGCCACACCCTGTAAAGTTCTTGTGAAACCGCGTTTGAAAATGGTCAAATGGCAAAAAACGATGAATGACTCAGATTTTATTTCAATCAGTGACTGTTTCCATCAAAACATTTGTGAGGACAAAAGCAGAAATGGGAAGTCACATTATTGAGAAAGAATCGTTGCTTTTGATATTTTCAGTTCCCCTAGATACAGCCGTTAAAACAAGAAAAGCCAGTAATAATAAAATAATGATATATCAATGTTTTCTATTAATAGCCAATACGTAGGCTACTGGCTGGTATCTATGGTATGTTGTCCACAATACGCTGCCCTACAATCCACGCAACATCCTGTGTTTTTACCCAACTCGGTGTCCAGCTGACAGTGTAACACTGTATACACCAGCCGGCTCTGGGCAGGGCATTGCCATGGTAATACATAAAAAACAGTGTTCTGACAGCCAACAATCACTTGCTCAGTTAACAACAGTGGAGAGGAGTGTAGTAATGATGGTACACACTTAAATAGTAGCTAGACTTAAAGGGGCTCTTTGAAACAAGTTGTGGCTATTTCCATGTAGTAATTCATCACTTATTTATGGCCATTTGTGAGCAGATTGCAACGTGATGTCATTTTTGACATCACGTTGCAATCTGCAACACACATCTGCAATCTGCTTACAATCTCTCTCGTGGTTAATGCTGTTGGACTGTGGATTTCTTTAAAAAAAGACATAAGCTGGATTTTCTGCAACAGTCCAAAAGATTTGATTTTATGCACATTCTCGTTGCCTGGTCATTTCTCGCCAACACAATTTTAAGGGAATGGCTTCCAACACAACACAGAAGTTACACAACGCCCCTTTAAGGGTAACATCAGAGGAGTTGTGGACCTTGAGATACCTCAGGTGTCAGGGGAATACACAGTACAATTACCCTCAAGGACGTCACAAGATAATCTGACTACTGAGGCCCCTCAGTAGCTATGGAGAATAAGATAAAATAACATATTTCAGTCAGTCTTTTTATACACTTAAAACAGATTTAAAAATATTGAAATAGTATGTCTGTTTTAGAGTCAAGGTGGGCATGCAGTTAAGTGCAGATAGGACACACACACACACACACACACACACACACACACACACACACACACACACACACACACACACACACATAAACAAAAGACAAAATCATCCTCCTTGATTTTTAGTCTTTCAGGGTGATCCCAAGTTTTGGGACTGTCTGAACTGACTGTCCTTTTGCAGTCGTCATTTGTTGCGTGCCTAGAATCACTGGCTATAACCTGGTCACCCCAATGGGAAAGTTCTGACTTTGCCCCTTAAGTTCATTATTATTTTTTAAAATGACCCTGACTGTGGATTGAGTTTGACACTCACAGTTCTACATCCATCTACATGGAACAGTGCTCCATGTAGATGTATACTTTTCATAAATCACTGACCCTCAACTGTACAGTCCACTCAGGCTTTCTAGCCTTGCACATGTTTTCCACCAGCTCTGCCCATACAGGGAAATCTGTTACCATTAGATTGTGGACAATTCAGAGAGGCATGTGTTTGATTACATACTGCTACATCTGGTGAACAGGACAGTGTGAAGCACTTGGCACAGACAGAGGGAAAGTAATAGTGACCGAAACGGCAAGCAATTCACAGTGGAAGAGCAAAATTGTGTTTTCAAAAATCTTAAAGCAGCATCATTATTTGGCCACATTTCGGTGTGACCAGCATACATCATACTGAACTGTACGTGTCAGAAAGTAATAGAAAATCCAGGCATGTCACTTCTGTTTATGTTAGGAGGAAGTTCTTACCCTTCAGCTTCAGTCTGCACCCTTCGGTCGTCGTCTCTGATTTTTTTTCCCCCTCCTGTTGCTGCTGTCCTCCCTCTGTGATCTTTCTGTGCTTGCAGTCGTTTTAGCTCCAAATCTTGGGGAGAAGTCTACAAAAAGCGGAATGTGGAGTTAGACATAGGAGGAGTTCTCAACACCCATTTCCTCAAGACTTTCCCTGCCCGCCCCCTCAAATCTGTGGTCTGGACCAGCTCAACACCAAAAATGACATTCCATGACTGGCATGAACACAGAACATTTTCTAAAAAAAAAGCTGTAGGGCACACATCCAATCTGCATTCAAATTCAAAAACAAAATATAATGAGGTTGTGAATTTCCGAGCTGAAGCTTATTTGTCATAACAAACAGCCTGTTGTATAACTGAAGCCACACTTTTGTTCCAGTGCTGCACATGTACTCATACTGTTCATTGAACTGTGCTGCTTGGCATGAAGACAAACACAGTACTTCCAGAGAGCAGTGATTGAGTGGCAGGAAATAAGGGTTGATTGCCGCCCACTTTGCATTGTACATGTGCAGGAAGTCTTGGACCACCCAAGACACAAAACACAGTGTTTGATCTTAAACTTGATCCTCAGAAAGAAATGTAATTTTCCTAGAAATTCAGTTTTGTGAAATGACACTAGTTATAGTAAGTGGAGAGGGAAGAATTTTGTCTGATGAACAATAAGGTATCAAGGCAATACAGTGCAATACAGTTAAGACGACAGTATAACACAGGTCTCAGTTCATCAAATTGTGGAATTAAAATCTTCCAGCTTGGTATATTTAATGATTTTTCTTCATTATGTTGATTGCACTTTAAGTTAACTTCATTAGCAACATATACCAATTAATGTTGTTATTTTGAACACACATTATAAGCAAATTACTGACAGCAACATCAACACTGGATGTCTGTATTTTATTAGTATTTTGTACTATCATTTTTTGTATAAATTAATCAATAATTGTTAGTGAGGGATGTATTAAGATCTCCACGAAAGAATCAATACCATACAATAAAATACTTCTATAATTAAAGTCCAGAATGGAAAGTATCAGATAAATGTACATGAGTATCATGAGTAGAATGTACTCATATTAAAGTATCACAAGTAAAAGTGTATAAATACTATTATTATATTACTATATTATTTATATTATTTTTAGTTGTTTAAGGTGGAGCTCAAATTAAAGCAACATTATGTAGAAACTGAAGTTTTTCCAGATTTGTCACCCCACAAAGTTTCTGAGTGTACACCAGTGTAGTAAGTACAAATCCCAGGTCTGTAACAATTTGTTAGATGTAATGTAGGTGCTACCTACAAAAAACCCCTCATTACATCATAACAATGTTATGTGTTGAAAACTTGTATGTTGATGTAAACATGTATGTAACACTGTGATCCCCAAGCTACATGTGCAGAAACAAATGACTGAGAAACCAATCACCCCATTACAAGACACTGTACCATTGAAATAATTCTGAATCTGTTATTTTAAGTAAAAAAAAAAAAAAAATCAAATAATATGAGATTCATTCTTATTATACCAACCAGGTTGATCATCTTCACCTTCATTTTTTTAAACCAAAACATGGCCAGCACTTCCTCAGATATGATTATGTACAAATATGGAATTCTAAATGACAAGTTGTTAAGATCTTGTCATCTTTACACATTTGTGAAAATACTGTCACCACATTTAATTCATGAAGTCTAGTGTTTTCTTCGTGTAGTTCTTTTGACACATCTTTTCAGTCATCTGATTTTATCTTATCTTATGTGTGCAAATAAAGTAAAGTAACGATGTTGCTTTAAATGAAGACTTGTTCAAATAGCAGGTGGTCAATGCACCATAGGTAATATGTGCATCATACACTATTCTTTGTCAAATCTTTTTTTCTTTAAGATGTAAGTATAACTGTCAAGTAAAATGTCAGAGAACTCAAATGGATGATATTTCTCTCTCAATTTGAACTTAGTAGAGTTAGGCTATAAAGTAGAAATTAAAATACTCATGTAATGTATGTAGTCTAAATTTGCACTTATACTAGGGCTTGAGTAAAATAAATATGTTACATTAGTTTAAATTATTTTACAATAAGAGAAAGCCAAAAAACTAAATCTGGAATCAGAATGTTATACAAAGTTTCGTTTTTACTGATTTTTTACCGGTGATCTTAAACTATCCACTATAATAACAGTCCCTCAAGACACCTTCAAGGACCCATGGACGGCCCACCATCACAGTGCAAAAGTACCGTGAGATTTGACAACAAGAAATAACGGAACCTCGCACCACAAGCCACAGACAGAAATACCCTAGTGCACATTCCTTCAGCCTCAGCCCACGTCGTGTTTTCACTCTGTGTCGCTGTTTTTTGGAGAGAAGGTTTCGAGTATGCAGAAGCTTGTGGGACGTTGTAACTTAAGAACGGCAGACTCGCGTGCGTACGTTTCGGTGCTGTAATGCGAGTGAGAAACTGATTCTCCGTGTTTGGATTTGCCGTCGGACTTTTTCGGAAAAACGACAAAGATGAAAACTAAAATGTGAGAGAAAACCACGGTGGAAAGTTGTTTCATACCCCGCAGGACAGATGGAGCAACCAGCAGAGGTAACGACACCGAACACATTCTGTTTTTTGTCCATATTGTTAGCTAAAACCCAGAACTTAAATGTTAGCTAACAGCCGGGACCGTTACAGTCGTCTGCACCAGACGTTTGATGAACCCGCTGCAAAGCTGCTGGTGAAATAAATATTGATGAACCCCATCACAGTGTTTCTGTGATTTGCTGCCCCTTAAAGGTATTTTAAATATAAGAAATATCAGTTTCGCCAGCTAGTTTCAGCTCTACAAGCTCTGAGTGAACTATCTTGTTCGTAGTTTTTCTTGTGGCTGTAGCATTCCATTAAATAGAAATGCTGTATGTCGTCTCCATCTCGTTCGCTGATTTAATTTCCATTTGACTTGGGTTAGACTCGAATTTAAAATACACAAAATTATTTAGGAAAATTGGGATATTTAATGTGTTTTACTTGATTTTTTTTTTAAATCCTGTGGCATACATGAATGTTGATTTTGTGTTTCGTGAGTATCTCTGGTCAGGGTTAGGGTTGCCCATAACTAATTTTGAGTAGCGTAAAATGATTTGGCTTTCAGCATGTTGGCTGCAGACCATGCGATTACAATGACACAACAATGCAAATGCAAGACGAAGTGTGGAAGAAGCAGCTCAGCAGAAACTTTGGCAATGCCAGCTGTCTTTGCTGTAGGAAACAGCTGTTCCCCAAAATGTGCAAAGAACTTCAGCCACTGCCAAGAGACGTGTCAGCAAACTCACTCAGGGTTGTATCGGGAGCTTTAATTGAAGATTCAAGATGAATCACTTCCAGGACACACCATACAGTTTTACATAACGTTTATTCAACCCTCATGCAACTGATAAAATATAAAGATAAATTACTCAGACCACATTGAGTAAAAGAACATGTGCCATGTCTGAAAACTGCCATAAAATACTATATGTTAAAATTATTTGGTTTACCTTCAAATACCAGTTTATTAGCATGATGCCACTGTTTTTTAATGGAGGAACACACACTTTTTTCTTTCATTTGCTTAAACGTTTTTGACATGCAACTTTTTTTTGTATTAAATGTGTTTTTTTTATCAGTTGGATGAGGGTTTAGTTTTATCATGAGGCAGAGCTCCCTATAGGATACAAGGGGAATAGCATGTTTTTGGCCAATGAGCCAAAATACAGGTAAATTGCACTTTCTAGTGAAAAATATGAAAAATTACAAAAACTCATTGTTGGAGCCAGTTTTGATATTTGATATAATAAGTTGTGTGTGGGGGTTTGGTGAGTCACATAAATAGTAATGATTGTTCATCCACATGTGCACCAGGGGGCACAGACAGGGAATCACGGTGATGATGTCTATATATTGGAGTCACCTCTGCACAGGTGTAGGGAATTGGAATCACGGAGGCACACAGTTTTTCAACCGCACGTTCATTTGTGCGTGTTCGTCGGAAAAAAATGAAAGTTAAAAAGTATTAGATGTATCAACAGTTGCATGAGAGTTAACTAGGTAGTCACACTGAGATTAAGACCTAGCCAAGACCGGGTCAAAATAGCAGCATAAGGGACATGACAAGACAACATCAAATCAAAGATGTTTGTTGTAAAATGACATAATTGTGACACTGAGATTTAAGAAGGTGCAGGAGACAGCAGACAAGAAGATTTATGGATGAGGTTCTAATCAGGATCAACAGCAGGAACAGGCAATCACAAAACAAACAACAAAGACCAATTAGGGACTGGACTTAAATACAAGACTAACTACTAGACTAAGTAGGGAAAACAAGAGAGCAGGGGAGGAACTGATAGGCTGGGAAGAGCACTGCAAACTAGGGTTGTCACGATACTAAAATTTTCAACTCGATACCGATACTCAGGAAAATATTCCATACTCGATACCATTTTCGATACCACCAGGATTAAAAAAAGACTCCAAAATTTAAAAGAAATATTTTTATTAACAAGAAAAATACTTTTTTGAGTTTCGATACTTTTGACAACCCTACTGCAAACAGGGCTGGGCTGACAAAGGTGGGGCAGAGCAGGTTTGGAGGGAAAGCAAACTGTGGAGGAACACAGAACAAAGGCAAATACTGGAAACAAGGCAAGAGACACCACATAAACATAGAAACAATGGGACCATATCATAATGTTTACATTCGTGGTCAGGGACTGCTCCTTTCTCAATGTGGGATAAGTTGGTTTGTCAGTGGCCATGTCCTCATGTCACTCATCGCGTCTCTAGGAAGAGCTGAAGTTGATTGCCAGATGGTTAAGTGAAGAGGGACTTGCTCCTGACTCCCCAAAGGAGGCTCAGCTGTGTCTGCTATGGCGTGCCCTCCAGTGCACAAGAGACCGTCTGAGCAGCTTGAGCTGGGACATGGACACCCAGCGCTCACAACACTTAGCAGAGATGGCAGAGGTAAGTTATCATGGCTGGATTTTCAATGACATCAGGAATTGTCAAAAAAGAATAAAATAAAAGTCTGTGTATGTTAGCTAGTAGGACATTGGTTTTCTATCTGTTTGGCTGTAAGGTGCGCAAGTCCTTGGAGCAGATTCGAATCTTTACAGAGCACAAAGATGTTTTGGCTCAGGAGATACAAGACGAAAATGATCAGCTCCAGGACCAGCTGCGACGCCTGATATCACTTCAAGGTTGTATAGCTTTTTCCAATTGAATAATAGTACAGATCATACAGATTGACAATCCACTGCAGGGTACTCTGAAGGCTTTCTGTTATCTCCAAGTTATCACTCACAAGTTTTTTGTGTTTTTTTTCCTCTTTCTAGTGACCCCGGACACCCTTAGTCTTTTCAGATTTTAAAGCAATATAAATCATACTTTTTCACTGTTATCTTTCTTTGTGATAGATTCTCAGATAAGCGAGGTGGCTAAAATGCTGTACCAGCAGGGTCTCACAGAGTTGATCCACAGCAGCCCCAGTGAACAGGTGGCCTACCTCCTGGTAGAGAGGGCGTCCTTACTTGAGACGAGCGAGGTCCCCGACAGCCTGATGGTTTATGTAAACACATCAAGCCAGGTGGGGACTGAAGCCCAAGCGCTGAACACCAGTGAACATCAGGTTAGAGGAAAAACAGCATCCTTAAGGTTTTTCACACTGCATATTCAGAGTTGACCCTGGGCTAACAGTTTTCATACACAAATTGTTAAACCCGGCAAGCCTAAGGTTAAAGTCAGAGTTAGCCCATTTTGGAATGTCTCAGGAATGTATTTGTGTGAAAGCTTTTTTAACCTGGGGCCAAAAGGGCTGTAATATCTTGTTATCACTTTACATCTGATGTTAGAGGCTTCTTGAACACAGATGGATGGAAAATATGTTTAACAGGTCATCGTCCTTAATCTAAACACGTCATAGTATCGGGCCTGACATGGGTTGGGAATGAGCATGTCCACCTCTGTGTTCCAATTGGAGCTGGAGCCGATCAATCCCTGTGACTACTATAATCATCTGAGGGGGGAGAGAATGCTGATTCTACCGATTCACATTCAAGACAAAAGCCACATGGTAGTTAATGTAAAATGTTTTCAGTCCAGTGTGAAATTTTGGGCTTAGTTCAGTGTGTAAAGCCCTGCGATCCTTGTTGTCAGCCCTTGGGTTGTTTTAATGCCAATACCAGTTAAATGCTGGACTATGTATTACCAAGTGCTCAAGTCTATAAACTGATCTGACACTACATAATTTATTAGAAACTGGACCATGCTACGTCCCAGCAGCGGTAAATCTTAAGTTTCTAGCATGTTCACCCTTATTTGATAACTGATCAATTGTTAAGAGAAATGGGGAAAGTTGGTGTAAAACTGAGAGCAACAGATGATAGTTCATCTCTCAGCGCTGTTGTGAATGTATAAATAGCTCTAAGCAAACATCAGAGTAAAGTTGAACATATTTTCTTTTGTCCCCCTTTATGCTTTCTCCTTGGATGCGATCCTGTGTGTGATATTTTATTTGAATAATTATTCTGCGATTTAATGTTATTCCACAGCTTTCCCACAAGGGGGCACCACGTCATAACCAGAGCCCATGGAGGAGACTCTTTGGACTCCACAGAGCCTCACAGAGCAAACATACTTTTATTCCGGTATGTCCTTTTCATATACAGCGGTGTTTACTGCATCCTATACTAACAAACACTTAAAGCTGCACGTAGGTCAGTTGGAATATCAGAGATAATCGGCCACGCTGCCTTTTTTTGTCTAACCCAAAGTGCATGTCTTTTTGTCTTTGATGTATTATTTTGCAAAACTCCTGTTCAGCAGCATCCACATTAACTACACCCCTTGTTTTTGTTCCAGTGTTACTAAGCACTGTTACCAGCGCAATATAGGGAACTTTGCATGGCAGAAGAGACTCGAGATGCTACACCACTGATACAGTTTGATCCAGTGCATATCTCAAGGTCTCCTTACAGTTCTTGCATGCATTCACATGCAACATTCTTGTATGTATTCTCTTCATAATGAGGCATATGATAGTTGGTCAGTTGCCCTCTCCCTCTCTGTTTAGGCCGAGGCCAGGCATTTGGCCAGCCAGGCAAGCAGTGTGGAGAGGGAGTGTTCCCGTCTGGAGCGGGACGTGGAGGAAGGTTCCCGCCGGCTTGCCATGGCCCACAATGAGATCCGACGTTTGACTGATGAGCTGGAGTCTGCTCATTTGACCCAAAGAGCTTATGGTGAGAGATACAAATCAGTTTCTTCGAAACGGACTGTGTCATTCTCAAAGAGATTACTCATGGTGAATAAATTAAGAGTCTGCTGTCACTACTTTTCAGTGCTTTGTCTATTTTCACCAAACTTCAAGCAGAATCCTTCATAAATATTGTACATGACTAGTGTTCAGAAGTTTTTTCACCATCATACAATATCCAAACAGACTCTTTCCACAAACTTACACTGATCTAAATTTTAGAGGGAACTTTGTAAAGAGTACTGCGGAAATTATACTGTTTTTTTTTTTATTTTATTTTAGAGCCTGAGCTGCAGGCTGCACAGCAGGAGGTAGAACAACTCAGACAGGAAGTAGACAAACTGAAGAAATATGGTGAGAATAATTCTTTCATGTGTGTTCTCTAAGGTATTGACAAAGAACAGCCGGATGTATACAGTACTGA
The DNA here is from genome assembly GCA_903131615.1 of Diplodus sargus. NCBI lineage: Eukaryota > Metazoa > Chordata > Actinopteri > Spariformes > Sparidae > Diplodus > Diplodus sargus. The sequence continues at coordinate 5,570,097 of CAEMYA010000071.1, forward strand.
AAGGCAGACACTATCTGCATTAGATTCCCCTTAAAGGAGAACTTTAGCTTTATTGCTCAAGCTACCCTTGACTTGCCAGTACCGAAAACGCCAACACTTTTGGTCCACCCCTTACAAGACTCCTTGAACGGAGAGTTAGCATTGACAGCTAACAGCGTGGGGTAAGAACTTTACACTGTGTTTTAAACATCTTAACATGCTCCAAATATCACCCCAAAAGCTATGCAACATCAGCAGACACCTTACAACACAACACTGTACGGTGTATGGCTCAAAATGAATAAAAAAGTGGTTAAAACAGCGTGTTTGTGCAAGCAGCTACTTTCCGGTTTGTTTACATCCCGTCTTCCCGTAGTCCAAACTAGTCAATCCGTCGAGCGTGCGCTTACTCCCTCACTGGGAGACGGAAACTTTTGCAGACAGAAACGTATTCCAGCATTTTTGTTTTTCTGTTCATGTCCATGTCCATGATACAGCCTGTCATGAGCCATGAGCCTTACAATAGCCTGTCATGAGTCCACTCGCTCTGCACTGAGAGCTAGCTTGGCTACGCATGATCGTAGCTCGTACAGAGAGGGGACTCGTCAGTGGCGATCGAAGCTGTTTCCGAAATAGTCACGCTGGAGAGCTTGTCTGATATCTAAGTGGAAGACATCGACGACGAACCTTTTGAATTAGATAGTAGACCATATTTGTTCGAACCGGAGTATACAGATGAGGAGTTAGATCCAAGATGCATCCATCCATCGTCAACCGCTAAACATCTTAACATGCTCCAAATATCACCCCAAAAGCTATGCAACATCAGCAGACAACTTACAACACAACACTGTAGTGTGTATGGCTCAAAATGAATAAAAAAGTGGTTAAAACAGCGTGTTTGTGCAAGCAGCTACTTTCCGGTTTGTTAACATCCCTTCTTCCCGTAGTCCAAACTAGTCAATCCGTCGAGTGTGCGCTTACTCCCTCACGGGCAGACGGAAACTTTTACAGACAGAAACGTATTCCAGCATTTTTGTTTTTCTGTTCATGTCCATGTCCATGTTACAGCCTGTCATGAGCCATGAGCCTTACAATAGCCTGTCATGAGTCTACTCGCTCTGCACTGAGAGGCCCTCCAGACGAAACGTTCCTTTGTGGAAACACACATATATTGCATCGTTTTGGCCGATCGTCCACATGGATCTGGAAAACGCACTTTTTTGAAACCAGGACTCAGGGTGGAAACATCTGAAAATGCAGCCCTCCCGTTGTCTTGTGGATGGCAAATCCGCATACTTTCCGAAACCATGACGCCATTGCCCCACCCCTCGACCTCTTGCCTCTGACCTCTGAACCCCGCGACGTCTCATAACAACAACAACAACAATGGCGGACTACTACTTGCGTTCGTGTTTCTTGCAACCTACTCGCCTTGTAGTTGAGTGTGAGTCGCAGCAGCAGTTTGACCTCATTATCGAACCACACAAACGGCTTCCTTGTACTAGCCATTTTCATCTTGCAGAGAGGAGAGCAGAG
>CAEMYA010000071.1:5574173-5590069 GCA_903131615.1 Diplodus sargus
TTTTTTTTTTCAGTCTCAAGCAGCAGAGCTGCCACAGAGCAACGAGACCTGTTTACATTTACAGGAGGAACTCACTGTTCAGATGAAACGTCTTTTGAAAAAGGAGGAAACTGTGAGTACAATAAAAATATGAACAGGCTGCAATTGAATGCAAATTATCATGGATAGTTTGTGTAGAAACTGGATTGCTATTGGTTGCTGGATTACGCATATAGCCTCTACATTTGCATATCAGTCATAATATGAGGACCAGAGAAGTGCCTTTCAACCATTTATTTCTTCATTCAGTCGATTGCATTACACAGATGATTTAATTACTAAGAAATATAGGAGAGACGTTATAGATAAGCTAACATACAAGGATAAATCGTCTCTCAAAAAATAAGTTACTTCAATACCTAAGGAAACAAGATGAACTCACTCAAAATAATGCGTCCAAGGTTGACAATTGTCTGGAAAACTGGCAGCTCCACATCCATGCAGCATGCTCCAGCAGACAAAAAGAGGCTGAGCAGAGGCTGAAGGCTGTGCAGAGGCCAATTGAGAGTTTATCACCTCAGGTGAGGCCCGTTAGGTTGAGCCATATAATCCCCGACCACCCAGGCGTGGGCAGGGGGGAATATTTTCTACAGCCGCCCCTCAAATATGGTAACATATTTGATAATGACATTAGTCTTTACCAGACTGAGTGGTTTCAGGATCCATTATCAAGGCTAGGGAGATTAGTTTTGCAACAGGCCTTATGTACAGTTTTATGTACTGTACGGATGTGCCCATCTTCACTGGGGATAAGGTGAGTTTACCCTCCCAATAGGCCAGAGTCCTCTAGGCAGCTGTTGGTCAATTACCATGACTACACAGGGCTCGACAGTGCGACTGTTTCCAGTGCGAATAGAAAATTACTTTTTCTGCAATTGAATGCAAATTATCCCCTTTTTAGGGGTGCTTCGGCACCCCTAAAAAGTGTATATGTTAAGGACGAAAATGAAAACACCCCCGCTTAGTAAATGGTATCATCCTCTTCTCACGCGCTACTTCTCCTCTGTACCTGCACTGCTCCGCAGCCCGACCGCCGTCCAGCGCGACACACACGCAGAGTGAGAATCCGTTTAGTTGTAGTGTTGAGAATCAACTAACTCATTCAAAGCAGAGCTCCACCAAAGAGCCTGCAATCGTTGCTGAAGGTTATCTGATGTGTCAGTGTTTCCTCTATATGCATTCTGCATTTTCAACGCTGCTGCAAAAAAGAAAAAAAAAAAAAAAGACATGATTTTTGCAGGTTTAATATCATGGGGGGCGAATGGCGAGTTTAAGTTGCACACAGTGAAAGCACTACAGCCTAAGTTATCTTGAAATCGATTATTATTGTCATTACTGCTATTTGTATAATTTCTGCAAGTCATTGTTTTTAGTTGAGTGACGGAAATCCTCGTCATCCTATTCAAAGGCTGCAACAGGCGACTCATCGAATCGCTGTGAAGTTAGTTTCAGGTTGGATATTCGGCAGGTATTCGCTCGGGTCCAGCCGAGACTTTACTGAGGTTCTCCCAGTGTGAGCAGCAGGAGGACGGTTAGCTCACCTCCCAGTGCCGCTCAATCACTGAGACTGATTTAGGGACCGTAATTAAATTACTTAACATAAATATATTAATACAAAATAATTGCAGTTTTTTCAATATCTTCCATGTCATGTGACCCAGTGACTCCAAACCAGCAGCAGATTGTATTAGTAAATTGGACAAATGAGACACACATTTGTTATTGTCCTTTAGTGGTTCCTCTTTCCTGCTTTCCAGCATTGTAATCAAAACTTACCAATGCAGTGCTTCCATAACAGACACGTGACCACACGCGCACACACAGTGAAGACTGCAGCACGAAAGCTAAAATCAAAACACAAAATGGAGAAGCGAAATAGTGTTGGCGTCGCGAAAATGAACCCCCAACGCATTATTTTGAGAAAACAAGAGAGGATGATAAAAATAAAAAAAAATTAGTCTACAGGGTTAGCATTAGGCTAAATAAGCACTTTATTTGTTTGAAAATTACGTTTTTACCAAAATTGCTGAATTTTCATTTTGCTACTAATAAATGTTGTGTGCTACTAAATTTTTCAGCATGGTAGCACAGTGCTACTTGGAAATAAGCTTAGCGTCAAGCCCTGCTACATCAGGCACTGTTAGATTGGTATTGTCCCTTTGCCACTTCTGTCGCGTTTGAAGGCCGGGTAAGAAGTCCAAGCGTTTCCAGAACTGGTCTGCTGGGATCTGGCTGTCTCTCCATCGTCTGCGACCAATAAGGTCTGAATCACCATACACTGCCTAGGGAAGGGAAGCATCCCGTCGCCCCATGAGAAGCAAATTTGGGGTCACAGGGTCTGGATCAGCCAGGTCTGATGACACAAACCCCAGGCGTTTTGAGTTGAGGATACCTTCGATTTATATCAAAACAGTGTTGAGTACTTCCTCTGTAACAGTTTGTGCCCCCAGTGTTCACGTAATGCTGCTTTGATAGATCTCACCTCCCTCTCCCACATTCCTCCAAAATGGGGGGCATTTGTAGGGTTAAACTTGAACTGTATCCTCCTTTTACCCAGCTGCTCCTTTAAATTTTCGATTCAAGGCCTCAAAAGCATCACTGAGTTAAGTGCTGTGCGATATGGACAAAATTTTATATCCTGATATAGCTAATTTTATATCCCGATAACGATATATATCCTGTCTGTAAGTGGTATAAAAGATGAGACGTGTTCGAGTCACTAGTAACAACTTGTTGGCTGCATGTTTTGCAGATTACCATTGTCTGGTCGGTGTCTGACTTTTTAAACTCAAACCAAAGCCAAACGATGGAATTCCGGTTCGTACAGTTGCTGACTATGCATTGGGGCCAGAGGCCATCATGAGTGGGGAGCATTACTGTAATATCGTTAGGCTTGGGTAGGGTACAGGGGCAGCATATCAGGGCTGGAGGACACTGGAGTGGGACAGGTGCTTGAGGAGGGGGCGCTGGAGGTCCCTGGAGTGCAGGTTCTGAACATGCTTTGTTAGGAGAGGTTGAACTTGTGTTCATCCCATTTGGGTATTGGCATGTGAGTGTGTTTAGGTGTGCTTACACTGTGGAGGGTTGGAGCTCACAAACTTCACAGTCTCAGACTCACCAGTGGATAGCCTGAGTGATAGGATCTGAGTCTTGCTTCCTCTTGAGTGCATCCTGCCTGCTGAGACACTGCATGGTCATATCTCTAATTTGCCCAACTTGGTCACGTATGGGGGGTGGCCATGACTGTTCTTCAGTCATGACTTCAGCAGCATGAGAATGTGCTTGGTTTGAAGAGGGAGGGCAAGAAACTTGATAATGCTCATAATCTGAAGATCTGAAGGTGCTGTCCTCTGTTGCTCTCCCCGCCTGATTTTACCCTCACCATCTTGCTGACTCTGGTCCATATCCAATGCCTAAGCAATCTGGCTCGAAGGGCCATGTCGATTTCTACTGGTAGCTGGATAACGCATATAGGGCTCTATATTGGCATATCAGTCAAAATATGAGGACCAGAAGCACTAAATATGAAGTTGATGCCTTGTGCGGAATTGGCCATTTTTGGAGTATTATCAGACCCTCAAACAATTAGGAAGAAGTTTAAGGATAGTATTGTCTTTGCATCCTTGTTGGCACGTAGAAGAATTTTGTCAGTGGAAGTCACCGTTTGCCTCCAAAGCCTACCTGTGGCTTAAGGACCTCATGCTGTACTTAGACCTGGAGGAAATTTAATATAATCTGAGGGGAACACCTGAAAATTTTTATTCTGTTTGGGGCCGTATGATTACTTACATAGCTAAATTAAAGACACTACAGGAGAAATGAAATGCTCTGACAATAAAACTTTCTCCATATTTCATTTCCCTCTCTGCCTCATTTTAACTCACTGACAATGCTACTTCTCTGTATGTTGTTTTTTTCTCTGCTTACGGTAAAAAGGAAGGATGTGTATTACTTCTCAATTTTACGGATCTGTAACAAGATAATGTAGACCTGGGTGGGGGGAGGAGGGGAGAAGTGGTTGTTGTTGTTTTTGGAAAGGAATAGTCCTTATTTCTCATTGTATGTACATTTGCCTGTCAAATGAATAAAAACATTTATGAAAAAAATGTATATATGAGGACCAGAAAAGTGCACGAGAAGTTATAAATTAGCCAACATACAAGGATAAATCGTCTCTCAAAAAATAAGTTACTTCAATACCTAAGGAAACAAGATAAAGTCACTCAAAGTAATGCATCCAAGGTTGACAGTCGACTGTAAAACTGGCAGCTCCACATCCAGGCAGCATGCTCCAGCAGACAAAAAGAAGAGGCTGAGCAGAGGCTGATTGAGAGTTTATCACTTCAGGTGAGGCCTGTTAGGTTGAGCCATGTTAGCCCCGCCCACCCTGGCCTGAGCAGGTGGAAGTATATTGTACAGTTTGTATTACTGTCAAACACACAACAACATGGCCCTGACTGCTTAATTTCACCTCTGTCCCAAACAAACTTATTAACTTTGACAAAACTACCTTCAAATGTCTCTTAAACGTTATGAAGAATTCTCCCCACGTCTGGTGATTTTTTCATCTCCTGCCGTAGGCACTGAAAGTCAAAGTCAAAATTATCTCCAAAATGTATGTCATTGGAATCTTCTTTATTTGTCACATTTCTGTCATGTTTTCTATTTTTTGTCCATCCAAAGAGTTTGACTCTTTATAACTCACTGTCCTGCGTCCTCATCAATAGTTTAATAGCCCCTGACTGAAGTATCAATGCGGCCTACTGCTTATCTCAGAAGAACTTATTCCTTTGCCAATTTTCTACATTGATCTGCTTGTAATGTCATTCAGGTTGTATCTCTGCAGAAGGAGTTGGAGCGGCTCAAGTCAGCCCAGCAGGAGCAGCAGCAGTTGGCTGAGCAGCATCTCCTGACCTTGCAGGTTCAGGCAAACCAAGCTAATGAGTCAGCTAAAGTAAGTTTCACTCAGTGAGGATTACAGAAAAGAAAGGATCTGCTTTAACTTCTATCAAAACATTCAGAAACACAAAATGAAATGACAAACGTTTAAAACAGTTTGATAAATCTTCACACATCTCATGTTTCCAGTCCCAGGCAACTCAGTTGATTCAGAGCAATGAGATCTGCAGAGATTTGGAGAATAAGCTTAGCGCACTGTCGAGAAGCCTTTTGGAGAAGGAATCAGAAGTGAGTCAATCAGTATTTTAGAATGTTATTAAGAGGCTTTAGATAATTACATTAAAGATACATTTGTTTACAGATTTGCCTTTTAAGAAAAATTCACTATAATTGCCTTTCTTTCTATTACAAGATGTCACAAATTTCACTTATCCTTTCAGATACATTCCCTTAAGCAGCAATTGGATACTTCTCAAGAAGATCTGGATAACCTTATATCTACAATTTGCACCAAAGAAAACAATCTGCAGGACCAAAAGTAGGGCATTTTTTTCTCCTTGCAGCATCCAGCAATGACTGTATGTGCATGCCGGCCCTCAATGTTGCTGAAATACCTAGTTAAGTGGTATTTCTGTGTCCGTGTGTTTTGAAGGAATAGGAAGCAAAAAGAAGTGGATTCACAACATTGTGAAAACACTTTCTGTCTGCTAGAGGATAAAGGGCTGCAAACACAACTACAGCTGCTGCAGAACAAGGCAAATACAGTACCCAAGGTAATTTCTCTTATTTGAAGACTAGAAAATTGCTCACCAGGCCTGTTTGACTACATATTACAGTCCATTCATTGTATGACTTTTGACTATGCAGTGCTAAAGAGCAGAAACTGTTGCCAACATGTGTTAGGCTCAGAGAAGGCAAAACAGAGTGAGTTCCACAGTGCACTGTCTGCACTGAAGCAGTTTCTATTCATGCCAATGTTTGCAGGAGTGTCCCAATTGTCAAGAAATGCTGCACACTCTATTGGAAACCAAAGACAAGTATGAAACACTCAAGATGGAGATCTGTGAAACGCTGAAAAGCCTCGACAAAGAGCGGAGGTAACAGGACCATAACACCAAAGACTTCTTTATCTTTATCTTCTTTAGAGGATATTGATAATTTAGACAGCTTAATGTGGTTCTTTTGTTTTCTGGATTGATTTATATAAGTAATATGTTATTTTTGTCCGTCTTATTGCAGTAAGTACCACGAGATGAAGGAAAAGCACAAAGCAAAACTGTGTCGAGCCAAACAAAAGTTTGATGATGAAACCTCGTGGCGTGATGAGAAGATAAAAAATCTAGAGCGAGAACTGTCCCTGTCTTCCCATTCATTAGCAAAGGTAAATCAGCAGCTTGTCTTCTCTTACACAAAAGAAACCAGGATGTTTGAGGTGCATCTTTGACATTCAGTATATCATCATGATGTATTCCTAAACCTGAAAGTCCACAGTAGAAAGAAGGGAGATGATAGAAAGGCACTGTCATTCTCCTTTTGTCACGAGTCTCACTCAAATTAATATTATATAAAATTGGCTGATGAATGAAGTGACATTGTTTCTTTCCCAGGAAAAAGAGCTTTACATGAGTATAACAGAGGAAAATGACAAACTTCTTGGTGAAAGGAGAAGGCTACTAGAGCAGCTAAACGAAGAGGAGCACAACAAGAAAGACAGTAATCTGACAGCTACTTTGTCCAAATGCAGGTACTGAACCGACAGTCAACACCTTAGTCCACACATTATGTTCAAAGGAAAACGAACTGTTCACCAATTTACTCCACACTCAGTTGTTCTGTGTTGAACTGACAAAGACGTTTGTTTTGATCTCAAGGGTGGATTTTCTGGAGATGGAAAACAAGAAACTTGGAAACAAAATACTCCATATGTCAAGTCAACAAGCTGTCCTGGAACGCAGCCTACAGAACATGCAGTCATTTCACTTTGCTGAGGTACCAGCCGCAATTAAGTCCATTTCATCTTTATACACAGGCAGTGATCTGGAGTTGCAGATGTGCAAAGCTGATGTAGATCAACTGCCGTCCTGACGAGCAACATGACTAATAATCTGTAGTCATGCTGGCAGCTGTTTGTCCACCTTGCTTTGAGCTTAATGGTATCATTAGCATGCTAACATTCCACTATGGCAATTCTAATGGGCAGATATCATTTTTACCATTTTACCAATTTAGTTTAGCCTACTAGGGTGCTAACATTTGTTAATTGCCAGAAAACACTAAGCGCTGTTGTGACCAAGGGAACTTAGTTGTGCCGTTATTTGGTCATTAACTAAATTACTGAGTACACTTTGATTGGTGCTAGATGAAAAGTTAAGTGACCATTCATCCTGAGATGGACATGGAATCGCTGGCAAAAAATGGTGGCATTTGATTAAAAATCACAGGATCACAAACGTGAATGTCTTTTTAGATAGGCATGAGAGTGGTTTACAATCAATAATTTGACTCTAGTCAATGGTTGACTGACAAATACTGACTCGCATTGCAGTTTCTTAGATCAGTGCGAATCCGTGAAGAATTACAAATATTCTATGATGTAGTCTAACATACGTTTTGTTTTGTTTTAGGAACTGAAGAAAATATCTAATCCTACACAGGTTCTCACATCCCTCCATCTGCCAACTTCATGGTAGGTCTGATTGCTGTCAAAAACTTTAGCACAATGTTTTCTTCCTAAATGAAACATTAAATGTTGACAAACTTTTGATTGTTTCCCTAGTGTGATGATACCTGAGCTGCCAGAAATTGAGGTTGAATTGGAAAAAACTCAGCACAAGCAGTCAAATGTGACTTCTCCCCCTCAATGCCTCATTTCTGCTCCCCTGTCTCGATCAGCAGAGATGGGCTACCTGAATCTGACCTCTGCCCGGAGTCGCTCAGACCACTCGTCTCCCCCGGCCACCCTTAGCAGCTCGCACAGTACATGTTGTTGAAGTTTTCTGTCTTGCCTGCAACATTTATATACTGTACATAGATGAATATATTTGTAAATAATTTAAATTAATTAAAAAATGTTGCGTTACTCTTCTTGTCTTTCACTTCCCTTCCCACTTCAAAAATTTATAACGCTATACTGTGCGTGACAATATGGACCGTCTCAAATCTGAGTGACTAATAAATCCAGACTTGAAACTTATCTGAAGAGCGTAAAGCTCGACTAACCTGACAAATGTAGCACGCTTGAATTTTCCTTCAGTGGCACACAAATGGATGCATAATTTGCAATGAGGCAGGAGGAGCGTTGCTGCTGAAACATGTTGCTACATTGAGTCTAAAATCAACAAAATACCTTCTTGTATGAATGAAAACATTTTAAAGTGGTGTTATAAAATATGACATTTTAGTCATTGATTGTTATACAATGAGCAGTGATCCATGAGTGAGTGCATATTTCAGTTTTAAATTCCATGTGTGCAACTACTAAATGGTTTAAGTAGAGCGATACACAAATGTATCATTGACTTTAAACAAACTGAGTTTCTTCAGTTGTGTGTGCTTGTATGTGATAAACATAACAGAATAAACAACCTACCAAATTAGTGCTCTCAGGTTATTCTGTTGGATGTTTCAGCTATTGGTCAGTGGTAGCTTAACCTCCATTTCAAAATCAGTGCATACACAATATTAAAGACATGAGTGACTTTTTTGAGGATAGACCGGGCCTATTCAATTTTTTAGAGGGGCCAGATTTAGTAAAGTGCTGAAACAGTGCCAAGGGCCGAACTTTAACATTCCCCAGTCCCCAAAAAGATCAAACGGCTGGAATGAAAGTGTGAAAGGGCCACGGACCACCGGTTGAAAAGCTCTATAGACCAGAATTAGGGTCTAGTTAATCTCAGACTTATACCCAACACTATTATGCCACAACTTGGACATTAGAAAACCGCTGTGATCTAGTTACACAATCTCTTTAATAGAAAATGAGATCTAAACTAATTCATCTTGTGTGTCAATGCGTTATGAGACTCAAGTCCACGACAAAAAGCAACTTTCACATGGAAACAAAACCGGGTCAAAAACATTTAATCTTTGTTTTAAGATTGTAATGTGGTCAGACGGGACCACCTGCTGCAGGGCTGCAAAGAGGAAGAAAGATAACATGAGACTCTATTGAAGGCTTACTGGTAACAGTCTTGTCATTTTTGACCTTTATTATTGTACGCACAGCTGAAGAGATGACAGGAAACAGGACAAGAGAGAGGGAGAGTGACACGCGGCAAAGGGCCTCAGGCTGGGACTGGAACCCGGGGCCGTCGCAGCGATGACAAAGCCTCTGTAGATTGGATGCCCACTCTACCAACTGAGCTAAACGGCACCCTCAAATGCATATTCTTACAAAAACTTCTATTAATCCTTTGAAAAACAGACATTGTCATATGAGGAAATGTGTCCCAACCTACCAAAGACTTGGCGTTACATTTGTCCCTGTGCGTCATGATACAACATTACAAAGTTATTATCTATTAAATCTATTAATTTCAAGTTCTCCTGAGTGAATTTAAATATGTGCTTTTTTTCCAGCTGATTTTCAGACCACTTAAAAAAAAGAAAACAGAAATGACCAAAAATGGCAAAACCAGCAAAGAAAATCTAAAAGGACAATATAACAAAGGAATGAACAGCAAATTAAAAATAAATATCAAACATGCAGCAAAATAAAAAACAATTTCAGCAATCAGTTTGGCAAAGTCATAAGTGCAAAATACAACTTTCACAATCTTTTTAAGTCACTGGCTTTATACCTGAGCTTTACAAAGTTTAAAATGAAAGAACATGTGAAAATAAATAAATGAGTCAGCCGCCACATCTTCAGCCCAGAAAACAAAGACACAAGTCGTTTCAAGTTCGTTCGTGTTCTTAACAGACGGTGGACACAGACTAAACTCGCCACTGCACCACATCTTTCCACCGGTATTTCGACTGGACTTATGAGATAAACGTTTTTATTCTATTTGTTCGTTACTGGGTTACTACTGAAAGTCAGTCTTCAGTGTTTACGTCTGGACGGGCGGCAATATCCAGTGCACGTGCACGGCCTTGTGACATACATTTCAGGTGTGTTGGTACGGACGTTATCATTTTTGAAACGGTGCTAAAATATTTGTTTGAACGGAGATCATACATTTCTAAAATCATCCATGTACATGAGTGCCAGGCTTAGTTGTGGGTCATAAGCAATCTAGTGCAAGTGGCTAACTGTAACTTTGGGGTCAATAAATTGTCCATCCAAAAAGGATGATTTGGCGAAGAGGCCATTCTGACATACACACAAATGTAACATTGATCAACCCAGGACAGACAGTCAAACATGTCAGCATTAATATTGTGACAGACTTGGTTCACACGCTGATGTTGACTGTTGTGCCAAGACTGTTATACACACTTGAAGAAAAGGCCTGTTGAAGCCAGTAATGAGTTACTGGGTTTCCTGAGCTGGTTAGATGACAGCAGTGTTATCTGTGCAGGTTATAGCACGCCTGTGATTGGCAGATAATGTGTTGGCTGTTGGCTGTAGTCATTCCTGGAGATCATGAGTGTGTGTGTCCCTCGTTGAGCGAGCCAAAGTTGAGTGCTACACCCCAAAGTAGCCTGTGTTAAAGTGGCACTATGTAGAATTTCAAACTTGGAATTTGACGAATATTATTATTATTACATATTTTGAATATGAATCGTGATAATTTGAATTCAGAAAGAAAGGGCAAAGTACCCTGAGAGGACAGAAAGACCCATGGAGCATGGGAATCTGAGTTTGTCAGATTACCAGCAGTTCATGAAATTTAACCGGTGATTTTGCACCTTCATTCCACAACACGTCACTCTGTGCGGAGTGCTTTATAATGTTTTGGTGCCCACTGTAGTCGGGTGACACGTATGTCGCTCCTGTTGCCAATGCTGGGGTCCCAGCAGTACTCTGGAGAGAGCACCCTGCTCGGTTTATGAAGCCACAAGTACTTGTTGAGGTGACTCTCGTCGTGCCACAGAGCCTCCACCTTATTCTTTTTGTCCTCCATGATGCCCTGGTAGCAGGCCTCAGTCAGTGTTTTCACCCACTTCCACGAGCCTCCGAACACAGCAGCATGGTAGTAGAAATCCCCACCTTCCATGTAAGCCTTGGATTTGGGGTTGCGGTCGTAGGTGAACAGGCTCCTTGGAAGGCGGTAGAAGTGGGCGTGAAGCAGAGCCACAGAATCTCCCAGAGCCTCCGAGCCAAATCGTCCGGTGAACACCTGATCCACATCGAAGCAGAAAACGTGCGTGCAGTGGTGGCGGATGTCTGATTCGATGACCTCTGATATCGTCTTCATTCGCATCATAGAGACGTCCTGCCACCTGGAGTGCCTTTCGACTTTTATAACCTTTATGCTTCTCTGAGGAGCGAGCTTGATGTCCGGCATCTTCTCCGGCAGGTCCGTAAAGACGTAATACGTAACGGGCAAACCCAACATGAAGTGTTGCTCCGACGAGCTCAGAAAGGTCTCAAGATAAGCTTCCAGGTACCTGCGGTGGAAGTGAGCAAAAGGAAGATGTCAGTTACTTTCACATCTCAACAGTTAAACATCGTATCTCTAAATAAAAATGGCGGTTTAGTGCGAAGACAAACCTGCCCACAGCAAACACTGTCAGAGCCACAGATGTCCCCTCATCCCTGTGTGTCTGGTCGAAACGATCAGGGTCAAACATCCTGTCCCAGAGGATTGGAGCTTTCCAAGAGGTGCATGTTTGCACGTCTGGTCTCGACCTGAAATAAATGACGGTATCAAGCAGGGAAACCATTTTGTAATGGTTGTGCCATCTTTTGAGGAATCTGTAAGTACTTCTTAGTTAAATATCTGCTGTGTGGGATTGTAGATTCTGTCATCATCTGGATTCCACAGTTTACCTCTACACTGAATGTCATGCAGATCAGCAGAAGGGTTACCTCACATCCAAAGTGCACTAATGCAACCCAAACACTTAAGCTACAGCTTCAGATACATGTCAGCTTTGACTCTTGCACCAGAACAGTGACAACGTTTGTCTCCCAACAAAAACAAAAGGGAACCACAAATGTGCAACCATGTTGGATTTTTCTCGAACATTATTGCCTTTGCTTGTAAACCAACTTAGATCACTGACAAATAATCCTTAAAATGTAGACATTTCTGTAGGAAACCACTAAATATGTATCCATCATAATTCATATTGAGAACATGAGGAGGTTCAGCACATTACATTATGTAAAAATACATGAAGATATTAATTTGCCCAGTGCTGACAGCAGCAGCTGATATATATGTTATAGGGCTCATTTTTGTCTTTAAAGAAGCTTTCATTGCATTTTTTTTTTTTTTGCATCATTAATTATTTGCATGAGCTGAGACAATAATGTTAAAATCTCACATCTTTACTACATGGACTGTGCCACCTTACAGTATACAGAGTGTCATTTAAATGAGAAGTTGTATAATATGCATCGTTAGACTTTATTTTTCAGACATCTATAGATGAAGGAGAATTCGCAGAATTGCAGTCTAATTTACAATAATTTATATAATTCATATTTTATGCAATCTTTTGTTCTGAACACAATATCAACAATGTTTAATATAGTATGTAAACATGGAAAATACTGTGTAAATACACAGAGTTTTGGTGGTGGTGTGATTTTTTAGGTATCCGGTCATTGATGACATTTGAAAGTGTTATGAAACAAAAAAAAAAAACAATTACACAAGCACGTTGAAGATTCATTTGTTTGCACCATGCCGAGGACATCCTGTACTCACCGAGGAGGTGAAACAGGAAGTAAAATGAATACGTCTTAATAAAAGATTGGATGTGAATGAAAGAGTCGAGAGCAAAATTCTAACTGACTGCATAAAAAGTTATTTGACTATTTTTCACTTCCTTCATTTAAAATTTGCTTGTGAGTGAAAACATCTGTAACCTTTGGCTGAAGTATAACCGGAAATGTGAATGTGCTTATGCTAATAATTAAACTAGTTTATTTTATTTGTATTTTACATTTCTAACAGTATACTGTATTTTTTCAGAATGTGATGGGTAACCGGACGTCAGTGCAGATTTTAATCAGTGCCCTGTATCGACCACATCAGCCTTAGGTAAATCTAAATGTTAGAATTATTCTAACTTTAAACCTGCTGATTATCCTATCGATTCATCATTTTATCTTAAAAATGTCAGACAATACTGAACAATACCTGTCACTTTCCAAAAACAACACTTAAAACCTCAATAATATTCAGTTTGCCAAATAATGATACGTTAAAAAACAATCTGTGAAATCCGCAACACTGACAAGGAATATGCGCAGCACCAAACTCATGAGCTTTACAATAAAAAGGTTGACCTCCAAACTAGATTTGATCTTCTGACAACTCATCAAACCCAAAATGTTATACTAAAAAACAACAGCTTGTTCTATGGGCATGGGGAGAATTCAGGGAAATTACTTGCTAATCTGCTAAAAGGACGCAGAGTCAAACAACACATAGCTCGGATTCGCTCTGAAAATCGGGAAGTCACCTCCGACCCCACTGAGATCAATAATGCTTTCAAGAACTTTTACTCTCGATTATATTCCTCTGAATTTGACGGGGATGAGTCTAGGATTAGCACCTTTCTCAACTCACTACCTATTCCCTCTGTTCCGCTAGATCTTATTGAGAAGTTAGAGGCTCCTATAACTCAAGCAGAGATAGCCCAAGCCATCTCCTTGATGCAGTCTGGGAAGACACCGGGGCCCTGACGGCTTTCCTGCTGAATTCTTTAAATAGTTCTCAAAGCTCCTCTCGTCTCAACTTGCAGCTGTACTACTCGAATCACACCAAGGTGGCTTGCTCCCGCCATCGTTGACGCAGGCAATCATAACATTTATTGGGAAGAAAGGGAAGGACCCAGTTGACTGTGCCTCCTATCATCCTATCTCGCTCCTTAACACGGATGCTAAAATCCTAGCCAAAATCTTGGCCCTCAGACTAGACGAGGTCCTCCCTCCCATAATATCCGCTGATCAGACTGGCTTTATCAAAAATTGCCATTCTTTTTTCAATATTCGACGCCTTTCTTCATGTGCTATATACGCCCTCCCATGACAAAACCCCTTAATGCATTGTCTCTATAGACGCGGAGAAGGCATTCGATCGTGTCGAGTGGAGTTATCTGTTTTCAGTTTTGCATAGGTTTGGATTTGGCTCCATGTTCATAGGCTGGGTGAAATTGCTTTTTGCCGCCCCTACTGTAGCTGTGCAGACAAACGGCACAACCTCCCAATCTTTTGCGCTTGGCCACGGAACACATCAAGGTTGCCCGCTAAGCCCGATGCTTTTTGATTTAGCAATAGAGCCGCTTGCAGTTGCGCTCAGGGACAATGTGGACATGGTGGGCATTCACAGGGGCGGTGTGGAGCATAAAGTCTCTCTCTACGCTGACGACCTCTTGCTGTATACCTCAGACCCAACCAATTCTGCGGCGCTATCTCTGTTTGAAGAATTTGAACCCATATCAGGCTACAAAATTAACACACACAAGACGAAGCTACTTCCGATAAATGATGAAGCCCTGAACGCTGATTATAGCGACATACCTTTTAAGATTGAGAAACGACAGCTCACCTATTTAGGAATAGAGGTCATCCGCAATTTTAAGAACCTATTCAAAGAAAACTTCATAACTCTCCAAAATCAGGTGAGAACTTCCTTACAACAGTGGTCACCCCTTGCACTCACTCTAGCTGGCTCCATAAACTCAATTAAAATGAACATACTACCAAAGTTTACATATCTATTTCAGTCTTTACCTATATTTGTTCCCAAATCCTTTTTTGCTTCATTGGACTCGACTATCTCCTCATACATATGGCAGAATAAGAAACCCCCAATAAACAAATCTGTGCTCCAGCGTGCAAAGAAAGACGGAGGCATGGGACTCCCTAATATGTGTTGCTACTATTGGGCAGCAAACATCCGCTCTCTTGCTTTTTGGCATAGATATAATCTTCGAACTGACGGCCCGGAATGGACAACGGTGGAGCTTAACTTAGTCAGAAATATGTCACTCTCTGCATTGCTCGGCGCTCCACTCAACCACCTGATACCCAAACAAATAGAAAACCCGGTAATATGATCTGCTCTGAGGGTGTGGACCCAATTTAGAAGAACTTTTGGTTACACTGATCTTTCCATTCTCAGCCCTGTTGCCTCCAATCCCCTTTTTACTCCATCTCAATGTGACACTTCCTTCTTGGACTGGCACAAAAAAGGCATCACCTCACTCTCAGACTTATTCACGGGTAACAGTTTTTCCTCTTTTGAGGAACTATCGAAGAAATTCCTTTTGCCCAAAACACACTTCTTTCGTTATTTACAGGTCAGGGATTTCATGCGGTGCACTCTACCATGCTTTCCCAACAAACCTGGACCTAATCCAATTGACACATTTATCTCCTTTAATCCAACATCGAAGGGCGCGCTCTCAACAGTGTACCGGAAAGTCACTACGTTGCCACGATTGACACTGGACAGGGCCAGGGTGGCGTGGGAACAGGACCTAGGGCATTCGATATCTGCTGATCGCTGGGACTTGATCCTGAAATCAATCCATAAGTCATCACTGTGTGCAAGACATTGCCTAATACAATTCAAAGTGGTACATAGAGCTCATATGTCGAAGTTCCAATTAGCTAGTATATACCCGGACATTATTCCTACCTGTGGCAAATGCAAATTAGGAGACGCCACTCTTATTCACATGTATTGGCTGTGCCCTCAATTACACATTTTTTGGAATGAGGTTTTTCATACTCTCTCAAAAATTCTGAAGCGTAAACTAGATCCGAATCCTACAATAGCTCTGTTTGGTGCTTCTGGGGTTGACGATCCCCGAATGACTTCTACTGAACG
>CAEMYA010000071.1:5590114-5612085 GCA_903131615.1 Diplodus sargus
ATATATATATATATATATATATATATATATATATATATATATATATATTTGTGCTATTTTGTTCATCTACTTTTCTACTATTTATTATCATTTTTTTTCATTATTATTATTTTTTAAATTATTATTATTATTAATTAATTTATTTCATTATCATTTATTCAATGTATCTGTTATTATTTTCGTCTTATCTCATATCTTTTAGTTTTATTAACTATTTATTTAATAATATTTTTTTACATTTATTTATTTCTTTTTCTCCTTATTAATAATATTAATATTATTATTTATTATTTAATATAATTAAAAGATCTTTGAAACCAAAAAACAATCTGTGAAATTCAGAAGTTGAAACTAGAAATTTGTTGCTCCATAAATGACTAAAATGGATAATCAATTATTAAGATGGTTTGACTGATCAATTCATAATTTCGGCTCTTACATATTTATTAGCTCTGTTGTGTTTTTTTGTAAGAAAAACACAGACGTTAAGAACAAGGCTCCCCACCGCTTTGATCTCAAAGCATAAAACATTTCCCCTCAGTTGTGCTACAATTCAAACAGGTAGGTTTTAGCAATAACATCATCTAAAATACTAATGAAAGGACTCATTCTCATTTACACGAGAAACGGATATCGAAGCCACAATGTTTTGAAACAGAGACACTCATCTCACTTCTCTTTCAGCAGGAAATATAAGCTTCACTTGTGGCCTCTCAATGTGTCAAACCAATTTGTTTGTTGGTAATGGAAAAAAAAAAAATTCACCCAGGCTGGCAACCTCAGACAGTCGGTTCTCACGCGAGCAGGCATCATCACTGTCTGTGTGTTTGGAACGTCTGCAGTCGAACTGTCTTACCAAAAATCAAGGGTTGCATCCACACTGTACTCCAGAGACAGCAGGTCCGCTCTTTCCAAAGGGCATTTATCCATCGGCAGGAAGCCTACTAAATATCTGTCATCAAAAACACATCACATTAAAGATTAGGCACCAAATAAGAATAATATATCTGTATTAAAGTTTTTTTTGATTACCAACATAAAACTGGCAACCGAGTGGGGGAGGTGTCTTTTTTAATGAAGCGCGTGTTTTCTGGTTCTCACCTCATAGACGGACCCGTGAAGTAGAGAACACAGAGCGCGACGGGAACACAAAGCAGACACTTTAAAATGTTCTTGGTCTTCTGAATGTACCTGCGGGCAGAGGGAACTGTAAACACACAGTGGCACCAACAAAGCAGGAACACTGAAGTTGTATTTTGTATTTATTTATTTTTTTAATATGTAATTTACCCCATTTTTGAAAGAAACGCCGGCGTCCTGGTTCAGTGAAAGACCAAGGCAGTTGTGGGTTCATGTAAAAAAAAAAAACAGCGACTATGAGAAAAGAGAAAGAGAAGTTACTCAAGATTTATAGCTCACATGTTCAGTTTGACATTCATAGATGTTGGCACTGCCATGATCCCTACATTTACTGCTATTTTTGTATTACTTAAACATGTTGTCCAACACAAATGTAATAATTTGAACGTTTACTTTATTTGTATTTGTTTTTTTAAACACAAGCAGCCAAACAAAATTATACAAAAACTGCCAGAAGACCAAAAATCTGCCTTCCACAAATAATGATTTACAGAGTTTCACAATCGCTTTGGCTCAGATTTCTTAGCAGAGCTTCAATGGACAATTTTGAACCGCCTGCGTTTTATTAAGGAAGAAAATGATGCAGTAATTTTATCAGTGAGTCACAACGTCATTTACGTTCACCACTGAATTCCTAATCAATGCTGTGTTTTACAATAAGAATGGGAAATTGTTGTGCAGCAGTTACAGTGGCAAATAAAGAGTAAGGTGTAAATCCTAAATGTTATATCAAAATGGAATATGCAGTAGTAATTTACTCAGATTAAAAGACACACGCACGTTTATAGAGGAACCAGTATTTCATAAACATAAAGCGAGTCAAGCGAGAATGACTTTTGAAAACACACTTTTTTTTGCTGTATAAGCCATGCTCTGTAAATATGGATAATGTCTGGAGTCAAACTTTATTCCTACAGCCCTGTAAAGGTAAAAAGATTGCATGACATACAGTATACACACACACACACACAGTATCTCACAAAAGTGAGTACACCACTCACATTTCTGCAAATATTTTATTACATCTTTTCATGGGACAACACTGAAGAAATGACACTTTGATACAATGTAAAGTAGTGAGTGTACAGCTTGCATAACAGTGTAAATTTGCCGTCCCCTCAAAATAACTCACAGTCATTAATGTCTAAACTGCTGGCAACAAAAGTGAGTACACACATAAGTGAAATTGTGCCCAAAGGGTCAATATTTTGTGTGGCCACCAATTTTTTCCAGCACAGCCTTAATGTGGATGTTAGAGAGCTTGCGTTCCTCCACCTGCTGTTTAAGGATGCCCCACAGATGCTCAGTAGGGTTTCGGTCTGGAGACATGCTTGGTCAGTCCATCACCTTTACCCTTCGCTTTAGCAAGGCAGTGGTCGTCTTGGAGGTGTGTTTGGGGTCGTTATCAGTTTCCGAAGGGAGGGGATCATGCTCTGCTTCAGTATGTCACAGTACATGTTGGCATTCCTGGTTCCCTCCATGAACTGTAGCTCCCCAGTGCCGGCAGCACTCATGCAGCCAGTGACCGTGACACTCACACCACCATGCTTGAATGTAGGCAAGACACACTTGTCTTTGTACTCCTCACCTGGTTGCTGCTACATGCGCATTTCACTTCAAGGTGTACTCACATTTGTTGCCAGTGGTTTAGACATTAATGACTGTGTAAAAACTTGCTTGCTGTTGGTAGCTGGGTTGTGCATATAGCCTCTACATTGGCATATCAATCAAAATATGAGGACCAGGGAAGTGTCTTTCAGATTTTATTTCTTCATTCAGTCGATTGTATAACACAGATGATCTGATTACTAGAAATAAAAAGGGAGACAATTTATAAATTAGCCAATATACAAGGGTAAATCATCTCAGTAAAATAAGTTAGTTCAGTTCCTAAGTAAACAAAATAAACTCACTCAAAATAATGCATTCAAGGTTGACAATCGACTGGGAGACCAGCAGCTCTACACCCATGCAGCATGCTCCAGCAGACAGAGAAAGGGCTGAGCAGAGGCTGCTTCAGAGTTTATCATCTCAGGTGAGGCCCGTTAGGTTGAGCCATGTAAGCTCCGCCCACCCAGACCCAGGTGGGAGTGTTTTCTACAGACTGTGTTGAGTTATTTTGAGGGGACAGCAAATTTACACTGTTATACAAGCTGTACACTCACTACTTTACATTGTAGCAAAATGTCATTTCTTCAGTGATGTCCCATGAAAATGTATCATAAAATATTCACAAAAATGTGAGGGGTGTACTCACTTTTGTGTGTGATACTGTATATATACACAAGTCCAACTCTTTCTGTTCTGGACCAATTACAAAGTTTGTTTTGATCCAAGAGACACTAAATGTTATACATTTCAATAATCTGTAACACAGTGAGCAGATATGTTGCCAACTCAACATTACTGTAAATGACAAGTTTCACTCTGAAATGAAGGAAAATAAATTAAACTTGTTTGTACATATTTCAGTACATTCCTTCTGCCCGACAGTCATCACAAATGATGTTGAAACACATTATTACAGTTACAGTAGAAACGTTTTCAAACACATCGTGGTGAATCAGTGAGCAGTCTGACGTGTGAGGAGTCACTCTGAAGGAACTGGCCGTGTGTTTCAGCAGCGAAGAGTTTAGTCATTTCTGCTCTTTGCATGAGAAACTTTGTGGGGAAAAAGTGGAGATAAGGCAACGGAAACAATCTGTACATCAAAAACGTTTCTGATCAAAGAAGAAGTGAGACAGAATGAATCAGCTCAGGCGTTAAACGTGAGCTGCTTGAAAGACTCTGTGAACTGTCATTGATTGTGGTGTTCGAGAGTGTTCAGGTTAGAGCTAATTGGTGAACACTGTCAGATACCTGACTGCACTTAAAATTTAAGGATACCCTTATGAATGTGTAATCATTAGAAGTGCCAATGAGGACTTTTTTTTTATTTGTATCGTACACATACACGAGGATGCAGCTGGTTTCCATGTCTTTCCATACTTTGTTGAAAACAATTCAGGATCTCGGAGGTGTCAGAGACTTGGACGACCTTGCACCGACTGTACGGAGCCATTTTATGTTTTTCTTGGTTGTATTTTGTCTTCAAGTCAAAGCTTCAGTGGTTTCGGAGAATGCTGCAACTCCGTTTTGCCCTGAAGCTTCAGAAATGTTTTGCCGACTACAAAACGATGCCTGACTTTCCCATCTGCGAACGTCGATATCGATAATGCGAGGATGACTGTTGTTACTTTCACAAAGCATTAACGCAATTTGATTTTTGATCATTAATAGTCATTAAACGTGGATATAATGACCAAGTGGGTAAAGGCAAGTATTAACACGATGATATAACGGTATCGCTACATTGCCCTGCGCAATGTTCATGTTTGTCTTTAACACAGAAGAAGCATCATTTCATTCCTGATCATATCAAACGAAATTGAGCTATCACCACCGCCGAACCCATTCGTCACATCTGAAATAAGATCTTCACATTGTTCTCAAAGCCACACACAGTTTTTCAATGCTTTTTCCTTTGAGCTCTTTTGTCTGCTTTTCCTCTTTGCCCTCTGTGGGTGTATCGTTTATGTACGATCATACATGAGTCCTCGCAGCCATCAACGTTGTTATCAAACTGTACAAAGAAGACATGCTTTGCTTTGCCCTACGGAGGTCCGAGGAGCATGAGGTTTTAAAATAATAAGCACAAACATCACATACATATATAAACATTCAATAAACACATAAATGGACGGAAAATTACTGGACGCCTTCAAGGAGGCAAACAGTTACAGCCACAAATCAGTCCAACATCTGAGCAGAGTATGTCTGCGACCAGACCGCAGCAGCTCGTGTTCTCAGAGAACAGGAAGTGACTGTAGTCACTGAGGTTGGCTGTGCTGTACAAAATGTATTCTACCTCAATGCTGCCTTGCACCTCACTGTAAATACTGTAAATGTCCTATTTCAGTTTATTTAGTCCACTCTATCTGACTTGTCCTGTGTCTGTGTTACTAACATGCTGACTTGTTTGTGTGTGTGTGTGTGTGTGTGTGTGTGTGTGTGTGTGTGTGTGTGTGTGTTCAGCTACTCCACATGCCTTTAAAAAAATCGAGTTTTTTGAGTCGGATTCAATTGTAAGGATTGTAATTTAAAAATTCAAAAATGAACCAGAATGGGAAGGGAAGAAACAGAAACAGGTTTGACAGCGTGTGGAAGCTGTCTTTGGGTTGATGAGATATCGGCTGATGTGAGCATGCTGATGAGCTAGCGCCTAGCCGGCTTGCACCTTAAGAAGCGTTCGTCTGATAGTAAACATCACCAAGCTCCCTAACGCCACCAGTGCGACCAGTGCGAAGAGGGGAAACATGACGGGAAAGAGGAAAAGGAGGATCACACATGGGACGTAAGAGGTGATGAAGGAGCAGGTGGAAACAAGGGGTGGAGGGTGTAAAGGCAGGGAGATGCTCTGGCAATGATCTCTTATCTTTTTTTATTATAATCTTTAAATCGTTTAGCTGTTACTGCAGGGCCACCATTCCATCAGATGATAGAACTGGGCAGAAGAAAAAAAAATTGATCAAGGATTCCAATAGTGTACAGTATTAGGAGTTAGTCAGACTCGGCCCTCTATGTACAGCACTTAGAGGGTCCCAGATCTCATCATAAAGTTTTAATTTGTCATTGTTTTGATATCTGATCTTTCCAAGGCTTAGTACATTCCCCATTTCCCTTAGCCACATTTCATAACTTGGTGCAGAGTCACATTTCCACATATGCAGGATCACTTTTTTTGCCCCTAACCCAAAGAAACAGCTTGGGCTTCATACGTATCAGCCAAATGTAGAGCCCCTTTCCCTCCTAAGATCGCAAGCAGAGGATCTGGGCTCCATTTTTTCTTCAAAGGCTTTAGAGAAGCAGTGGAAAACGTCAGACCAGTAAGATGCCAACTTTGCACAAGACCAGAGAGTGTGAGCAAGTGTTCCTTCAGAAACCTTACATCTGTTGCACAGTGGGGATGCCAATGGGACAAACGTATGCAGCTTGGTCCTACAATAGTACAGACGGTGTAATATTTTAAACTGTATCAAGTTATGTCGAACATTAACAAAACAATCGCTTATATTTGACAGACATCCCAGAACCCAGAACCATCTCCTCATTTAATGCGCTGGCCCATGCCTGTCTGTGAGCGGACGAATCATGAGGTGTCTGCTGAAGCAAAGCTTGATAGAAATATGAGACCGCCCCTTGGCTGAAGGGGTCCGATCTGTTGATTAGAATTTTAATGGCAGGGTTTGTTTTGGTAGCTGGCTATGTGCTTTTTGGTGAATTCGCGTATTTGAAAGTATCTGAACAGATTGGATGCTGGAGCGCAATACAAACTCTGGAGCCGGGCAAAAGAAGCAAATGTACCATCTATGTACAGCGAATGGAAGTCACGCTCTGTTTCCACATCACAAAAACAGAGTCACTCATGCCAGGGGTATAGGCATGATTATTGCACAATGGGCTATCCAAATAAGTATCAGGTGCTTTTATGTATCGTTTGACATGACTCCATATTTGCTGCCTATGATAGTACTGCCACTGTAAGCTATTTTATTTACTTTGGTAGGACTGGAGTGAGGTGCTCCTACATAAGCAGCGTTCCAGTGTTAGCCAGGCTGGACACTCATCTGAGTTGGCTGAGGGGCTTTTCTTCCACCAAGCTATGACGGACAGTTGTGAGGTCCAGTGATAGTTTGAAAAGAGGAAGACCATCTTATACTGATAGCTAGCGGCTCTATGAGAATGGCAAAGAGATACGGTGGCAGCGCACAGCCATGCTGGGTTTTCTTTATGAATTTGGAGTGGAGGGGAAACTGTTTGGTTGGTTATGACGGAGGCTGTGGGTTGAGCGCATATTATCTCTACCCACTGCCTGAACGTTAACCCAAATCCAAATTGTTCCAGTGCCACCTGCATGTAAAGCAACTCAACCTGGTCAAATGCACGCTGTGCATCTACGGGAATAATGACTGCCTCTGCCGAGGGTTTACTACACAAGATATTGAGAAGACAGCGTAAATTAAAATGTAGTTGTCTCCCTGGCATAAAACCAGTTTGAACTGAACACTACATATATATTTCTTCAACCTGTCCGTCAGAATCTTCCCTATGATCTTAGTTTCTGCCGACAGCAGACGGCAGGAAGATACTAATAGGGGATCACGACCATGTTTTGGAATAACAGTAATGCTGGCATTATCTAATGCAGGTGGAAGTTTCTCCCCCACTTGAAAGTGTTTCTGTCTCATGTGAGTTAGTAACGTCATAAGATCTTTTGAAAGCAGGTCGTTACACTCGTATCTTAGGTCCACAATCTTGTTTAGTAGCTCAGCGTCAGGGGCAACCTTGCAACTGTTTTCTAGATTGGTGAGACTGTTTTGTATTTACACAAACTTACTCCTTGTACATTTTCTTTCCGCAACCTCATAATGGCATCATGTCCCCCCTAACAACCGCCTTCAGGGCTTCCCATAGAGTGGAGTCGGTAACATCGCCACTGTCATTTGTGTTAATAGACAGTGAAATGTTCTCAGTAATGTATTTACAGAAACCCTGATCCTTTAATAGAGAATTATTTAGCCACCAGCTGTAACCCCCCCCTTAGCTGTGTTAAGTTGAAGATCTACTGAAACAGGGGAACCAGAGACATTTGAGAGCAGGCTGGAATCTAGAAGAAAACAATCTATTCTTGAAGAAGGTTTGTCGCACTGACGAGAAAAATGAGAAATCTTTTTTGGAGGGATTAAGCAAGTAAGCAAGAAGGGGAACATGACAGGGCAGAGGAGAGGAAGGTGGCAAATAAGAGCTGGGGCGGAGGGTACAAAGGC
The DNA here is from genome assembly GCA_903131615.1 of Diplodus sargus. Classification (NCBI taxonomy): domain Eukaryota; kingdom Metazoa; phylum Chordata; class Actinopteri; order Spariformes; family Sparidae; genus Diplodus; species Diplodus sargus. The sequence goes on from CAEMYA010000071.1 coordinate 5,598,121, forward strand.
AGAGAGAAGCTCTGTTAGGGACATTGTATGTTTTTTATCATAATCTTGAATCTTTACCGCAGTGCCACCATTACATTATATACCACTGGACAAGTGGTAACGGCATGACGTCATGACATTTAGATCTTTACAAAATGGATAACAGCAAAAGTCGCCGTTGGGGATCAATTGTGTCACATCAGTTTAAGTGACATATTTTGTTTTGTATGCGTAGCAAATATGACTTTTTAGCCGGAAAAAAATAAAAATAAAATAAATATCACTAGTCTTGTGCAACAAATCTCTACATCAGTAGTATTTTAGCTTTTTATCATATTCTTGGGCACTTCCTCTTCCTCTAAAACCAAGTCTAACGCCGTTACACATACCTTCCACTGACAAAATGATACACAGCTTACAACACGTTCAAACTGACTTTGAAAGTGTCGATCACCTACCTGTGAATCGCTGCCACCCGCTCACATCCACGAGCCGTTCAAAATGCGTATGATCTGAGCTGAGATTGTCCGTGAGCTTCACGGTCTCTCTCTCTCTCAGCGCGCCCTGGCAGCACTGCGGCTCTGTCCTCACCTCAGCTTTACATGGCATCGATCTATAGGGAGTGGCGCCGTGATGGCATTCTCGGGTGTACTACAGGTGTAGCACTTCAGGCTTCAGCTGCTTTGCTTAGCCTTACACGGACGGGCTTCTCCTGCAGGGACACCTGTATTCAGGTGGAGTGGACAGCTGTTCCCCAGTGCGCGCTTTGGCTCAACGCTTTTTTTTCTCCAAGGTGCCCCCGGCTTGTTTAAACTGCGCCCGACAGATAAGCTAAGGAAGTGAAGCGAAGACAAGGATTAAAAAGAAGAAGAAGAAGAAGAAGAAGAAGAAGAATGGCACCAATAACAAAAAAAAATCCAATTTTACGCACAAGCTTAACCAGGGAAAACAACAACTACGGTGCGTTTACGCACACGCACCACAGATTTGTCAAACTCCAAGGAGACCTGAGAGTCAGCACACTGTCAGTCAGAGAGACGAAGGCATTAACATGATGCGTGTCATGACTTGGCGCGACTTTTATTTACTTGTTTCCCCTAATGATTCTGACGTTTGATCTAGTTTTTGTAACGCTTTACCAATAGTTAGGACTTATTGCCACATATTTGTGACTCTTTATCTCATAATAATGACCCTGAAATACCCAATTTTTCCTTAGAATTTATTACCTTTACCTGAGTTACCTTTTAAGACTTGTTTTAATCTAATAATTTACTTTATATCGATTAGTAATCTAACAATTAAGAATTTGATCTCATATATTTTGAATCTCATTTATGACTCTATCTTGTAATCATGACATTTATCCTGAAATTCTTCCCCTCATTACCTAATTCTTATGGCTTTTTAATGAATAATTATGACTTTTAACCTCACATTTAAGGTGTTGACAAGGAAGAAGAGAGAGTGGATTATAAAACGTAATCTCATTTGTTTTTAAACTGTCCATTATGAGTCCACTATTGTTTTTAGGACTGCTTTGCTTAACGCACATCAAAAGGCTTCATACTGGTTTTTCACATATGCAGGAATACTCCCTCAAACCTGTTAAATTGGTGGCGTCACCCTTTAACAATATAATAAGCGTTTGCTTTTGGCCTGTGGTTCACCATTAAATGTCAATTTGGGCACTCCCACCTCGACAGTGTGACAAATCTCAGCTTATCTTTCATGCTTTATCCAGCTCATGATATCAACACGCCGCTGCCGGTGTACAGTGTGTGTAACAAAGGTTCATGCGCTGTCTCAGTCTTATGTTTGTGTGAGAATCTGTGGCACTGCCTTAGCATTTCCATAACGACATGTCTTTGAGAGGCAGTGGCTCGCATGAACGTAGACAAACTCGAAAGTCTGTCATTCGATTATTTGTCGTGTTGCCTAGTATTGTTTGTGCCAGCACAAATACAAGAGTCTCACAGTCTGGCAGGATACAGCCAGAATGCCAGAGTGAACAAACTGTGAGTAGAACAGTACCTGAGACCTGTTGCAACAGGCGAGTTTAACATGAGTTAGTTGTTGACATGAAAGCTACAATTGGAGTGACATTCCTGAGGGGGAGGGGAACACGACTGCCGTCGATTGTGATGGAAAGTAACAAAGTATAATTACTTTTGAGGTGCTTTTAATTTTCCTCAGGCATTCAGGTTTTGTGCTGCGTGATACCTCACTACAGTTCAGAGGGAAACATTGTGCTTTTCGCTGCACAACATTCACTTAACTGCTAGATTACTGGTGACTATAGTGGTTATGGTGTTATATAAAAACATGGTTAAAAAGTTTACAGAATGCAACACATTATCTGACACTTAACCCGCAACCGGACACAGGAAAACATAAGCACCACGCAGAAATGTAAATGCAGTTTCTTTAAAGTTAACAAGTGAGCCAATGGGGAATAAATAAGTTTGTGTAAAATATACACACGAGCCATCAAATTGTGGAATAATTTAAGAAATGATTAAAAAACAAACTTGATTTTACTCAACTCAACTCAAAGGGTGGCTTGAAGAAAACCAGCATGGTGATCCCCTCTGAATGGACGTGTCGTTTAATGTATTTTGTTTATAGTCATCTGTAATGATACTGTTTTTGGTTACCGACCAAGGGACGGCTCATGTAAATTAGCATTCTTCCTAAATCCATCCTATATTTTATAGTGATCATTAAGTGATCATTAAGTAACTCCATCCCTGTCAACTGAAAAGATAAATAAACATTAATAGAGCTTTAATCGGGCGTCTATTTCATAACCCCTGTTTTCAGAAGTCAGTTTCTCACCTTCATCCTCGGCTGTCTTTGAACTGTATCTGAGGTGCACGTGCTGATTAGAGGCCTCATTGTTTCCTGAAGCCAGCTAAAACGTTTCCTTGTTGGCCTCAGTGGTCAGTAGTAAGCTGACTAATAACCTCAGCATGGAATTTCCCTTCAGGAGCTCCTTTTTTGTGTGGAGTGAAAAGAGGAATCCAACACCTGTGGCACCATGAAAAGGTGTCTTACAAGTAACTTAAGTTTTCTCTGCTCCTTTACAAAGCATCAGAGCTATCACATGTGACAGCATTTCGGAGGATTTGCTCCTTAGAAGCAGTCATCGGTTTAAAGGATAAATCCACCAATTTTACACATTTTGGTTGTATTTTAACAGGTCTTGGGGAGTACTACTGCATGTGTGGAAAAAGCAATATAAATTGCATTGTGGGTAAAGTTTTGAAAAGGAAGAAGGGACTAATAAAAAAAAAAAGGGGCAATATCGCTGCTTCTACTTTTTGATCTTTTGTCAATAAACTGTCCATTAAGTCCGACAGTGTTATTGGAGTGCAATGTTACGGCAGTGGACCTGCTTTTAAGAGCCTGGTTCCTACATTACAATGCAAATGATCAGTGATTGATGGCAGTTTATTAGATTACACGCAGCTTTCCTCAAAAGGCTTTATACTACTTTTCTCCCCAAGACCTGTAAACACAACCCTAACCCTAACCTGTATGTAAAAATATGTGGAATTATCCTTTAAGTGCGGCCGGCAGAACCGAAACAAGCCGTCTCACCGTTACTTGTAATTATAGAATCATTTATTATAAAACAGGTTGACAGTTAATATAGTTTATATACAGTATACACCATGCTGTGACATAAAAGGCAAATGTAAAAGTGATAAAAGAATAAAGAGCGTGGCCCCTACAGAGGTGTAACAAAGTTAAGGCTTAAATGCATATAAAATGGAGAGAGCTCATTCATAAAACGATGGCCACATGAGGCATCAGAGACGTGCGACGCTTCGGCTGACGATTTCTATTTTCCGGCAGAGGAGCACAAAGTGTGGAAAAAAGGCTGCTAGAGCGCAATTCAACCTAATATTGGGGGTGTAGGGAACAAATCACACAGGTGACTCATACATGCAAATAGGCAATTTACATGTATGAATCACTTCATCGGCCATATGTGACATTAAAGAAAAGGGACCTTCTCTGTCTCTCTCTGCCTACACAAGCCTGTGGCCGATTTGATTAAATTGTTTAACGATGCTGGACTGTGGATTTCTTTGAGGAGGAACTCCACAGGACGGTCCAAAGGATGTAACTCTATGCACGTTTCTCAAGTGCCTCTCTCAGCTCCAAGAACAGAGAGCGGCGGCCGCTAACGTTAGCTGAGAAAGGGAGTCAGCTAACAGTCCACGGAGCCCCTTTAGCCCAATCATCGGTAATAATGTGGTGAATTCGGCAAGATAAATAAATACAAATTAACATATTTAAAGGAGAGCATTGTATGATTTCACTCTTTCTACCTGAAAGCAGAAGCTCTCACTTTCACTGCATTAGCAGAAGTTTCTATTCATCTTTTTGAGTGATTTGTGGAATTTCCTCTTTCGTTAAACCGTTTTTTTCCCCAGCACTGCCATGAGCATATTTTATAACATTACAAAAATATGTAAAGGAAAATATATCCATCCATCTAATTAGGAGTCACACATCCTATTCAGAGGTGGCGTTTGGCAGTAGGGGTACAGAATGAATAAACAGAAGGTGTTGACACGTAATGGGGTGCGTTACGGCTACGTGATTGGTGAAACATAGCAGACACTGACGTAAAAAAGTAGCACGATATACATGAATACACTTTATATAAGCATTCACCTTTATGTTCACTTGCCAACCGAGCTAACGGAAGACTATTGAGTAAAGTAAGCAGACGACCATATAAAAAAACAAAAAACAAAAAGACAATGTTAGCTGTTGTAACATAAAAGGTTTAAAACGTTTCCCATGTAGCTGCCTGGAGCAAGTTGGTTTTTCTGTTAAGTCACATAGAAAAAAAAGAAATGTTTTAGGCCTGTCATTCCCAGGCCTGAAAGTGCTGAGAAGTCATCTTTGGATGTCCCCGATAATACTATCTGGTCAGCATGAAAGGAAAGGAGGTGATACTCATTAAAAGAGCACCTCTTTACAAAATACTTTTACAATCTGGAACCCGTTCATGGGTTTGAAGTCCATCAGATAAGCGCAGAGGTCACAGGAAATGTCTGTGATGAGCGGACAGGAAATGTGTGGGGAGCTCAGATGAGGGAGATCCGTATAGGGATGGCAGGAGACTCTGTCCTGTGCTGGGGCGTTTGATGGGACACCACATGTTCCACCATCGTGTGTTTAGTCATGTGCTTTATGAGGTACGTCTCCTGGAAGAAAAAAAAAAAAAAACAACAACAAAAGGGGAAATCAGCACTTGAGCACACATCTTCGGTGCAGTACAGATCTTTAAAATTGGACTTCCAGCTCACCGAGGTGTACGCCCTGCCGCAGAAGCTGCAGCAGTAGGCCTTGGCGTTCTTGATGGCGTGTGCGGAAAGGTGGATCTGCAGGGAGGCAGAGTCCGAGTAGGCACGGTAACAGTTGGAACATTTGAAGGGTTTGTCTTTGTTGTGCTGCCTCTGGTGAGACTTGAGCGGAGGACAGAGAACACAAAGTCAGCCCCGTTCATGCATCATCGCAGAAGCTATGAGAAAGCAGTTAATGTTTACCTGCAGATTAGACAGTTGTGTAAAAGCCTTTTCACATCCTGGGTGAGCGCATTTATACGGCCGATCGCCTGTGTGGATCCTGAAAGAGGAAACATGATACACGCTGAAAGGAGGCTAAATGGAATTCAGCACAAAGCCACATATTCAAGCCGTATATATATCTATCAAGTGTGAAGAGCAACCCGCACTAAATTAATCACTTCCTTCATTTTCATTTCTTGTTCTGTGCAAACATACCTGAGAGGTTGTTTCCAGTGAAACACGTTGAACGTGTTTGCAAATCACAATGAGAGCTAAAATAAACAAAGGGACTCTCTCTCAAACTGGGCATAATAAGATCCTTTCCTAACGCGCTCCTAATGTGAGAGAAAAAATGCTTTATTTATTATATACTCCAGGGGTAGACTGATTATCCGCCTGGCTGATTTGTGTGTCTTACTGCCGATAAATACATGAATTAGAAATGCACCACTTTGGCCCTGCGTGAAAGCATGAAGTAGCAGGAAATGGAAGTACCATTGCCTCAAAATAACACTTATGCACAGTACTCATTTAATAATAAGAGGTTTATGTACTAAGGAGGCCATTAGAGTCTTCATCAGTGTCAGTGGTATTCCTGGCAGGGGCGTAGCCTCAGCATTTTATCCCTCTATTTTTAATCCAATGAAGAGAACAGTGCCATCCACAATCGACTGACTACAGGGCAATCTGCCCCCCATCTACTGCCAACCACACATGCTCTATGGGGAGAGAGATGCTCTCTGGTATTGCATCCCTCCTGTAAACCTCCAACTGTGACCGCTCCTATATAATGTAGGCCCACTTATGCGGTTGTTTTGCACGAACTTGTGCGTGCAACGGAATTGCGGGTGAAAAAAACTTGTTTCATAAAACGAGTTGCCCTTCATATTACTCTCTGTCCTTGAGGTAGTTTTCAGTCTCAAAAACCAAAGGTAATATTCCTGTTTACGATTAACATGCTCGTATAGACAAGTGGAACTTTGGGAGATGTCGTTTTGCCTTTTTGCATCACAACAGGATTTTGTTCCATAACTTTCCACCGGTGGGCGGACTTGTTTGACTATACAAACAGAGCCTCCCTCTTTCAATCCTTCACTCACCTTTTTGAAAGGGTCGGCATTGTTATGTTTGCTTAAATCCAGAAAGCTGTTGACATATAAGTCTTTTATACTGTTTTAAAGTAGGCGTGTTTGTACCTCAGGGGAGAATTTCTTTTGCATCTCTACCAAAGCCCTGCGCAGTCTTGGCCAGTTGGTTTCGTGTACAACTCATCCATCACACCACACAGAGCGAGAGGCCGTGTGTCGCAAAACCCCAGTGCAAACATATCCTGAACGTGCTGTATAGAGTAAAAACAAAGCCCCTAAAACCTGAATGATACCTGCATATCTCCCACGGCTTAATTGTAAAATGCTACTTTCTGAGTATCCAAATTGAATATAATGTGTACATGACCTGTGTCAAATTCAAACGCTGTCATACTGGGAATAATACAGGAACAGTAGTGCGCACGTAAACTCCCTCTTTCAGGAAACTGAGTCAATGTCTGGGATGTATTGCATAAAACCTGTCTCAGCAGCAACTGCAGACAAAAGCAGAGAGAACGGGAAATTTCTTCATAGCTTAGGTGACAATGAAATAAAGTGTCAGTGTGATCTGACCTGGTGTGCTGCTGCAGATGGGAGAGCTGGCGAAAACATTTCTCACAGTAGGAGCAGCGGTAAGGTTTGACGCCCAGGTGAATGCGCAGGTGCTGGGCCAGGTATGATGCGTTGGCGAAGGACTTGGTGCAGTGAGGACACTTGTGAGCCTTCGCCTCCGTGTGCGTTTTGGAGTGAATCTGCATGTCTGACTTGGAGAAGAAGGTCAGCGGACAGACTTTACACCTGAAACGAGAACGCAGCGAGAGGACAGGATACCATGAGGACACACAGGACATGTTGCGCTCGTATACTGCATGCTGCGCAACCGCAACGTTTCTGTTACAGCTGCGTGGCTCGGAAAACATCCCTTTGTTTTTGATTGATTGTTCCTCTTTTCACAGTTCCTTTCTTTCAAATATGTGTAACAATGTAGTACAACTTTGCAGTGCTTATAGTTTCCTGATTGAGAATAAACCATATTTCTCTACATGTGTTTGATAACTTTGGTTCCTTGTTTGCATCAAATGGCGCATTTTGAAATGATTTTATCAGCAAAACAAAAAAATACACTATATATTTCAATCTGGCAGGGGGGAAGTAACTAATTACAGCTTCTTTTTAAAGTATTTTGTCTGTAATTTTACCCGTAGTTACGTATGCACTCGACCATGTTATCTACTTGATTACTTTTGAAATCATAATTGAGTATGCCTGCTATAGATAACGCCTCAAACATCAACATTTAAAAAGTAACTTATACTCTGATTAATCCTGAGAAGAATGATTTGTACTTTTACTGAAGTATCATTTCAATAACAGTAGTCTTACTTGTAATTGAGTAATACTTAAACGATGTAACTGTTGATGCTGATAATCAGTTGACCTCTTATTATATGAAGAATTTACTTTTACTTGTACTTTTGATACTTCCGTACATTTAATATCTGATACTTCAATATCATACTGAAGTACGATTTGAAACGGCCGACTTTTACTTTTTACCAAAGTAATATTTTAACGCACAAAACAACATTATCATCCGTCAATTCATGAGAGAACTAAAACTATTTAAACTCACCATTTCATACACAAAGGTTGGTAATAAGGAGTATTTATGAAGTCTGTATACTTCTTTCTGTGTTATTTTGTGGATGCATTGAGTCTGTCAATGGGGAAATGTAACTGAGCACTTGGTGTTAGCGGCTGCGTGATGCCAACAGTTTCTGTACCTGTAGGTTTTTCCCTCTTTGGCAGTGATGGTGACACAGGACTGGTCGTTGCCTGAGGCGAGGATCGGGTAGGGCACCACCAAAAGAGAAGACCCATTCTCGGCTTTGATCTTCTTACGCCCTCGCTCCACCTTCGGAGGGGGGCCGAGGAGTCCCACCAAACCCCCGTTGTTCTTCCCAGGGTCCATCCCGTGGCTGCAGGCCAGCCCTGAGATAAGGTGAGGTGTGGGGGCTCCGCCCAGCCGACTGTGGCCGCTGGAGGTGGGCGTGGTGGGGGTGATGATCTCTGAGGTGTTGAGGTTGCCTGTTCTGGATGCCAGCGCCACACCTGACGGGTGAAGACAAGGACATGATCACAATAAATTAAGATTTAAAAGACTCGATTTTCCAATTAAAAAAGTTGTCATACAGGAATTTATCCATTATTAAATTTTTTTTTTAAATTATTATCAAATTATTAAATTCGAATGAAGCTGTTGCAGCTTTTGGGTTGAGAATTGCAAACTATAACCACCACAGAATCAGATTGAGTCTAAAAAAATCACGATAACATAGTAAAACAAACAAAAACTAATGATAACGACCAGGAACAAACAGCTACTCAGCGGAGATACAGTGTTGGTATAGCAGCCTGGATGGCAAACAGTGATTCCTGGTACACAGGCTCCTGTAATATGGCCTTCGTTTGTAGCAGTATTTAAAGGATAATTGTTCATCACATGTTGACTTTATTCTCTCTACCTCTATCCCCCAGCCTATTATCAGTACTAACAACCAATGAAACCCTCAGACAGCATGGTCATCAGAACGCGTCTCTGTGTCTGTGTGCAGGCTGACAGAACTGCCCCACCCATAGCAGGGTGCACTGTCAACAGCCGTGAGGGTTAGAGAGGTGTAGAAAAAATACAGCAGCACCCAATAAAAACACTGAAGAGTAGAACAGATTATACCTCCCCCCCAACACACACACACACACACACACATTTCCACCACTGGTTACCTGAGACGTGGTTCGTCCTGGATGGATGGTCGATGAGTTGACGCAGATGCCAGTCTTCCCATAGTCCTCTGGCTTTTAAAGCTGTTTTATCGTCCAGATTCAAATTAACATCCCCCAAAATACGACCTGGAAAAATGGGCAAAACACATCTTTCATCATCCTGATGAACTTAAGTGCCTGAGTATTTTTTTATGTTGACAGAGGAAAAACAAGTATCAACATGGGACTGAGACTTGGCTCCACTCCCTGAGCTGTCTGCGGTTCCACAGACTTCTACGCTGCACTTACAAAACAATGATAATGACGGCAAAATCAGTCTTTCCCTTTCCTTCTGACATATTTTAAGCCATTAAATAGAACAGGATTGCAATTATAACCTTTCCCAAACAAACTGAGCTTGCAGATTTGATTACAGATGGATGGATTATTGGGATGGCTGATTGTGGGATCTGATATTCAGAAGTTTTTGTGATTATTGGAACATGACATACATTTTTGATTTTTACTGCAAATATATACTTACTCCAAATATCGTGTCCTTGATTACTAATAACTGTTACCGGCCCTGAAAACAACAACATAGGTTGATCTCTACATTTGATGAAGGTGACAAAACACATTCAGTTACCACAAGAAGCACTGTCAACACCAGTCACACATATAAAACATTTGAAAATTGAGTTGAGAGATGGCAGGAAAAGAGAATCAGACAGGACAGCAACAAAGTTCTTAGACCGGATGTGAGACGGAGACGTTCCAGTTCATAGTCCGAACCTCAGCACCTACGTCACCAAAGAGCTCAGAAGTGACAAGATTTACACCCAAAACAGAACTAATTCTAATTCTTGAATTGTGAAAATGTCATGTTTATAAGCAATAAATATGTTGAGAATCATCAAGTATGTGTTGTTGTTTTTTTTCTTTCAGTTGGTAAACAGAGAACCTATAAACAGCATTAAAAAGAAGAGGAAGGGGTACCTGTGACGGAGCTGGAGGCGGGGCGGGCGTGCAGGGCGATGTCCGGCTGAGACGGGCTGTGGCCGTGGAGGGCCGGCATCTGCTGGGCTTTGGACATCACGTGCTGGACGCCATCCGCCTGGTTCGGGGGAGCCAGCAGGGGCTGTTGGGAAGGGGCTGAGGCAGCAGGCAGATGGGACGGTCGGATCTTCTCTGCCATCAGCTGCTCCTTGATTTTATTGATCAAGACTAGGTTATCCAGCTGACCACCAGGAAGCAACATTTGTGACAAGAAAACAGCCATCAGTTCAGTCACAGTCACTGTATGAGGCGATGGATCCCTCTAGTGGCTGATACGTGACACAGTAGCCCAAACTTTCAGTAAACATCTGTGACAATCAGCAGCTAACGGCCTTATTCAACCAGTGGTTTGCAACTTTATAGCTTTTGACCCCTTAAAATAAAGCAATGTGGTCTCTGATTTCTCTGATATGAAGGATTAGAGGCCAGAATAGATTGTATCCAGTAATTCACAAGAAAAGAAAGAGATAGAGCGCCTGACAGATCGTGCTTATGAATGCCTATAATCAGTTGGTGACCGCTCAGATCCATCAGGAGACCCCTTAAAGGGTCCTGAACCAAAGGTTGGGAACCACCGTATTAAGGGAATTGTTTGATAGACTTGGAGAGTACACTGATTCCTGTTCTGCTGTAATTTAGATAAGAAGATTGAAACCACTCTCATATCTGTAGAGTAGCTACATAGCTTGAGCCAGTTAGCTTAGCACAAAGACATGAATCAGGGGGAGACAGCTAACCTGGCTCTGTCCGAAGGTAAAAATTTGCCTTGCATCACCTCTTAAGCGCCATTAAAACATCACACACTGTTTTTGTTTTTGATCAGGGTGAAAAAATATATTGAATGACAAGAGATATGTAAAGTTAAAAGGCTACTTGTTGGTTTGACACATCGGTTTTTGCACTAAAACAATTAACTGTAACCTTGTGAGCTTTGGAGGCTCCGGTCAGTGGATTTTGTTAATGTTTGGCTGCTGGCTTTAGCTTTGTATTTACCGTGCAGACTAGAGTGGCATCAATCTTCTGTTCTATTCCTCTGCTAGAAAGTGAATAAACATATTTCCAGTATGTCAAACAATTCTTTGAAATAGTACCTTATTTAAAGTAACAATTTTGAATTTCTTTACTTTACAAACATTTCTGTGAGGTCAGTGACTCTCAACTTATGAGGCAGCAGTGATTGAGCCTGTTGCCCACTGAACATCAAGTATGGCAATATTTATTTAAAGGTGCACTGTGGAGTTTTGGGGAGGTAAAAAAAAAATCTTCATCAGCTGATTTTTTTGTTTGTTTTTTTGCAAACTAAACAAACTAAATGAACAAACTCTCCTTGTTTACATGGCGGAATAATACAGAATAAACAAACTGACCATAAAGAACGGCATCATTTCACACTGTTTTTATACTGTTTTACGGTTTTAACTCGCGAGCATCAAACAGTGTTGTGGGAACTTTATTTTCCTTTGAGAACAGCTTGAGTTTCTATTATTACTTTACATTACATTAATATTAGAAACCTTACATGATCTGAGTTTCTTTTCCAAAACTACATAGTGCCTTTTTAGGTACTTGTATCATAAATTGGGTGTGTGTGGCGACATCTTCGTCGCCATTTACGACATTCACGATGTATTCATGAATGACGTACTCGTCACATTAAAAGCATTTAACTGGCCAAACACCAGCTCACTTTTATCATGAAGTCACATGTGTTTGTCCGTGAGCTCAGCTAGGATCGCTGTCTTCATGAAAAATGTGTCTACAGACTAAGACAATTGTCCTTTATGCATTCGGTGACAGTGGAACAGTTTTGAAATGTTGCAAGGAGCAGTTTTATTCAGTCAACGGGAGTAATGGAACGAGCTGAAGGAGTTGTTATGGGAGAAAGGCAGCACACCTTGACACCAGATCACTGATGATCACAGAATGATGGAGAAAAAAAAGACCAATTCTTGCTCAACAGACTCAAAAAGTTTGTTTTGCTGCCCCACAATTCTTTGACATTACAGGTGTCGCCAAATCGACCAGGACTGAAATCTTCCAGATTGATGCTTCGAAATAAAAGAAATTTAACCCGTACAAAGAAACATCGGCTGTACAATGACTTTGCTGTGAATACCAGAGTCACTCACCTGGCCGGGCATGGCAGGAGGTGGAGGCCAAAAATAGGGATTGTTAAAGCGAGGTTCAGCCATCCTGAAATGAATACACAAGGGTTATAAACGGGATGAGCACAGATTCTCCATCTGTCCCTCGGTGACGGGACGCATCATCACTGGTCGAATAGGTGAGTTATTTTCTTTTTCTTTTAGATGTTTACATTCTTCGTTTTCACACAGAAAATGCAATAATATGTTTTGGGAAATTACGATTAACTAACTTCAGCTGAAAATATTTTTCAACTTCTTCTCTTGGTCATTGTATCGACCCCCCAGGCTTTGTTTATCCCAAGTTGGCAACCACTGTTGTAAAATATTCCTACAAAACGTCCTACTTTAAAATGATGTGAAGATCTATTGTTAGTGTGAAGCCAGTGGTTAACGCCGTGTCAGTAGCTCTCCACCCGAGCAGCAGCTGACTGTTTGATGTGATAAATTGAGATAACTTGCTCCAGTCTTGTGAGAATGCAGCCTGTACTAGCTTTATGCCCCTCTCCCGAAAGTGCGAGTGGGAAACGCGCGCCTCCACACTTTTTTACCCCAAGCCGACGCTTCATCGCAAATTAACGGACAGGAGGTTTTGCTGCTGCTGCTGCGGTGAGTGAAGTCAACGAGAAAATGTTTTGGGTCCGGAAGCTTTTTCTTAAGATTTCAAACCACGAGACTTAGCGATGGGCACGCTGCCTGAGAGATAGGCTCCTTCTCATGATTACAACAGCTACAGAGGGAACCCTCCCAAAGCGGTTATCAGACAGAACAGAGAGGTTTCAAAAAAAAGAAAAGAAAAAGATGTGCCTCAGATCCCGTCCTCCTCGACACGTGGGGCCCCCGGGTGGCTAAAGTCTGGAAGGAAACAGACGAAGTGTTGCACAGTCTCACCTCTGACATAGACAGTGTCAGACGCTAATGAAGATGGGAGTAATATGAGGATGCTGCACACTGATTTGTAAGTGACACTGAAGTTTGTTTTTTATTTCTTCATCTCTACAAATGTGACTGATGGAAAAATAAGAGCGTGACAAATTCTCTTTTAAATGAAGCTATGCTATTTTCAATAGGCTGCAATTCAGCACACAAGCTGTTTTTGTAGGCTGTTAAGATGTACAGAAACTTCTGGGAGGGATTCCTCTGGCTGTTAAAGTTACAATCCAAAGGCCCGTCTTTCCATAACCTCTCCTCTCTTCTCCCAAACTTGTATGAAGATCCTTTTTTAAAACATTTTTGCATTGCGTGCTTTGGCACACTTCACCATTCCTAAGTCTGTTTGGCTTAGCGGAGGCATAACACAGTCCACGTCTGCGGGCCAAGAGAAACAAAAACGATACGTTC
>CAEMYA010000071.1:5621454-5637237 GCA_903131615.1 Diplodus sargus
ATCAGAAAAGGAGCTGGAACAAGTAGTTCATCAATAGATTAGCAAACAGCAAAAAAAGCCCCAAAATATCAGCTTCGATGTGAGGATTTTTGTTTGTCTTATGTGAAACTGAATCAAACTGAACATTTTGGGATTTTTGGGTGTTGGCAAGACAAAAAACGTTGACATTGGTGTTTTAAAGTGGCACCTTTGATTTTTTTTAATTATTTTTTTTATGGCCTTTATGGCTTTATTGATAGTACAGATGAAGAGGGTGACAGGAAACAGGGTGAGAGAGATGGGGAGTGACACGCAGTAAAGGGACCCGGGCCAGGATTCGAACCCGGGGCTGCTGCAGCGAGGACAGAGCCTCTAAACATGGGGCGCCCGCTCTACCGACTGAGCTAAGCGGCACCCCGGAACTTTTGATTTAAGGAAATTATAATGAGCATCTGTCGCCATCTCCTTACAACGTATTGACCAAATGAGAATTAAAAGAAGTGATAGTGGAATTAAAATGTAGTTGCAGCCCTACAGGAAAACAAGCAGAAACAACAGATGTTTTATTTCCGTCCTCACCTTCAATCTCGGTTTAAGATTTTGTGACATCGTAACTAGTCCATCACAGTTCTGGAAGCTGGAAACCTGCAGTGCACATTAACATGCTGAACAGGCTTCTTAGTGACGTAGGAGACGTGAGCGATGAGCAGCGTTTGAGGTGAAAAGGAGAAGATGCAATTTTAATGTCCAACAAGATAATTTAACCTTTTTTTTTTGGTGGGAAAAACATCACAGACATCGAAAATTACTATTCCAAGCTGGGTGTTTTCATATTTCTCACAAGATGTCTGGAGGGGATCTTTCATTTCATTTCATTTTTTTAAATTGACTGAGCTGCTGCACTGTCTCCCACTACTCTAATCCAGTCCAGTTTCCAAGCTCCATAATAACTTATCATCTTTTTTTTCTGCCACAGTTTTTCTGAGCCTCCTTTACATCATCGGGTCCTGGCTGACCGAGCTGAACCCAGTCGGTGATGTCATCGCCCTGCGCTTCGTGCTCTTCCTTAGCCACACGTATGGCGTGGTGCTGCTTCTGATCACGCCTCTGATTGCTGCGGAGACTCTGGCCAGCCGGCTGTGGCCTTACTCTGCTGCCGCTCACAGGACAGCAAGTCAAACGGTGACGGACTCTGACGGGCGCTGTGTTGTGGAGGCGGAACACGCGGAGGAGGACAACCCAGACAAAGACGGAGAAAAGAGCTTGTCTCATGCTGTCAGCTACCTCTGCTGCCTGTCAGTGTGGGTCGCCGTCGCCCTCGATGTCAAGTGGCGATGGAAGTGGGAGGAAGTGTGGGCTGCTGCCTGTTTGCACACAACCAACTCCCTCATCAGGTGTTTGCCCAACCTGTTCAGTCCCATGTCCAGCACGGTGAGCCCCTGCTGGGTCATGGCCTTCCTCTCCCTCCTTCTCCTCCTGACCCTGGGCACGGGCCTGCACAGGCAACGCCGGGCCCCTGCACAGATGACACAAAGACGGAAACATGGAGGTAAAGAGAAGGGGGACGCTTGCTGGCAATACCTCGCTCCAGCACGGCCTGTGGACCCTGCGATGCTGATCCCAGCGGCAGCACAGTGTGTTGACCCAGAGAAAACAGAGAGCAGCTGCGGTGTTCACAGAGCCTGTTCCTGGAACAGCATGCAGATGCCGGCGCGTCACCATGGAGACTTTGTCCTCAGCTCCCCTGGGTGTTTTTCTGTAGGACAGGAGCACGAAAGGACAAAGGCAGGTACACCCGTGACATTTATCACCGAGGACCACGAGGACTCGCAGCACAGGAGCCAGCGTGGGTGGCGACCATGGGGTTTTCCCCGCCTGTGGGTGAATGTAATGATAGGGTTCTCCAGTGTGCTCTTCATCTTCGTGCTGCCTCTTCACCTCAGCGTGAACATTGTTCTCATCAGGACTATAGAGAGTGTGCTGGAGCTGTGCTTCAAATCTTTGGTTTCATCTGCAGCAAACACAGGAAACACACATGCTGAAACGCTTGCATGAAAACCGGAGAGAGAAAAAAGCGGGGGCGCTGATTGGAGGCTATCTGCAACACGATCCCTGGATTAATATTGCATGTGTGCAGACAGCAGGTCTGCCTGTCAACATTGGTTTGAGTGTACATAACCATTTCTGAGCAGGGGTTCACATGCAAGGAATAATACGTGCAATCTACTGAAAGGTGCTGAGGAGGCAGGTCGAGGCGTGCTCGGTGGAAGCAAACTAAACCAGACTGGAAGAGACGGCTGGAAGGCCCGCCTTTACTGTTCAGAGCCTTCAGATCTGCAGCGATTTGTTGATACACAATGAGTTACAGAGCGAGCGTCTCCACTTAAGACTAATCCAGGGGCAAACAGTGTTTTGAAAGTCGTAATATGAAGTGTGCTGATGCTGCACCACTTAAACGCTGGTTAAAGCGATGTATAAATAAATACTGAGTGACTTGAGGGTGTGCCACAGATTTCTTCTTTGTAGTTATGTCTTTGTTCTTAAGTCAGACGGTTTCAAAGGATTGTACTCAGTCATCAGAGGTAACTAATTACACAAAGTCAAGCATAGTACTTGTAGAAAATGTTGAGTATTTCCTTCCATTTTACGCTACTTTACTTTCTACTCCACTACACATCAGATGGAATGGTTCGGCTCACGATTCGACAGCACTGATACAAATTACTGGCATCGGCGATCACACGACCAACATCAGTCATCAGTTCCGCAGGGACGCGACAGTGTTTTACAGATTTCCAATTTCAGTCACAAAGTCAAAAAATGTTTCTGACTTTAATATTTTGTTGTCTTGTGGGGTAGACTGGGTGATATTGGCCACTAAATTAGCTATCAGCTTATTCATGCTCCAAGCAATCATTACTATATTAGCCTTTTTAAAAAACAAAACAAAAAAAAACAGCATCAGTCATCATCAACAATCAGTTGTAACAGATCCACCAAAGACTGATTGTTTTGTTGATAGAACTCTTCCAGGCCAAAAGAGGTTGGTATTCTCGACCAACAGGAGAACGTTGTCCACATGCACCACTGGACTACACAACCTAGATAAAGTATTTAAAGCTGATGCTACTTAGGTCATCAATATGAGTATGTCAGTATTTTGATCTAATATTGTTTGGTATAGTCTCAGCAGTGATTTTTCTGTATAATAAATCTGACTCTGAACATTTTCCTTAAAAATACTTCTGTCATGGTGCGGCCACTTTTGGTAAACCTGGTACTTACAGCATTTTTTTTATGGTGGAGTACAGTCTCACAGTTCCTTTACTTACTTGACCATTCTTTGCTTTCTTGCCGAGAGTCAGACAAGAGGAATACCACTCTCTTGTCTGTCAAGGCCACCAGCCGACAGCCAGTTAGCTTAGCTTAGCACAAAAAACTGAAAAACGGGGTGAAGCAGTGCGCTGTCAAAAGGAAACAAAATCACCCTTAACTCACAAATTAACATGAACTACACTAAGTTAAAATACAGTTAATTACAATTACATCTGTTAGCGTGTGAGCTTTAGAAGTGCTAACTATAAGTCGGATGTTGTTAGCTGGTCCCCTCTTTGTGCTAAGCTATGCTAACTGTCTGTAGCCTTGTACAGGGGTGTTATCTTTAAGTGTAGCACGAACGTGAGTGAACACTTTTTCCCAAAATGACTATTTCTGTAAACCAAACAATCAAATTGAGGAGAATTGCTCCTGTGTACCGACACAAAGAAATGTGAATTGGCCAGGTATTGTGGGAGTGGAGGGTTAAAGGAACGTATCACAACATGCAGAAGACTGGGTTTACTGCCAGCTCACATGTAGAGACAGAAGCTGTGGCGGGAAGAAATGCACTCATGTAACTTGAAGTGGCAGAAGTTTGTAGCTGGTCCGAAATGATGAGCGGGGGATGCACTGATGTTGACACCAGAGGGCACTGCGGTACAACAACAGCTCCCAGCGACTGACTCCCAGAGGATGTAACAGGAGAGGGATGAGGAGGACTGAGGATACAAACAAGGGCATTTTTTTTTAGGTTGTCTCACCTCTGATGGAGCCGGAGGGGCTGAGGGAACCACCTCTTCTTTCAGACCTGTGCACACAAATACCTGAACTGTAGCTCACACTGACTTTTGAGAGATTGAACAAAAAAGGGCCAACATCCCCTGCGACAAAAGGTTAATGAAAACAGTTGATTTGTGTCTTGGAAGATGTTTTTTTTTTCTTTTTCTTTTTTTTAAGGATATGATGACATTAAGAGGAAATGTGCTAGTTGCTGTAACATTGTGAAATTGTTGCTACTTTGTGTTGACTCCTTAGTCAAGAAGTCAAAATGTACATATAAAAATGCTACAAAAGGTCAAGAAATATTAGGATTCATAAGGATATAATCAAGTGGGATTGATTGTAGATTATTATAACCAGATTTGACACATTCTGACATTAAACAAAAGAATAAACATGGCGTGAGCAGCGATACACTCAACTTATAGATTAGTAGCTCATTAAATTGAGCTCACTCAAATGTGTTGGCGGCCTGAGAAATATCAAGAAGCTGCATAGTAGCGCAAGTAATTTCCCTCGTTAAGTGCTGCCAGATTGATCTATTGATTCACCTTCATGTGCCTTCGGGTCTCATATTAAAAAATCTTGAAGCCTTAAGTTTCACAGCACAGTTTTTTTTTTCTCATTTCTATTCATTTCAGGAACAGTATTGGAACAGTTTACAACATACTAAAGATGGAGGTATATGTAAGTGTTCCACAGTTTGGACATGCCTTTGAATGCACATCGCCTTAGATTTTGCACAAGGTTATACCGTGTTGTGTCATAAATGTTGTCTTGTCCTGGTTTTAAAGCCTGCATTACAGACTTGTTCTATCATTGTATTGTTCCAGTATAATTATGATAGATGAATATGATTTTCTCGCCTAGTCTGGGCATCTATTAGGTGCTCTTGTGAAGATATAAATATCGAGGTTTATATTGTGTATCGTGTTATATGCCATATACAGTGTAATCTGATCAGGTCCACCATCATGAATACACTGGTGAAGACTGTCAGTCATCCAGGTCATGAGCCATACGGAGGCGACTGAGCTCAGGGTTACTGAGTTTCAAGCTTCCTGACCCTGAAACTCATAACTCACACGTGACCTCAAGAACTCGGCGCCCACAGGGTTCAAAGCCTGCGACTAGTCCGTTAGAACCGAAGACGCCCCCTGGATGAGAGGTGAGAAAGGTCTCCAAGAAACTCGAGTCCAGCTGCCTCCACGTATAACTTAGACACATCATGAACACAAGATAGCGTGGGGCTGCAACTTTAAGATTTAAGTTGATTTAAGTTGATGGAGGCTGAAGGTAACAATGGCCGTCACAGATTTTCAGAGTCCAGTGTGAAAACTTCAAGTTGCTTGTTTTGTCCAACCAGCATTGTCACTGTACAATCCTTAACCCCAAACTATATTTAACCTAATGCATAAATTCCAAAGCGTGCATCATTATACGAGCCGGCAGATCCGCTCGTGCCACTGGCAATGCAGCTGCAGCTCATGTTCTTTAGCTGTAAGTGATGGAAGGAATGAGCCTTCATTTCTGCTTTCTTCCATCACTGACGAGATTACAAAGCTCACACTGCCGCCTCAGGAGGGCCACATCAGACTGGAATCAGATACGGGTCTCTCAAAGGAGAGCTCAGTGACTTTTAAATGGAGTCTTTCGCCCTCGGCTGAAAATGTCGATTACAGGACGGACACCTTCTCCTCGGATAAAAACGTCTCTATCACAGGAGGGAGAGGAGAAGAGTTCCCCTGAATCAGAGCTGAGGATGATGTGCCACTTGTTGTCCTGAGGGTCAGCTGAGGAAAAAAAAGAGAAGAAAAAAGAAAGCACTCAAACTACAAACTGCTCGGGCTGTTGTGGAACCGCTGCAATCATGATGCAACAAGGCTCAACTGCTTTGAGGTGTCGAAAGAAAGACGCGGCAGGGTCACACAAGAATGTAACTATCTGGGTTTCTGACGCAGTGTATGACTCAGATCTCGACTTTCAATCGCAACGCACTCGCTCCGGCGCCATTAAAACACAATCGAACAGGCCCTATTGAAAGCGACACTGAAGCCATGCGGATGCCTCAGCTTACAGCCAAAATAGGGAAGAGCACACAGCCTCACACCTCCCGGCTGGATGGCTGAGAGGGGTCGAGAGTTTGGCACATCTTAACTGAAATGTCTGGCATGAAACTCTTACTCAACTGGAGCAGGTACTGACAGGCAGAGACAGAGGCCTCCTGCAAATCACTGAAGAATCTTCCGTCTCCAGATATGTTTCATTTTGACAGGTTCAAGTTGGTACTCCAGCGTCAGCATTAAAGCAAATTGACACGTAGGTGCTCTACAGCAGCGACTCTCAACCTCTTTCTTTTTTACTTGTGAGACTTAAAAATGAAGCGAGGGAACTTGTGGATACTTTTCAAAGGTTACATTTTTTATGAGCTGAGAGCACTTTTTACCTCCTCGCACGGTTCTTGGCCTCACGAACACACTGATCTGACATTAACAGGTGGGGTTGAAGCACTGCTTTAGTGGAAACAAAGTTATTGTGATGTTGTGCTGTTGTTAACGTTTAGCTCATCGGGTACAACGGCCTCACGCTGGATTCTCACTTTTATAGGCCTGGGGAGGTTGAACCATCGAGCCTTTCAAAAGATATCAGAGAGGGCTTAACACATGTCACAGATAAATGATTTTTTCATCTTTCTTGAATTATGAACGATCCTGTGACCCCTCCGACATTATTAACTCCCAGGTCGGAAACTAGGAACGGATCAATCTGATATGCCGGATCTGTATCTGCCCCATTACAGACCTCATTAAGTGGACCGGGCAGCGGCCATGACATGACCTCATCCACATTAAATATAGCACAATTCAGTCAGGGCCAGTGCAGGTCTTTTAAGGCCAATTTCTGGCTCTTGCTACCTACATCGCAGAGGGAAGTGCAGATTTTAAAAAGCAGAGAACTAATGTTCGACGCAGGCATAGGGGAGGAAAAAAGGACCCGCATTTATACTGATGCTCTGATCCTTTGTGTGAATGACATTCAAACCAGGACAAAGTTAAAGACACTGATTTTAGCAGTAATTTATTGTACATTAAAACATTTCCCACAAACCTCCAGCAGCAAAAGCACACCAGAGTGTGTCCACACACGATGACGGGCGCACAGCTGCTATCATCAAAAGACACAATCATCATTATAATCATCATTTAAAAGTGTCATAGTTATCATCATCATAATAAGTTTATCCATTAGAGTTATGACCACCACC
Organism: Diplodus sargus; assembly: GCA_903131615.1. Classification (NCBI taxonomy): domain Eukaryota; kingdom Metazoa; phylum Chordata; class Actinopteri; order Spariformes; family Sparidae; genus Diplodus; species Diplodus sargus. Next base: position 5,628,797 of record CAEMYA010000071.1, read on the forward strand.
ACCAGTAACCCAACACCATGTCACAATAATCTCCCTCTTAATATTCAAACAGAGAGCGGTTACTGAAGCAGACAACTGAAGTCTGCAACACAGCAAACTGCGGTCAAAGTGAAGCATCTGTTTTAACCTACAAACAAAATCGTCCGCTGGCTTAATTTATAGAGAAGCAAAATGACTGAATTCTGTCCTGATTGTCAAAACTTTTCAGTAATTTTGATCTTCCAACATCTTAATATAAATCCTGTTTCACTAAGCAGGTTTACCGAGTCTATCCGAATACATTTGCTGAGTAGATCCCAGAAAACAGACGGGTGTAAAAATAACTGTTCATGGATTTTCTTCAGCAGCATTTTTTTTTCTTTTTCTTTTTTCAGACAAACAGTTGCTTCTGGAAACAGGCCGCTGCAGATCTGCGATAAGTTAAAACAAAGGCCAAGAGTAACTTGCTGAAGCTCACAATTTGACCATCGTATGCATACTGCAAATATACCGGAATCACATCCTACAAAAACAAGGGCACTGCCCCAATTTTCTTTTAAACAGACAACGCACACAACACATATACAAATGCAAAGATGTACAGTGGCAGATGAGGGGTGAGGTGATTGTTTATTCATTTTTTTGCTGATTTACCGAAGAAAAATCTGTTAAATTCTACCTCAAAGTATTTTGTAATAATCACTTTTGGCCACTGCGTGGGTATGATTTAAAGGCCAGATGGGCTTTATCAAGCACGACTAAAGCTGGATTTAAAATTATAGCTAAACCGGGCTGCGAAAACACACCCGTGCACATTATCAACCGCCCACCCACCCACAGACACGCACACACATCTCTCAGTATGCTGGACTTGGCTGAGCGACCGAAGCCTCTTAGAGCCGATTCTGCAGGACATGTGTGCAACTACTGATAAACAAGAGCGCTTGAGGCACGTGGGGCAAAGAAATAAACATGGGTGAGCCTCGGAGGAATTATCAGTGATTTTGCGATTATGTAACGCAGCAGCAGCCTTGGGAATGCCAGTCACACGGGGATTGTATATTAGGGAAGTCTATCCGTCCATCATTTTTCTAGATAGTTCCCAAAACATACAACTCGACTTCATTTACATTAATGACATGATTTAGAATAAAACGATCAGTTTGTCTCTGTTACACTTATTTCATCGATAACGTTTCAGATTTTCACATTTGAGAAGTTTTTTTTTCACTCAAACAGCAAGACTTAATATCCTCACCCCAAACATCTAAAATACATATTTTTCCTCTCCCCAGTAGGGCTATTCATGCATCTAGATTGCTTTTGGTGTGACGTTCAGTTTTGGAGATGTCTGTCTTCTCTTGACCGTAATGGAACTAGATCGCACTCTGACTGTGGTGCTCAAAGCGCCCCAACAATACATTTATAAAACTCAAGAGCAATTTCTCTTCCAAGAAATCATGACCCGGTTAGTCAAAATAATCCACAGACCTTGTTTGTGTGCACTTTCACGTCTGAACTATTTGCTTTCAACCGCGCTACACCCAACAATTGTATCAACGCACAGCAGAAAATGTGAATCCACTCGAGGATGAGAGGCTCGTGACATCATTAACTACCCACCAAGGTGAAGCAGCTTTTAGTGTTATGCTCTCCGCGTGTGGAACAAGCTTCAAGAACACCTGAGGTCCACTCAAACGGTCAGCTTATGTAAATCAGGGCTTCAAACAAAAACGTTTATAGTGGCTCTTCTATAAGTTAGATCTTTATAGTCTGCTATTATCTATTTCCTTACTTTGGTTATTGTTCAGGTGGAACAACTGAAATTAAACTACTGTGTTGAAAATACATACATACAACGGAAACCTAGCCTTGTGCACCGAACTTGTACCCAACTGTGCCCCTTGTACCAAGCTACATACTGCACCGTGACTTCGGTGCATCGTTGCACACCTGTTTGCTAAGTTATCTCGCCTTTTGTACCACTAGTCGAGTGACATCTAGTTCTGTTCTGAACGAGGCAGACATCTCTATAACATATATTTCCAAAACTCGCCAATTCGACTTCAACAAACTGGAGTAGATAAATGGCACCACAGTTACAAGGAAAACTATGCATTTTTGAATTGGGGTGAATTGTCCCTTTAAAAGAACGACTAAAAAACACTGAAGTGGACAAAACAGTTATATTCGCTCAAGGTTTGCAGTTTGGGGTTTGGGAAATAGAGCAGAACCTCAAACAAGTCAGCACGATGAGGGATTTAATCCTTTCAATCCTTTATACTCAAACATGAAAGTTCTTACTCCACCAATAGCAGCACCTTTCTCGACAACCTCCACCTCCAGACTCTCCCACCACATGTGGGCAGGACTGTGCAGTCGATAGAGATGGGCAGTTTTTTTTTTCACTACTTTTTTGATTCATTTTGTTTGTGTTATGTGTCATGGTTCACTGGTGGACATAGAACAATAACTACCCCCTGCTATCAAAAAACACTGAACAGACATATGTGGATGTGACCTGCAGGGGATCATGGTCTCACACAGGGTGGATTTCTGGCCAAACAAAAGCCAAAAAAAACAAAAAAACAAACAAAAAGGAGCTGAATGCTGTCAATCACGTTTCCACAAACGAAGCTAAGCCAACTGTACAGCACAGAGAAGACAAGTGACCGGTCTTCAGTGTCCACTTGACTGGACAGAGAGGGGACGTCAAGTCTGACAAGCCTGGAACTTGATGAGGAGATCGCTGCCCCCCTGGGAGTGTGCAAGGTGGGCCTGGGACAGTCACTTTGAGAGGGGGAAATCACTTCTCTTATCTTTTTACATCACTGCCACAGACCCAAGAGGAGCCCAGGGGGTCCTTCTGTCTCCATTTAGTGTCATCATTTCATGTAAAGTTGCGGAATGAGGCTCAAGTGCAGGCCATTATCGTACGGTTGTTTCAAGTCACATAAAACAGCGCAGGTTTTAAGAGCAACATCGAGCACAATTCTTTACTGAACAGAAAGAAATTAAGATTTCAAAACACCCTATTGAACATTTTTTCAAACTGATTTCTTGAACATCTTTTGAAACCTACACACGCCCCGTGAATACACCTATGATGAATTAATCTGTCAGGACAACTGTGACCACAGATGTGCGAAGCTATTAAAGGCGTACAGTGTTGATCCGCAGTGGCTGCACGTTCTTGCCGTTGGCGTGGCTCTGGCCCGGGCTGAAGTAGGGGAAGACCTTTGCAGGGAATTTCTCTCGGTAGGTGTAGAGCCAGGACATGTCGTCTGCGTTGTAGAAGATGAGCAGGCCTTTGGGGTAGTCCAGGTACACCCCCACCTTCTCCAGCTTGCTCTTTACGTTGAGGCGGGTCCAAGGCTCGGTGCAGGCGCTGTACTGGTTCCCGTCGTGCATAACGATGCAGTAGAAGCCGCGGCTGGGCTGGATCTGGATGCTGCCCTTGCGGCTGACCGTTTCGTGGGCCACGCCGATCATCCACTGGGTCTTCTCCGACACCATCACCTCCCAGTAATGTACGCCCGACACGAAGCCCTCCGCCCCCAGAACAGACACCTCCACATCAAAGCGGCGCGGGGAGTCCTGCAGGGGCTGCGGATGGAGATTCCCGTAGGCTACTATGGTGCAGTCGTCTGAGAGTATCAGTCGTTGGTGGGCTGTGATGGGGTCGAGGGTCAGCGCTGCTGGCACTGAGGAGGACAAGAAAAGGGAGACAAAAGGAGGAGACAGGTTTAAAACCTGGACTCAGCATTTATTTCACTATTAGATTTAACACCGTGGAGAGAAACAAGCTGGACATGGACATGTTTGTATGATAAAACAAAAACAAACAGTTCACTGTTATAACTGAGCGTGGACAAACAGAAAAGCAAGGACTGCTGTGTCATTCTCAGCAGCGCATTCTTCTTTATCATTGCTGGTGCTGTGTGAACAGTTTTATGCTGAGGCGGTAAGTAAATACGCCCCGGCTGCTCAGGCACTTAACAAGAGAGGTGAGGTCAAGGTTATGAAATGATCGCTACCAGTGATACCAGGATTTCATCACAGGCAGTGGATTGAAAATAAACGACTGTCTGGAAAAATATGTACTGAAGACGGACCAGAATGTCACAGAAGACGTTTTCTGTGTCTCTATGTTTTCTGTCACTAACGTCTTTAAAGCCAGTGAAGCAATATTTAGGCTCTGATGACGAAAGTGATTTGCGAAACCATTCACTAAAGAATGCTCGGTTTATTGTAGTCATTTTATTTACAATGCACCACTAATTCAATCTATCTATTTAATTAGCTTAGCTTATGGCCTTAAAGGTGCATGATCTAGTTTTGAGGAAGACATTTGAATCATGAGATAAAGATCTATGTTGACTAATTGTTTTATGCCTAGACAAACTAAATAAACAAACTTTTTTGTTTTCATGGACAAACTAAATAAACAACCTGACCTTAAAGCAAAACAGAATCACATACTGTTTTACCTTTCTAGCTTCACACAGTGTTCTGGGGACCTTATTGTCCTTAATATCTCTAATATCGTAAATATCAAGAGTTTGAATTTCTTCTCCGAAACTACACAGTGGTCCTTTAAATGTTTTCATGCGGATTATGAGCAGGCTTCCTGTCGTGTGAGAATCGACATTATTCTAACTATAACTGCTCTAAAATCTGATAATTTTAGAGGTAATTTTTATGATAGAAAATTTCTCTTCCGGCTAAGACAGATATCTAAACCCAGACCAATTAAACCAGCTCCTCAAGGCTCAGATCCCTGATGACACACAACCAGAGTTACGAGATTTTTTTTGATAACGCGGTTGAACTGTACCTTTAAGACCAACAAACTGGTGGAGATATTGCAGTCTATATATCACTATGGCAAGAGTTAGAAGAGGTGATCAACGCATTGCCCTGCGGTAAAACATGACGGATGGCTTGATATTATACGGCACACCCTACTGCTGCTCCACTCTTATTTCAGGAAACTGAAACATGGCGTTGTGCAACGAGTGTGACTGTGCGTACACCATGATACATTTTTTATACTCTGTTTTCTACCTTCATGCATTAAACACAGTCTTCAAAGTCAAGTGCTCTCCAGAGTCTGATAGGATAGCTCCATTTGAGCAAATATCAGACCACGCATAGAGGCAAAACAATACAGCAAAGAAGTAATTACAGCGATGGGAGGAGCGGCTCCAGCTCGCTCCACAGGCTCCAGGTTGGTAGGAGGCCGTTTGTGGTTTTAGGGAGGAGAATATGCACCCATGTGTGCTTATTAGAGAACCGTATCACCGTAACAGTAAAGCCTTGCTTTCTTTCACATAAAGGAGACGAAGGAAAGAGCGGAAAAATGATTTTTTCTGGATCCTTTCCATTTATATCAGCTGGGATAAAAGGAGGTGAAATGTCTGGCGCTCGGCCAGCGGACAGGACAACGACTTCTCCGCTCAATGACATCTCCAGTGTTTGTTACAATCAAGTCATTAAACTTTCATAACCTGAGTGCCTCTCTGTGTCAGAGAGAGAGAGACCAGTGAGCACACACAAACACACTAGCCGAGAAACCATTTTTCCTTCTGAACAGGAGAGCGAGGGGGGAAGCGTCTGGTAGTTATTCCCGCTAACCCATCAGTGACAGCAAGGGATGAGCGATGATGGGAGGAATGTCTTTATATCGTCTCTGGCAACCGCTGGTGATGGATCGTAACCAATTGTTCCATTTGGCAGCCAGTCAAGGGAGGCCAAAGAAAAAAACGAGTGGCCTCCCCTCGGTGGGCAGCGGACTGCAGTGGGAGAATTGATTGAGGGAGTAAGAAGTTCCTCAGCACATTATTTTAAATAATCTCCTGTGAGTGAGTGATGGCTGGAGGGAAGAGGGAGTCATGCTCCTCTTGGCACCGTGAAATACAGACGTGCATCTCACCGCCCTCTGGGCCCAACCAATGTTTTTCCTCCGTGGAGGAAGAAAAAGCCCAAAGGATCCCAGAATCCTAATGCAAGGCTCGACTAGTTTGTGCACTCCATGTTTAGAAGTCAAACAGCCAACAGCTGGAGGATAATTAGATACCAAGCGTGTTTTCAAAGGAACGGCTCTTTTGGATTCCTCGCTGTCCGTTAAATCCAAGTATACAGATAGGTAGATGGTAAACTTAGCTTAGCATAAAGGCTGGAAACAGGGGAAAACAGCTTGCATGGCCCAGTCCAGATTTAATAGAATCCACACCTCTAAAGCTTGCCTATCAACACATTCTATCTTGTTTATGTCATATGTAAAAAAAAAACAAAAACAAAAAAAACTAAGTATGTTGTTATTACATGGGGTCACTGCACCCTGCTACGAAACAGACTGCCAAATAACTACTGGTAAAACCACACAAACACCACTTTAATACAGAAAGAGACTTACTAAAAATAGGTGATTTACTCTTTTCTCATTGCCAGAAAACAAGTTTGCCCTTCTGTTTTTTCCTGGTCTGTCATGTTCACATCATGGACATATCTGTTGGTTAATTTATTTTTGTAACTTTCTTTTTGGTGCTGTTTTCTGGTTACAACAAAAGAAAAATGGAAAAATAAGGTTTGATAGGGGCCACACAGACAGTGGGTTACAATCAGGACAGTGTATGGTCACATATTGATCAGATTGTAGTCTGTTGTAGCACTGCTGTAGTAAGGGAAAGGTACATTTCTTTATACAGCTTGTTTTGTTGACAGCTCAATCAAATCGTCCTTTGATGGCCACAAGGACTTTATAGGGGTATTTATTCTTGGCCATGAGATTGTCACTTTCCCCAGTGACATCAGAAGCCAGATGTTAAAGGGTGTTACGGGGTTTTTAGTGAGGAGATGGGCTTTCAGACTAGCGGTTTCACTGTTTCCAGTCTTTAGACAAAGCTTAACTGATCTCTAGAACTCTATTTAACAGACGGACATAAGAGTATCAATCTTCTCATTTAACTCTGCAAAAAGAACAGATGTGCATATTTGTGGAATAATTTCCTTTACACTAGCTGTGTTTGACACTAGATAACACATAGTTGAGAACCAACCAGCAGGTTTAAGTTACATACACCTCATGCTCCAGTCATCTTCACATACCTGGCGTGATATCCTGGAAGAGCAGCTTCCATATTGTATACTGTAAGGGCCCCATGTACTTGGATGTCGGGAAGTCTTCATACGTCAGATTGGTCTCATGTATCTTCCCTTTAATCCTGCGACAGAAAAACAGATCAATAACGGTCTGAAACCAATTTGCTTTTCCAAAACAATACTGCGTGTTGTTCAACCCATAACGTTGAGGATTCAAGTACTAATTCTGGTTTGTGTCGTAGAAATGTGGCATTATTGACATTTAACGATTTATAAACTGCCTCACGAATCTCTGGCAACAGAGATGAGTGTATCAGAGGGAGGATGGAGGCAGAGGGGGCAGTTCAGCTTTAACACCATTACACTATGATTCAATATGAACCCCCACATGAATCACTCAGTGCACTCCTACATGTAGTCCAGGGAAGATACTGAGTGGGTTTCTCACATGAAAATAACTGAGCAGTAAGTTGAAACTTCACACACTTATACAGAAACATCAAGTTATTCAGTGTGTAAGGATTTTTAAAAAATGAGTCAGTTAATATCTTGGTATACATAAGAAATAAAACATATTTATCCAAAAAATGTATTCGTATCCTGCAAGATATGTAGTTATTATTGATGACTCGCCTTGAATGAGGACAGAAACATGAATTCAATCAAATAAAGATGATCAACTAGCTAACCTATCCCATCATAAAAAAAAACATAAGCTTGTGTTTTTATAATAGCTTATAAATATATATAAGACATAAATCTATTGTTGGAAGTTTAGGACCACAAACAGATTTTTCTACCAGTATTTAAATGTTGGCTTAACCAAATAAGTTGTAAAATGTTTGGTTTAATAACGAAAAAAATGTAGCTGAACACCTGACGTCGATCAAAGAAATCTGGCAAGTGAACTTGATTCAGAATCTGAACCAGAACTTAATATTTGACACCTTTTGATGTCTTATGTGACAGTCAATACAATTTGGTACTATAAAACAAAAGTACTGGTAGTTGATACAGAGCCCTACTTTGTCTCTTGGGACTGCTCAGCTGAGTAGATTGCATTGATCTTCCCCGCTTGTCCATCAAATCTATTTTATAAAAAAGATGACATAACATTTGATTGTGTCACTCTTGTTAGCTCTACATTCAACCTCCTTACTCTGCTCCAAGATATTAAACTGTTCAATTAAACCGTCCTCAAGTACCCCTCACAGATTAAACACTGCAGCTGGTTTATTTCAGGCCTAGAGCGCCATCTGTTCAGGGATTAGCCGATGCTGTTGCTCAAATCTGCACTTTGTCCAAAATTTAAGCAACCTTACATTTCGCATGAGGAGAAAAAACATCAGGCATGCTCT
>CAEMYA010000071.1:5637436-5649114 GCA_903131615.1 Diplodus sargus
TCAAGAAGAATCAGGTTTTTGTTAACTCTTGAAGACCCATATCAACACGTCATCTAATCGTGAAATATTTGGTGTTTGATTTTGACTGTTTTATTCCTCCATATCACAATACCAAGACTGTTGCAGTAAACTCAGGGCAGGTGAAGCACCTCTCAGATGTGACAGCCACACCCTCCAGGAAGTCGTGTCGTCCCGACTCGTTAAGGCGCTCCTGCAGGATCTGGATGCCCTCCTTGACATCGCGTAGCTGCTGGCTATAGCACTGGATCTTGTGCTCGATGTCGGCCAGCTTGCGGGCTGTGTCCATCTCCAGCTCTTCCAGCATGCTCTTCTGACGTTCGCGCAGGAAGCGGTGGAGCCGCTCAAAGGCATCGCCGATAGTCGCGCGCAGACTCTTGGCAGAGGACTGAAAGAAAGAGAAAAAGGGCGGTTAAACCTCTGCCAAGCTATTTATAGCTGCAATTATGAGACTGTGAAATAGACTTTGTGCTGTAGTTAGCTGCGCTTGTTGAGTGTTTCAGTCACAAAAGTCTGACTTTTAATTAGACAAGGGTCAGTAAATCACATTAACATTCATTCATTGATTTAGCTTGTACACTTATCGACTTAAGTGGCTCTCTGAGAACAGTGTGTGCACAGCCGTTCATTGAGGCAAAGAAGCAGTTTTCAATGACACGCTAACAGAAATGACTCCTAAAAGATGACAGACGAGGGCATCCCTAAGGACATCCTGTGTCTGAAGATGGCTGATTCTAAGACTGGTGGGCAGACAGTTTGCGAGAGACAGCAGACTGGGAGCTGAAGAGTAAAGAAACTGGTTTGTAGCTGAAGAGAAAAAATGGGAAGCTGGACATCAAAGAGAATGAATCATCTGAGTCTGAGCATTCTGAGTGTCTGAGACAGAACAAAAGGGTGTGATGTGGAAACCCTGTTAAAAAATCGCACTGAGAGCGCAGGAGTCTTTCAGATTGAAGCTTCTGAGGAACAAGGACTGAGCTTCATTCAGACATTTAGTTGAAAGTTCCCCTGTCTGACCTTGACATTCATTTTTTTAAGAGTAAAAGCTGAAGTTGTGTTTGTAAACAGATTCAAAATAAATCCAAGTGTCTCTTCATCAAAGAGCTGCTTCAGAACAAGAGAAAATTAATGACTACTGACTTGCAGCAAAATTGATCCAAACAAGAATTTCAGATGAAACTTGTTTATTTTCTCTGTTGGGAATATCAGCCACTCCTCTGATCTTTTCAGGAGGAGCAGGATTCAGGAACTGTGTTCTGAGGTTTAATTACACAGCAGGCCCATTCCTCTTGTTCTTTCAGGGAACACAGGGAAGGTATTCTTGCTCTGCCTGTGGGAACTGTTCAGATGACTATTTCAGGCAAGTGTGAGAGCTGTTACATTAAATGAGCTGGATCGCAGCCCTCCTGCCTAGTTAGGAATTGAAAACTGATGGTACGGAGGAGGACGGGGAGGACTGCAGCAGCCCACCTATCAGTCTCTTAGTGACGTGTCTGTTGCCTTGGCCCAGCAGGATGTGATGGCACTAAGAGGGTGTCTGCAGCCCTTGGAGACAGGAGGCTGGCTACCTTTCAGGGAAGCATGTGATTATGAAGCGAATCCCCGGTGGGTATGTGAATAGGACACAATGCCTATCCTTCAGACAGAGACACACACGAGCCAAGGACTCAAATTGGAGTGCAAGGCAGGAACTTTCAGCTAAAATGAAAGCAGGGCTGCTGCAGGGATTCATCTCAATCTTTGAACAAGAACTGAGATGCAGGTCAGTCTAACATTTAGGGGGAAAACAACAGATTTTACACATCAAGACTGTTTGCAGGCCCTGCGCAATACTATAGCATATGTAAAAAAGTAATGTAAAAACTTTTCCAACATCATCATAATTAATGTAGCTCCAGGATCATCAATCCAACACACTAACCTTTTTGTAATATAAAAGCCTTGCACTTGGGAAAGAGACTTGAAAAATATGCATATGGAAGAAATTATTATCTATCACACGGTGAACCTGGTAAAAGGGTCTATCTTAACTCAAACCCTGATCTTTTCCTAAAACTAACCAACTAATTCTGTGAACCTAAACAAACTGAAAATAAAAAAGAAACTGAAACTCAGGAGTCAACTACATCTAAAACCTAAATGCTTCCTAAATGCTTCAGAGATCACTGAGGTCACAGTGTGGCTCTCTTCCAGGCAGAGCACTCTGTGCAAATAGATGTAGATCTAATGAGATCAGCTCATTTCCAATGAGCCGTGGGGGCGGCTGAAAGGCACACAATCTAGCAGTCAGAGTGAGTGGATGGACAAGCTGAAATTGACAGGGGCTGGGCTCTCTGGCAGCTGAGGGTCCTGCGGTGCAGAGCTCAGGAAGACAGAGGAGTGATGCTGCGACATCAGAGAGCAGGTACAAAACAAGAGGAAGGGGAACGTGCCACTGAAATGACAAATAACGCTGACGGCTGCGATATTGTCTCCAAGACCTTTGCTTGGTCAATAGCTTCGATGTCACACAGGGGAGAGAGCAGACGTGTATGTGTGTGTTTGCGTGTGTGTGTGAGTGTGTGTGTGTGTGTGTGTGTGTGTGTCTTGAGGGCTGACATATCGAGTGGATGCTTATGGTCCGCTGATTAAAACAAGGTGTCAAGACTAAACAGCCGCTCAATAAACCAATTTACCTGTCGGAATTTAACTGTCACTCTAAATCAGTTTGGAGGAAAAGACGGATAATCAGTGACTGAAAGACTGCACACGTTAAACAGACCTCTCTGTTATTTCCTGACGGTTTTTCTATAAGAACTTCATCTACTAGCTGAACATTACTGTCTCCATTTCATTGCTTAAGATGCAAACAAGGATGCTTTGTTTCTCTCAATATCCACGGGATTCTGTTATGGCTGAATTCCCTTGACATTTGTTGGTGTATAATTAATTACTTGATACACTAAAATGGGAGTTCTGACATTTATTTTGGTATTACTCATTTAACAGTTCTGTCTGTAAAATGTCAGAAAAGTACGATTAATGGTCTTCACACTTTCATTAAGTCGAGGATGTGATGTGATTTAAGTGTTGTTGGTTTTTTTGTCCAACCAACAGACCAAAACAAAAGGATTAGAGCTGAAACAATCGGTTGATTTTTTAAAGCATAAATGCACATCTTATTGCTTCTCAAATGTAAAAATTTGCTGATTTCAAAGCATTTCATGACAGTTAAAGTAGTATCTTTTCCTTTCAAACTCTTGATCAGATAAGACAAGACATCCGAAAACATGATTTTCATTTTCTAAAATACTATATATAAATGATTCATCTCGAAAAATAATCAGCAGAGAAAATAAATGTTGATGTAGCCAAACGAAAGATATTCAGTCTGACATCAAATACTACATAAATTCAGCACATGCTCACAATTATGAAGCTGAAACTTGGGAATATATGTCAATCAATAATAAAGATAGACGTTGATGAATTCTGTCTACTTAATCAGCAAACTGTTTCAGCTCAAAGAATTCTTTTAAGTCGTTACAACATTTACTGATTGGTTTGTACAAATTGTCATGAACTGAATGTTTTGGTACCAATACCCCACTTTAGGTTCTGGAACAGCGATTTATCCTGTATTTTCTGACATTTTTATCAACCACACAAATAAAGACAACAATTCTAAGATGCTGCTTTATGCACCTGAATGATTTCTGCTGGTGCAGCTCTACATATGAGAATTGTTCTGTTGAAAAATGTTGTAATGTTTCACTACCTTGGTCTCAGTCAGTTGTCTTTGCAGGAGCTGCAGGGCCTCAGTGTGTCCCTTCTCACTGTCCTGCAGGGTGGCCAGCTGCTCCTTCATCTCCCTCTGCAACACAACAAAACAACAAACAACAGGTCAGTAACAAGTTATTGGAAGTCAATATAACAGTACAGCAGAATGCTGGTTGAAGGATTTTGTTAAATATTCTATAAAACTTAAAAAAAAACACTTCTTCTTTGCTCAAATGAAGTCTCAATAACAGTCAGTTACTTAAAAATAAAGCAAGTATATCTGGCAGGCAGATATTTATGCAACTCTAACTTCTATTATAATTATTTAAATTGTATTATTTGTGTAACAGCTCTCTCTGCTCAGGAACAACAAGGCAGCAAAGATTTAGGCCTCAGCAACAAAACAAGCAAGGCAGATGGAGAGCGAGATATGAAAGAGATAAAATGAAATCTCTGGAGATGTTGGGGTGTGTATGTCAGAGAAAACTGGGTCTCATCTCTAGTCAGGCACATGCTGGCAGAACCTGCACCGCTCAGCCATCTCCAAGTCTCCCCAAGGCAGCAGAGAGGCTCTGCGGGAGCTGGCTGGGACCGCTGCCGTCACGAACGGCAGGGAGTTTTTATGTGGGTCCCCTGTGCCAACAACACCAGCGCACTCAGATTTAGCTTTTAGGACAGAAGTGGTTCAGCAGACGGCCTCCATTATGTGGAAACTGGAAAATGTGCAAAGAACTGTGGGTACAAGACTTAAGGTACAGCTCTGCACTTTGTTAATCAGCTCTCAGCTGATGTTTTCACGCTGAGTAAATACCAAAGAATCAGCAGGAGGAGAGTTCTCTCCCAAACTTTAATCTGTTGATGGGAAACATGTTGGCTTTTGTAAAAATAAAAACTTTTTGGGTTACATGACAGCCTTGCTGGGGCATCCAATGTGTTATCAAACAAGGTTGAATAAGAAGTAGCTCCTTGAAGCTATACACCACGGTGTTTGCGTTACATGCCAACATGCTCACAATGACAATTCTAAAATACAGATGTATAGCATGGTCACCATATTCACAGTCTCAGTTTAGCATTTTTTGCACACTAACATTTGGTAATTTGCACAAAACACAAAGTAGAGCCAAGGCAGATGGGGATGTCATTAGCTCAGAAAATATTTGCTCATTAACCAAAATACAGGGAAAATTTGATGTTTGAAGTTATGGTTGTTCCAGATGAAAAAACAGTGAAGACAAGAAGAATCTTTTGTGAACTGAGTGTCTAAAAAGAGGCTGGAAACAAACTTTACTGCAATGAACAGTAACATTCAGAAGAAATTGGTAATCAAAAGGGTACAAAAATACATTGCATCATGGATCTGATTATTAAAACTTGAAAGTCTTTGAGGTGGTTAAACAGCCTTCTGGTAACTATCCAGAGAGGCTGGATTTCAGCTCATTAAAAAAAGCTTTGCCTTAACTCAATTTTATAAAAAGGAGGAAACTGAGCATTGGGGGAATTATGCCAATGCATTCAATACAGACAAACAAATCAGCCTCAAGTTTAAACATACAAATGAACATCATCATCCACAACACAGCTTCAAATGGAACAGGCACTGTGCATTGCAGAAAAGCCTCCTCCATAAAATGACAGAATATCTGTGGCAGTAAAAATGGCATCATTTTATCTGCTCTGGGATTTTTATCAAAAGGAAACAACCTGGCACAAGCCTCATTTATTTCAAACTCCTCTATTATGCCAACCCCTGCTGCTGATCTCTTTGCTCATGTAACCTGTGCATCACTTTGTCTGTGATCCACAAAGTGTCACCTCCCCTGAACACCAACCACAGGCTAAAAATCCACCAAATGGAGCTGTCAGCTTAGCGGGGCAAAGAAAACAAACATCAGTCAGCTACTGGGTTGAGATAAATGCCACAGAAGAGCTCCACCGAAAGGAAAAATACATGATAATAAAACCATTTAAAGTACCAGGGGGAAATTAAGGTTTTGACACCTTACTATATATGATACTATAGAGGAAAAAAATAAGCTGTGCATCAATTTGTGATGCATTAGAAAATCCTTGACCTTGATCAATAGCGGCTAAATTAAAAAGGAGCAGATGTGGGTTGTCGAAGATGAAGCATGGTTCTTGTCAGGGACATAAACAGTGGAAAACAATGATTGGTGCAGTGGGGGAGCATGGCTCTACATGCTAATGATAGGAGTGCGGCAGGCTCAGCAGGCGCTCCGCCTCATCGCTACACGCTTGTCTGCGGCAGGTCAAAGGCCGTTCCCACACACTGAGATAGACCGACACTGACAGACTGGCAGAGAAAACATGCTCATCCGCTCTCCTGCTGCTGCCCATCGCCTCACTGACTGAGTGGTCAGGGAAGGGCAACTTCAAATCTTCCTACTGTCACGCTAATGGACGGATGTATCAGCACAAACCCACATGTCTCTGAAAACTAGGGCTGAGAGTAACGATCATGTGTTGATTATTTTCCATATTAATTCCCAACCTGATGAGTGTTTTGGTCTATTAAGTGTCAGGAGATGGGGAAAAATGTCAATCAGTGATTCCCAAAGCCTACAATGACGTCCTTAAATACAATGACAAACATTCACATTTAAAGGAAAAGTTCATACAAAAATGAAAATTCAATAGGTGACAATTGGAAATCAACTGAAGTAGATGGGGACTTGTTTCAATGTAAAAAAACAAAACAAAACAACAACATGTATTTATGTTATTTAGGCATTTATAATATATCAAGATTAGGTGTAAATCGGGTCCAAAGATGTCCTGAAAATATGTTATTTAGATAATTTTTTAAAGGTGAAAGCTTAATTGTAGTTGGTAGTGTTAGCCACATCCAGAGTGAAGTGGGTGCATGAGCTCAACCATGCATCAGGGGTGTAAATAACATGTTTTAAAATCAATTTTGGATCTCTGGGCTTTCGGCAACTTGGATTACACTTCTCAGTTGTGTGGAGTCATTTTCTTTTTTTCTTTCAGTTGTTTTTTTAAATATAAAACAATTCCACATCTACTTCAGTTGTTTAGGAGAACGCTGCAACACTGTTTTGCTGTGAAGCTCCAGAAATGTTTTGTAGATGATGAAACTTCATTCGGGCGAGTAGATAATGAAATAATTTTGTTTTTTGGTGAACTGGTCCCTTTAGAATCGGGAACTTATTAATCAATGATCAAATTAGTTGGCGACTAATTAATAAATAATTATTTAAGAAAAAACCTTAATTCATCTGCAGTGTTTCTTTTGATAAACAAGTTCTAAATTCATGTTGTCGAGGAGTTTTTGCATCATCGCCAAACTGGGTATATCATGTCTGTTCCTGTTACTGAATAGAACTGATTCTAATTTAAACGCATTTGAGAATGTGAAAAGTATTTAAGCTAGCAAATCCACATTTTAGAAAAAGCTAAATCAACTTAGCTAAAATCATCTTCACATACTTCTAAGGCCTTAAAGCCTCCACCATAACGTGCAATTACATAATCCTCTTTAATCTTCCTGGAAGCTAAAAAAGGCCTTTGAGCATACTACAGACGGAGATTTTCTGTGGTGACATTTCTAGTAGCAGCAGCAGAAAAAGGCACAGCTGTAGTGTCTGTTACTACATCATGGGTGAGGAATGAGGATGTGATTTACTGGTATCTAGAGGAACAGTGTGCATGACTACAAACAAACAATTAATACGTGACAAAACGGGAAAAAAAAGGCAGGTCAAAGAATGCTGGTATCAGCAGAGACAAGAACATTGTATGTGAGCGTATGCGGTGTGTCTCTCTCTCCTGTCCGTCGCATCTGGCCAACACAAGTCTGACATGACATTTCCCCAGGACGTCTAGATGCAGGAAATGGGGGTCACGGCTGGGGGATTATAAATCTCAAACTCATTTCATCCTGCTGTCACTCCCTTCTCCCTCTTCCTCTCCTGTCAGGTTAGCACCTCAGGTAGATATTTACAAGGAAATAAATTCATAAAATGATAAACTGTTCCTTCAAAAGTCTGCATGAAGCTGAAAACTACTTTCCTCATACTCATACTTTTCCTTTCAGCTGCGATTTCGATTATATTCAGCAGGATTTTGAAGAGCTTCAAACTGCCAGCAACGATGAAGAGGCGAACAAAACAGCATGCAGTGTCCCAGCATGAATAATAGAAAGCCTACAGGGTGGAGAACTTCTTCTCTCACACATAGACAGGACTAGCTTCCAGTGATTTCATCCACATGCATCGATGACAGGAAATATTAAAAAATGGGGGGAACTGCAACTCATCGTGTATCCCTAAATGTCTTCCAGTAAGGAAGACATTTAGGGATACAAGGCCAATATTAGACTTGAAATTTCATCTGAGAACGCAAACCCCGGCAGAGCCCACAATAACTCAATGCACTGCAAGTGATTTTCACAAGGACGGGCAGTTTGGCACAACCTTCGTCGAGCTGAGGGTGTAATTCTGTCAGGTAGCAGACAGGGTGGGTAAAGAGCATGCCAGCCAATGACAGAGCAGCGTACACACTGCAGCCGTTACACTCAGGCACTGTGTTTTATGGGCTCATACATGGACCAGGTCTGAAATATGTCGACCACACCCAGGAACAGAGTCAAAGGAGCAATAACATGCTGGGAGCTCAAGGTTATCAGCCTGTATATTACAAGTGAAGCAAAACACATTCTGCACACACCTGCAACTTGATATTTTTTCCTCACCATTAAGTGACCAAAAGTCTCACATCCAGACCACATTATATATATACGCACTAGCTGTGGCGATGCAGTCTTAATTCATGCAAAGGCACTTGGTAACCATGGTAACCAGGGTCATCACAAGAGCGCAGATTTTCCCAGATGTGTCAGACAGAAAAGGGATAAAAATGAAGGCCTTTTGTACTTGTGTTGTCTCTCATGGTACTTAGCCCTCCATTATTTGATGGTACTAAATGCCTGTTTCTACCAGTTATCATATATAGATTATTATTGTATGTCTTCGTAAAGCTCCTTGTGACACCATAGAGCAAGCCCCGAGGCAGAGTATTGGTCCCTGGATGCACTTGGGCCAAAAGACTTGAAAATGGTGGGTACTTTCTTTTAAGCGTCACAGTGTCCCTGAAATGACTTGTTTCACTATCAGGATTTGAGCCATTCAGTCTGCTAACATATGGAAAGTCTATAGAAGCCACAAGATTAAATCATTTTAATCCCATTCAAGTTAGCTGGACACTAAACCGGAATTAAGCCGGCTCTGTTGGCAGAAGTCTCTAGTACCGTACGGTTATCATAGTACATTTGCTTATACATGGTATTAATTCCACTGCATTAGTGTTATACCGAAAGGTTATAGGATACGATATTTAGAGAGATCAAAAACCCTTCTGTTTTCATTCCTTTTAGGATTATTCTAACAATTCTGTCACACCGGATAACGTGATATTTTCGGAGATGGACTGCATTGATGATAGACATGAGACCAAAATAACTGTCTAACTAGTTAGCTACATTTTGGTCCAAATCACTGTGAAACTGCAATAACAGTACCAGTCACTTCCAGGATACATAACATGCTGGTGATTGTGGAGACACAATCAGTCAAAAGTTTTTTGTCTTTATTTTCATGACTATTTACATTGTAGATTCTCACTGAATGTATCAAAACTATGAGCTATGTAGTAAACAAAAAAGTGTGAAATAACTCAAAACATGTTTGATATTTTAGATTCTTCAAAGTAGCCACCCTTTGCTTTGATTACTGCTTTGCACACCCTTGGCATTCTCTTGATGAGCTTCATGAGGTCGTCACCTGAAATGGTTTTCTAACAGTCTTGAAGGAGTTCCCAGAGATGCTGAGCACTTGTTGGCCCTTTTGCCTTCACTCTGTGGTCCATCTCATCGCAAACCATCTCGACTGGGTTTAGGTCTGGTGACTGTGGAGGCCGGGTCATCCAGTGCAGCACTCCATCACTCTCCTTCTTGGTCAAATAGCCCTTACACAGCCTGGAGGTGTGTTTGGGGTCATTGTCCTGATGAAAAATAAATGATGTTCCAACTAAACGCAAACCGGATGGGATGGCATGTCGCTGCAGGATGCTGTGGTTGCCATGCTGGTCCAGTGTGCCTTCAATTTTTAATAAATACCTGACAGTGTCACCAGCAAAGCAGCCCCACACCATCACACCTCCTCCTCCATGCTTCACAGCGGGAACCATGCATGAAGAGACCATCCGGTTAACTTTTCTGCATTGCACAAAGACACAGCGGGTGGAACCAAAGATCTCAAATTTTGACTCATCAGACCAAAGCATAGATTTCCACTGGTCTGATGTCCATTCCTTGTGTTTCTTGGCCCAAACAATTCTCTTCTGCTTGTTGCTTTTCCTTAGTAGTGTTTTTTTTTAACAGCTATTTGACCATAAAGGCCTGATTTGCACAGTCTCCTCTGAACAGCTGATGTAGAGATGTGTCTGCTACTAGAGCTCTGTGTGCCATTTATCTGGGCTCTAATCTGAGGTGCTGTTAACTTGCAATTTCTGAGGCTGGTGACTCAGATGAACTTATCCTCAGCAGCAGAGGTGACTCTTGGTGAACCCTGACAAAGCACACCCGAGAAGTGAAAACCATCTCAGGTGACTACATCATGAAGCTCATTGAGAGAAGGCCAAGGATTTGCAGTGCTGTCAACAAAGCAAAGGGTGGCTACTTTGAAGAGTCTAAAATATGAAACATATTTAGAGTTATTTCACACTGTTTTGTGTACTACATAATTCCACATGTGTTCATTCATAGTTTTGATGCCTTCAGTGAAAATCTACAATATAAATAGTCATGAAAATAAAGAAAAAACATTAAAAGAGAGGGTGTGTCCAAAATTTTGACTGGTAGTGTATGTGAAACTGACTACAACTGAAACATTAAAAAGATAGGTAGTTAAACACGGTGGTCCGACCTATCTGATGCTATCGTTGTGATCACTTTATGTAGGTAATGGAGCTGCTTTGTGAGTAACTTTGATAAACAGCAAAATCTCACTGCCAGTCAGGCTAGTGAATGTATTGCTGTTAAATATCAAAGCATCACAAGTGCATTTTGGATGAACAACATGTAAAGACTTTGAAATACCAACCAGAAAAAAAAAGTAAACTGTATGTAAACTAGTGTGTCTTCACACTTACTTAGGTGTGAACATGAATTAAACAGCATCAATTATATTTTTCCTTAGTCTGAACTGAATAAATTGAAAATAATGTGACTCTTGCGGGAATACATGAACATGAACATTCATGTCATTACTCGATTCAACTGAAGATAAAAATGGTACAAGCAGGCAAGCAAACAGAGAAGCGAGCCAAGATAAATAATCTGCTAGTGAACTAAAAGTAAGAGTAAATCTAGAAAAAGGCCAGTGTTTTCTAATTGGGACACAGAAGCCAGACATAAGTGCAAAAATAAAACCATCAGGCCATATCATCAGCAGGTTGTCCACATGAAACATGTTGACAAGCGACTAGCCTGTGTGCGGTCATGTCCTCACAGCGCGAGGACCCTTTCACAGCACTCAACGCCAGGCCGAGTGCAGCCTGAAGACACTGACACGGGCAGCAGAGAAAGAGCTAACAGCCGACCTCCACCAGCGAACAGCAGCTACTCATGTCACAACATCAGAAATACTCGCTGTGATATGAGCTTTGTGTTCTGAGGTGTAGGATTTTCAAAATATATTCATTTTTTTTCTGACACATTGTTTTAGAAGAACAGCTGTTGGGAACAACAACAAAATGCTGACTGATGACCTCTGGGAATACAACACGTTGCCCTTTCAAAATGTGAATTTATATGTTATACAAGTTATCATTTTCATGGATAAGCCAACAGAGGTTCATTTATT
>CAEMYA010000071.1:5649201-5731183 GCA_903131615.1 Diplodus sargus
GGCTTACATCCCACAGCCTTGTTTCCTCTAGCATCAGCAGAGCCTGCAGCCTCTCCAGGGGGGGACAAGTGCGTCCCTGCAGCCTGAGCTCAGCCAGCAGAGCAGGCAGAGGCCAGCTGAGCTGACTGCGCAGGAACTGGCTCAGAAAGCTGCAGGACAGAGACACACTGTTCGCCGCCAACATCTGTCCTGGTGAGACAGAGGCAGCCACAAGAACAGTCTGTACAGTTTGTTGGTATGTGTGCATATATTACACAGGACTTACTTTATAAATATGAAAGAGGTTTCTTGCGTACTTCTAATATCAGATTTCCTGCGAAGGACACTCTTAAGTTACAGTATGGAGATGATTTGCTGCCAAATATGATCATTTTTAATCAGGGCTGCAAATAGCAATTATAAAAAATATAAAATTACATGGCTGACTTGTTAATTGACAGAAAAAACAAATGCCAACCAGTCTGTAAGTCAATTGATTGCTTAAGTTAAATGTCAAGCAAAATGCAAAATGCTGGTTCAAACCGGTCAAATGCTTTCATTGTAAACAGAGCAACTGTAAATTGTTGATGTTTCTGTTGTTTTGTTGGTTGGTAAACACAAGCAGTTTGTCAGCGTGGGCTCTGCAAAGCTGTGATGGGCATTTTTATCTCCTCCAAGTTTTCTCTTTTTTTCCCCCACTTTCTTTAACATCATAATTTCTTTAACATTTCTTTTTTTCACATTTGTACATTTTTGGGGGAAAATGCATGGAACTAGATGAAGAAATCATGTGTATTAGGTATATTGAGTGACTGGCTGGTATCTATGACTGAGTACGAACAGATGCAGATCCAAATAAATGTCCAAATCTCTTGGATTTAAATGCTATATTTAATATTGGATCAGGCTCGATAGAATTAAAGGTGACTGTTGGGCCTTGGGCGAAGGTATGCGCTTGACTGAGTGCTGTTTCAGTTGACCATTTTCTGACATTTATAGACTTAACAATGAATCAATTTATTGACAAAATAATCAAAAAATAACAATGTCAAAAAATGTGGTTTCAGCCTTGAGTGAACTCATTTAGTCTATAAAATTCAAAAAATAGCGAAGTGCTCACAGACCCAGTTTCTCAGACCTCAAGGTGAAATTGTCTCAAAAACCAAATATATTGAATGTACAATAATACAATTAAAGAATAAACATCAGCAAAATCTTATATTGCATGAGGTGAAAATTGGGCATGTATAAAAAAAAGATTAATCTATCAAATCAATGTCAATTTACCGAATGTCCGCCAGCAAAACTATCTTCGTAATTATTTTATCCACAATTTAACATCCTTCAATTCCTATTAAAGTCAACTAAGCTCAAACATTCTGAGCTGTACTGCTACGATTTCAGCACAGTTGCCAAATATTTGACAGATATTAAAAACTGCTGTGAATGATCCTGGGTCTGAGCACCAGATCACAAATGACCGCCATGTCTAAATGACTGCAACTCCTATTTTACAAAAACATTTGGTGAAAGCAGCGGGGATGGAGTAAAAGCGCTGATGCTGGCGGCCCCCTCCAGTCCTCTGAATATAGGGCACGTCATGTAAATGATGAATGCTCAGAGGCTGCTGCTCCACTTCCTGGAGCGAGGAAGGGCACAGAGTATGCAAATGTGCTACCCAAAACATGAATAGCTAAAGAAAAAAACCCACAACACTGCATGTCATTTAATATCTTTACCCTTAAAATAAAAAAGATTTGTGATGTTTTAATCACGGGAGGTCAGCGTGTGTGGTGTTTCGCAGGGCAGCAGAGCAGTTGTACATCTGATATCTTTTAAGAAAGACAAACAGGCCTCAAAGCCGTCACTGTTAAGTTTGATCATCTACACAGCAGAGGACAGGCTATTAAAGAGGAACAGGGGGTTTGTCTTTGGCACAAGAGTGGAAATTTGAGAGGTGGTGAGCGATAAGAGAGAGAGCGTGCTGCTTGTTAAGAGTCACCAGCTTCACAGAAACACTCACCGTCAGTCCTAAGGCTGTTTTCTCCCGACTGCCGAGCAGAGCGAGATTCTGCAGAGCTATTCAAATAAGGAGTCCAAGATAGATACACAATTTTCACAGCTGATGTGGAAAATGTATTTGACAGACAGCCAGTATAAATGCTTTCAGGGCTAATATGAGATTTCTGAATATTCTCACTACAGCATCCAGTTTCAACACATCTCTGAAGGGCCATCAATCAGCCCTGTCAAGAGCAGGATGCTAATCTTGGAGAGGGCTATGCATCATCTCAACAGGCAGCTGATGAAAGAAAAGAAAAAAATCCATTAACAACAAAAAAGACCCACTTCCTTCAGGCACAGGAGATTACATAAAATCTAAAATAAACCACAAGCTTCTCCAATGATTCCCAACATGATAAGTTGAAAAGAAATGGATCATGAATAAAAATCATTTAACTGGCTGTATATGGACAGAGCACCTGGTTGTGCAGCAACTCATAATAATTCGTATTTGCTCACTAAAATGTGTTCGACACTTTTAAGGAGAAGGATATGTAGTGTAGTAACAGACCCCGCAGACCTTAGACAGACTTATGACTAATCAGGTAAGTGAAATGTTCCGACCCTCCCAATGACCTGCACAGAAGTATCTGCCAGATGAAATGAAACGTGAGTTTATAGATTCATCTGGTTCCCAAACTAGGAACTTCCCAGTTCTGTTCAAGAAGTAAAAGAACCATCCATCCATCTTCTTCCACTTATCCGGGCCGGGTCGCAGGGGCAGCTGTCTGAGCAGGGACACCCAGACTTCCCTCTCCCCGGACACTTCCCCGAGCTCTTCACTCCAGCGTGTCCTCGGTCTCCTCCCAGCGGGGCATGCCAGGAACACCTCCCGAGGAAAGTGTCCAGGGGGCATCCGATACAGATGCCTGAGCCGCTTCAGCTGGCTCCTTTCGATGTGGAGGAGCAGCGGCTCTACTCCGAGCTCCTCCCGGGTGACAGAGCTCCTAACCCTATCTCTAAGGGAGCGCCCCGCCACCCTGCCGAGGAAACTCATTTCGGCCACTTGTGTCCGGGATCTTATTCTTTCGGTCACGACCCAAAGTTCATGACCATAGGTGAGGGTAGGTAGATTGACCAGAGTCCAACAAAAAGCATTTTTTTTAGCATTCCCTAACGAACAACATTTCCCATAAGCCTGCTTGACAGAAGAGAAGCTGTGGTGGAAACTTGGTGTACCTTTATGCTTAAACTTGCAACTTTGGGCAGCAGCGAGATCAGATATGTCTGCAATAACAGCAGGACAGAGAGGAGCAAACAGTGTAGAAGTTTTTAGAGAGCTGAGATTACAACTAAAAAGTTCAAGAAAGATGACTGTAGAAGAAAAAGTTAAATTTTATGAATATGGATGAATCTCTATGCTATCAGTGAAGCTTGGTGCTCGGTTTCTCTCTCTGTGTGGATTTTTGTTTGGTGCTGTCATGATCTGAAGACATGCAGATTAGGTTCATTGGTATGTAGTTTCCAAAGAAGAAGGGCGAATAGCCAGATAGGTTTGAACAGCCATATATGGAAGCACAATCACACACAAACCAAACTTTAATGCAGGCAAAACAACATAGCCCTAGAGAACTGCATCACCTCTTTGCTACTGCGCAGTGACTTCACTCTGTGGTCACACTGCTGCGTAAACATACCCCGAGAATAACCCTCGGTTATGTTTGACTGCCAGCAGATTTTCACCACAACCACATACGAGCTTGTGTCATCTTTCAGAAAAAGCCTCTTAGGATTAGCGAATGCCTCTAATAGTCAGCAATATAAAACCATGTCGTATGTGTCAGGCGCATAAATCACCTTGTGAAAAAAAACACAATGTGCTCGAATGCCATCCAGCACGACACAAACATGGCACGGATAACAAACAGTTTGTTTGCCTCCACTTCATCTTTGCAGCATGGGTGCAGCTGGAAGCTATTCTGTTCTAGCTGTGTGTGTGCGTGCGTGTGTGTGTGCGTGCACAACACATGCGTGATGGCTAGCCAGCAGCTCTATCTGACCAAATAAAGTGTGCGTCTGCTTCTCTTTCTCTCAGTCCCCTGACATAAAATAAATATTTGGGATGTACGCCTCTTTTGTCAAGTCACACTGTAAAATAACAGACTGTTTCTGCAGACACTGGCAGAACACTTCCATGAATTTTAAGTATAGCCTTCAGTCATGTCTGCATTTTATTAAATCCCCTGATGATTTTCAAATAATCTACATATTGAAGCCTGGAAGATCATATTAAACTAGAATTACCGCATCGCAGTTGTATGCTTCTGCGCAGCCAGTTTACACCCATGTCTTTCCCCGATTTGTAGTCAAGAAGGAATTTATTAAAAGGAATCCAGCGTATATTTGGTGGTTATCACTATATTAATATACGGAGGACTGATAGAGAGCTTCATCACCTGGCGCAACATCCATATCAGGAAAAACTAATGAGCTTGTATTGGACCACTGCTGCATGTTTATTAGTGTTTCAATTCAAAACGAAAATTAAAAAAAACAGGCTTCCTTGACTGTATTCAGTTTTGGTCAATAAAGCCAATTCTGAGAGAAGATAAAGAAGACACAGACTCTAAAATGTGGATGTTTCACACACGTATTCATACTGGCAGCAGAGAAGATCCCTACAATCAGAACAGTTTCGAGGTGGGATCTCAAGGTGTGGAAATGTCTCGATTGTAAGATGCATTGTGTTGCAGATGTGTAAGATTCTGCATCAATACAGAGTATATTCATTATTTGACCAAATGGGAAATATGGTCACAATCTCAATTTCTGTTCCTGACATATGGGTTTTAATGATGGCAAGAAAAGTGTTTGTGTAGAACATTATCATGTCACAGTAAAGCTGACCTCTTTGGATATAAAGAGTCATCACTTCATCATCTTCATTCAACATTTAAGTGAAATGTTGTCAAAATTATTTTATGCATTCTTGGATTATGTCCAGGGGTCCATGTGTTCTGCGAGGCCACGATGACCTCTGAACACCAAATTCTAAATACATTTTTATTTGAGTCCAAATGGATGTTTGTGACAAGTATGAATAAATTCCCTCAAGGCATTCTTGAGATATCGCGTTCACGAAAATAGGGTGTACAACCTGAACACATAATGCCTCAGGCCACAGCTGTCTCCAGCACAGAGGCATAAAAAAACAAAAACAAATTCAGGCACAAGCACAATCTGTTAACAATGAATTAATGTCTTTTTTAAACGATATTTAACCAATATTTGACCGTTTCAACACACACACAGGTCTTCATCGGGTGTTCTTACTCCAAACTTTATACACTGTAAACAATTAATCTCAGATCTCATTCACACGATATCTGTTTTACTCCTTATCATAGGGAAGTCAAGGCCATATACTAGTAAAGCATTTTGTGTAAACAAAACAAAGAAAATAAAGAGTAAATTATTGATCACAGTTTAGAGGGTATAAAGAGTCATTCACCTTTTTTAAGTTTGTTCCTGTTTGACTTGTTTCTGCCAGACAATGCCCTTGAAAAACAGTTACAGAAGTAGACACGAACTTAGTTTAAATTACGGCAGCTAAATCTTTTCATTCTCGTCACCATTAAAACTGTGCTTTCACATTTGGTAAAGTGTGAAATAAACATTTTAGTTACTCAGCTAACTCACCTCTGTTCAGTCTTCTTCTGATCACTCTGATCATGTATGCTGTGTTATGATGCAGCTCATTTCACAAGTTAGTCATTCTCATTTACATATTTTTCTTTGTCAAGATTTGCATGACATTGTGATTTGATAGTCCTTCAGAAATGCCACTTGATAATCGGAACAAACAGTAAATCCTGCGCTGCTGTGCTGTAAATTTGGATCAAATCAGTACAAAGATGACGCTGCTCATGATGACTGTGCAATCGCCTGAATTGTCAGGTGTCTTCTTCCGTGCCACAGAGCAGGTCAATCAGGCTTAGGTATTTTCAAAATCTCAGTCTTTAGTTTACATTACAATGCACATTTTCAGATTTTATGACATTTTCAAAATGGTCAGTTTTAAGGTGTCAAAATGTCGAAGGTCTGAACGAAATCCCAAAATGAATCAAAAAACATCCCATTTCTAATTTCTAAAAATATAAGTAAGCTACATACTTTGGAAAGACGCTGCTAGAAAATGTTTTGAAAAAAACAATTGGTGATTGGACAAATTATCTGTCTATCACCGTCTGTCTCAGGCTAACTTCAGCCAATCAGATCAACAGTAAGAGAGCGCCACCAACGGTGGAGTCAGTTGGCACATCAAACTCTTGCCAAAGCCAGTCAAAATGAATGGGTCATGATTTTCAAATAGTCTTTGTATTAAAATTATTCCATAGTTCTTGTAACTATGGTTTTGTTAGTAAAAATATAGTTTCCATTGTTTTTTCACTAGTTTTTACCTGCGCCTGGAAATAAGGCCTATAATTACGCGTTTACAGACCTTGGTAGAATCGCGTTATTATTTCCAGACTCCAGTAAAACGTGTGAAGCACGGTCATTTCTGTATGAGGTCAGTATAAGCCCTTACTAGTTATACAAACAGCAGGTCATCACATTAGGAACAATCATCGAATAGTTCCTGGTGACTATCAAATGGAATTTTTGCTTGATAATGCCCATCCCTAGTCAAGGGAAGAGCGAAAACACTTGTCAATTGAGAAAAGCCTTCAGCATCGGTCTTTGCTATTCTTTTAATGAAATATAGGGTTAAATAAATATATGCCAATCAATCGTATGATGATACATCTGGCTCACTTTTAAACAATGGATGATCTTTAAACCACGACTACGACATGTTAGAAAAGGTGAAATGAGGTCTGTCTAAAGAAGCGCTTTCTTTGTCACTTCAGGCTATGAGAGTGGTGATCAGAGACTCTCACTTGTCTTTTCCTGATTAAAGCAGTTTCTCACAGTCCTCTAAACTATCTGACAGCTCACGCTTTAAATCCTTGATGAAGGCTCACTTGTTTTACAGCTGCAGTTATTGTAAGTCGCAGTAGAACAGAGCTTCTACTAAATGCCTGGACTGCAAACAGCTGCTGGAGCAGGAAACCTCTGTTAATGTGCACACTGAGAGCAGTGATGAGCAGAGGAACCAGGGGTTGAGGACAGACTTTCCAGCTGGCTGCTCCCCACTGATTAGCCTGACCCCAGATGCATGCTAAATGCATTATGGGAAATAAACAAGCTCTAAAGGGTACCTGGCCAGAGAAGCTTGAACTGGCCATACATCACATTAACAAAGATTTTCAGTGTAAAAGAGCTAATGAGGACATCAATCATAGAGGCCAAAGAAGGCCAGTCATGCAAAACTTTTATTCACTTTCACCGGGTGCTTTCCATTCCACACATAATCGCTAAAACTGATTATTTAACAGCCGTTTTCCCTCTCGACTGATGATTACACAAATGTTTGGCAAAGAACTGTTGTTTAATTTGACGCCATTTCCCTAATCCTACAGCTAAAACTAGACTGAGCATGTGAGAGCTTTCCCAGCACGTGGCTGCCTATCAATCACCTCCCGTCCCTCTGCACCTGGACTCTCATGGGAGAAAACCACAGGTTTAAGACAGAAATGCAGCTCCACTCTCTCATTTAGACGAAAGAGGCATTTAACAGGGAAATATCTTTAGGCTCCCTTCAACTGGTTCGCCCAGGAAGGGGGTCAGATCTGGCTGATTGGAATCTGTGCAGTAAATGAGGACTCCTACCAGCAGCATGTCTAATTAAATCATCTGCAGCATATCACGGAGACAGGGCATTACAAGAGATTACAGCCCGGTCCGGCCCTGCCCGGAGACCCCCGAGAACAATGGCCTATAATCTGTCTTAATTCCTCAGCTAATCAAGCAACGCAGGGCTCAGAGTCCCAGGGCTGCAGTGGTACAGCAGTTCATCCACCCAAATATTTAAGTGACAAAGCTAAAAAGGCAGCAAGGCCTGAATAATAGCTGTTCTGCGATCACTCTAAACTCATAGATTTTTAACATTTACCAAGCGCTGCATTTTCCTCCACCAAAGAACCCATTTTCCTCCAACTCTCATTTCATACTGACAACTTTTTAAAGGCTTTTCTACATCTGAAGGAGAAAAAGTAGCCGTTTATACATTAATTATACCATTTATATTTATCTTTCCCTGCTCAGTCTTCTTGATTTAATGAAAGCTTTATAGCTGGTGTCACTGGTGCGCAGGTTGCTCTCCCCTATGGTCCGCCTCACATTAGGGAGAGAGCATTAAGCTTCACTTTAAGCCGCAAAACTTTAAGGACAGCACTTCCCCTTTCATTCACTAAGATGACCAGTAAATCTCTCTCCTCTCCAGTGATCCTCCTTCTCGCTCTTCCTCTCTGGCCTCCCAGACCAGTTGCAGCACTCGCTACACTGCTGTGACCTGAATGTTTCACTAGCACAGAGATACAAGTCCAACAACTGATGTCAACACAACAGGTACAATACATTCATTTATGTGTGGGAGTTTGTGAGCGGCTGCCTCAATAAACCAATTACCCTTCTGCAGAACACACCTCTTCAGAGGGCTATTTTAGAGGTCGTATAATTTGTAATGTTGCTAAGCAAATATGCACTCAGTTGCCAGCGTGAAGCAGTCTGATACAACAGCCCCGCAATAAATCCTACCTTCATGAGAGTGATAATGCTGTAACTGTTTCAGAGAAGTTTCTCTAATATTTGCCTGTTGGGTACTTGATATAAGGAACACCTGACAGTAAAATCCAACGTAGCTCAAACACTCAACAAACTACATCTTCTAAAATGATCATAAAGTTGAATCAACACGGCTCTAAAAAAGTTCTTACCACAATGAAGGTGGACTTTATTGCACGACTATTGTATTAAACTGCATAATTTCTTTGCATCATAATTTCCTCTTTATATTACTATTTTATGGTGTATTATTTTACCTTTATTGTCATAACATTTAAATTGTGCTTGTTTCAGTGTTATCATTTTAGTATTATTTTGTGCACTCCCAATTTGCAGTTCCGTTTTAGATTCAAGAGTGTATTATTTTATGGGCACTCTATCCCTTTTATATGAGATAATTTCCTATGTTTGCATCTCCTTTAATATGTGAGGCTGTTTTCTTTGAATTTCACTGGCTTTAGATGAGATTAGCCACCTTTTATCTATCTATACGTAATTTAATAAACTTATTCTATTTTAGACTAGATGTGGGGCTAAGAGCTGCTTCATAGATGTGCTCTCATGTTCATAATTTTTGTGTCATACTGCAAGCTTACGTGGGTTTCTGTTTTTAACTTTTAATCTGTAAATCTTTTAATCTAGAAAGCACTTTGTGCTTAAGCTTGAAAAGTGTTACATAAATGAAATAATTTGTTTTAGCTCGATGCAACTGGCAATCGAAAGTAATATTTTTTAACTCACTGTTAAAAAAAGATCAACTTGTGGTGATAGAGGAGAAAGAGAGTCCAGATGAGATCAATGCATTTGACAAAAAAAGAGAGGATAATGATGACAACAAAAACTGCTCAAATCAATGTCATAAATCAAATGTTCAATTATCTATTTGGGTGTGTGAGAGAGAGTTGGATTAGTTCTATTTATTTTTTTATTTCATTTTATTATTTGATGATTCAAACATCGTTCAACTAATGTCAGACCTGGAGAGAATAGGTGGTCATGATAAAGTATACACTTTAGAATTTACAATAAAAGTTTGAATGTTGATCAAATCAACAACTCCCTAAAGGGGTTGCTAGTTTGTGCACTAGCTAACACTGCTAGCTACCAACCATGAACATTGCTGAGGCAAGTTAAATTTAGATTGCTAGTGCTAGCTAGCTAACATTAAGTTATTAATTAAGTACATCACACTGGGTGCATACTGAAGAACTCTGACAATCTTTTTTCCTTTCCTTCCTTTCTACAAGCTTTGTCAATGTATCTGTAATCTGTAATTGTAAAACATTTCTCATCTGCATATTTCCAGCCGTCTATCCTAATAGTTAAGCGTTTTTTAGCAATTTTACTTGCAAGAAAACATATGGCAAATTACAAACAGACTTCTCTGTGCAGAAAGCCTATATGAACATTTCTAATGCACAACAGATGTACCGTCATCTGACGCACTTAACTTAAGCACGAGACAAAGTGATGATCTCAAACAAGACACAATGTTCTGAGTTATGGAGACAATAAGCACCAGCTCTACTTTCTCCAATCAATGCAGTTTTTTCTCTGCTAATCTATGAACAGCATGGGCTGAAGTAAACATGCAGCCCAGCTCTGTCCTGCCTCAAGCATCATCAGTAGTATCAGTGATAAGTGCAGTACAAGCTACAGCCTCTCTCTTGATGAGGATTTTATGCCAGCACTCCTCTAATGGAATATGACTGTTGTGTCTTTCCCCATGGCTGCATTTTCACATGAACGCTGACTCTCTGCCACACCAAACTGATGACCGCCAAGCAGGACAGCTCACTCGTTTGGTACAGGGTGGGTGGTGGTAAATTAGCAGGGTGGAAGGGACTGGGAACTAGCTTCCTGAAAAGAATCGGTTACCAAACAAGATATGTGGCGTTTAATAAAGCCGTGTACCTAAGAAACGAGGAGACTGAGAGAGAAGACAGAGCAGGAGGGGTGTAAAAAAGAGAGAGAGAGAGACAGGGAGAGAAAGATGGAGCAGACTGAGGCAACCACAGGGGAGATGGCAGCCGTGGGTGCCCTTGAAATTGCCTGACTCATTACTGCAGCAGCACGGCCATGCGTGGTGATGGCAGGCTCAGAGAGAGAGAGAGCTCTCGGCTGGGCTCTGACAGTCGGAGAGTGAAAGACAGCCTTGTTTTTAGAACCACCAGAGGAATGCTTTAAAAGACAGCATGCTCTCTCTGCCTTTTCAAATGCCGCCCTGTGCCACAGCGAGGCAGACATGAAACGTGGGAATACGTTCTTACAATTAACCCTCTTCTTTGTGGCCTGATGATGGCAAAATAAGTAGGTATAAGAATTAATCAAGGACAGCCTACAGGTGCATCTGGATGCTTTGAGTGACAAGTCTGTGTGGGTGACTTACACTACAGCAATCATTTAATTCTTCAGCTGCGTGGGCTTTAGTCAGACCAGCAGCATCACTGCACAGCTGCCTGCTGCTATACCATCTACAGTATCTATAGTCTCTGCAACAAAAGTTAAGTTCCTGAGTAAGCATGGATAACCAGGAGCTGCAGTCTTACTTTCCTTTCTTATGTAGTCTTACACCGCTGTCAAGTAGAGCGGAAACACGTCCCCGGGGCAAGCAGACAGCAGGAAGAGTCTGTCTAGCCCTGCAAGACTGTGGTCGCACACAGCCAACTGACAGTCTCGATCAGCACAATTAAAGTGCGGTGGCTGCTGCGGCCTCCACTTTGTCCTCTGCGGGAGTTCACTGCCAACTTTGGGCCACAGTGGTGTGATAATAAGTGCACAGCTTCGTCCAGCTCTAGTCAGGGTTACAGCAATCCAGCCAACCTCTATTTAGGATGGCGCCAGAGCTCCAAGTGTAGCATGACTGTGGGAGGGAACTGAAATCTCATCGCCATTAACAACTAAAATGAAAAGGTGTTGTTTCACAGAACATAAAGCATGGACTTAACAGGGTGAAGAAGATAGTGGCTCAAAGATAAGGATGTCTGGTTTTCTGGTTATAACGTTGTTTAATGAGTTCAAAATAAGACGAACCAAAAATTCCAGCAAAATAACACCTGGAGCTGGAGATTTCTAGTGCTGATTGTGGCTTTACATAATGTATTTGATCAAGACATTAGAAATACTCTTACATTAGGAGTGTTTATGCTCTTGTGCATTACGTTAAGAATGCATTAGTTCCCTCTGTGAAATCTCCACTCCCTGAAGCAAATGGCAGGCAGGGCTGCAGACAAATCCTCATCGATCCTACCTTAATGTCCTTTATGTTGAGGAGTACGTGCAAATGTGTTGGGTGAATGTTTGCCAGATGTGTGCGCGTCACCCTGCAATGGGTCGGGTGCCGGATGCGTTTGTGCATTACAGATCTGGCCGCAGTAGCGTTCACGTGATGGGAAAGGATGCAAATAAGCAAGAGGTAAAGCTCTCAACACAGCATCAAGACTCAGAGCCTGAGGTCAGCGGAGTGACACGCCAGGCTAAGGAGATTACAGCCAGCCACACACCAACCAAGGACTGGCCTCATCACTGGACCGCAAAACGCACTGTCAACACAGAGTTAAGGCAGTGGTGCCATGACTTAACAAGTGTGTTTATCTGAACCCTTTGGGAATCTAGTTTGATTAAGAATATCATATGCGTTGTAACAAGCAAAGGCCATGATGCCAAACTACAGGCTTTCAGAACAGTGGTTCACAAACCAATGGTTTTACATTCAGCGTTGGTTAAAAAGTCTAAGTCTCTACTGTAGATGTTTAAATTTGATTTGTCATCCTTCAAGCTCTGATTGTGAAACACACTCATAGACAAGTCTGTGCTTACTGAATGCAGATGAGTTAACAACAACAACACAAAAGGGATGAAGATATGTGTGCGTCATCCTGCTCATTTTACGAGCAATGAGGTGAGAGGATGATGTAACCTGAGTGCAAACACTGCTGGAAACATGGATAGTAATAGTGAAACATTTTTACACACACGTGAGTGTGGATTTTTGTCTTTACTGAGAACAAAATCATAAACCAGTCACCAGAATTAAATCTGGCAATGGACACGCAAAGGAAACCACGGATATGTTGAAACTTCAGGTTTGATGTGTTGAAACTTTATAGGTCTTAAAAGCTGCTGGAGGATGCTGTTAAAAGCGTTACGTAGGTTCATATTCCAACAGTTATCACTGTTATTAAGTGTTTGGTCAGTAACCCAAGTTTCTCCTCCTCCTACTCATGCAGTTAAAGAATTAATAAATGTTCTGGTATCCCTGCC
The DNA here is from genome assembly GCA_903131615.1 of Diplodus sargus. Taxonomy (NCBI): domain Eukaryota; kingdom Metazoa; phylum Chordata; class Actinopteri; order Spariformes; family Sparidae; genus Diplodus; species Diplodus sargus. Next base: position 5,662,174 of record CAEMYA010000071.1, read on the forward strand.
CACTTTATCCAATCAGGACAGAGAACTCAAGAAAGAGGCGGTCATGTTGCGCTTGATGCACACAAGCAATGGAGGTACAGGGAAAGCTACCTATTTAAGCGATCCTCTAGCAGCTTCTACTACAAAACAGGCCAGGCTTTGAAAAATATTTGCAGAATAGAAAGAGGAAAAGAGCTGCCTCAAAAACAAAAAAGAAGAAGAAGAAAGGAGTCGTGTAAGTGTGGTGATATAAAGGGGAGGATTAGGACATAAAGTTAGCTGAAATTACAACACTTACATAAGTGTTCAGTTCTATTTTCAATTTTACTTAGTGAAAACACTTGCTTAGGGATGGGAAAGGATCCTTTTACATTTTTTGGGGGGCCATTAACACAAAGTGTCCTTGAGAAAATGCATGTTGACCCACTGTCTTGAATGGGTGTCTCTCACTTGACAGCCATCTTGCCTGGCTGTAATGACATCACCATCCCCGGTAGACTGGGCTACAAAAACAGGATTGCAAATATTGCCAATTTTAAACACATTCTGCTTCCCCTCTTCGTAAACTCCTCTTACAGACCCACACAAATGATTTGTTGTAACACGCAGGCCAATGAGAGAGCAACATATGGAGACACAGAAGCAGAAACAGTTTAAGCCTGTCCCAAATCCTATGTGCCAACGTGTTGAACAATTAGACAATTAAAGACAAAAAGGCCAAGCTTTGGCTCTCGACCTAGCAAATCCTTTCCCCCTCATCTACAAACTTTCCCACCCTACAAAAACCCTTAAGGTTCATTTTAAAGAGGCCACGGAGCTGGCAGGGGTAGTCACAACACTGGAGCTAATTGCTGCTGCACTTACACATCCTCACCATGTTGTTTTGGCACTTTAGTAAAGCATTGTTGAGCCTTATGCTAAAAGTGAAGTTTGTGCCTGCGGGCGCAGCTCTCACACACTTGTTTGTATCTGACACACAGCTCCTGTCTGCTCACTGGAAAGTAAAGAGATGTTAGAGTTGACTAATACCAGTATTTCTTATACAGGCTCTGTCTTACAACTAATTGTAGAATAAAATTTTAAAGTGACAGAAGACACATTACTAATAAAATTTACTTTGTGATCTCAAACCATCGCAACACCTTCTGTGGCCTTGTTTGGATGTTTGTGTTTGTCTTTAAAGGAAGGGATGTTAAGGAACACTTGCAGATCTGAAAAGGCCAGTATGCCGAGCTCATCATGGGACACGGTTGTTTTCCGATGGGGCCTCTGTGTACTCGTGCTCTTTCAGTATTGTAGATCTGGGAAGCCTCCAAAGCTCCTGCCAGAATACAAAATGCCAGATCACAGCATTGAAAAGAGCTCCAAGCAGAGGGACAAGCGGGTATCCAAGAAAAGAGAACCATCTTGTGCTGGGCCTAATTACTTCTGCTCCAAGATTACACAGTTTTGACCTTTCTCAGGCTTCCAGCGCAGAGCCTGATTGGAAATTAAGGAACACAGCACTGATGTCTTCAGTGCTGTTAATTATATTTAATGCAGAACACAGAAGAACATCTGTAGCTCCATAATCCCCACTATGTTTACATGTAATCTATTAATTATACACTATACTGCCAAAAGTATACGCTCACAAACCCTAATAATTGAAATCAGGTGTTCCTATCACTTCCATGGCCACAGGTGTATAAAAGCAAGCACCTAGGCATGCAGACTGTCTCTACAAACATTTGGGAAAGAATGGGTCGCCACCTCACCCACGACCGCCATGATTCAGAGGATTTTTATGAATCGATATTGAATTGGGAAAAAAAAATACTGTAATGCATCGATGAATCGATATTTTTACCCACCTCTAATGACTGGAGTCATTTATAATTGTTACATTTCCAGTAAAGCTTACGAGTGCTTTGTGTGTTATTGGCCAATATATTGATATTCCAAATGCCTCCCAAAATTGGCATCGGCTCCAAGAATCGAGTATTGGTTGTGCTCTCATCTCTTCGACAATCGTTCCAATTTTTCTGGCTCTGGCACAGAAAGATAATTCTCAGCTCTTAGTGCACCTGCTCATAGAGCTCACAAAGGCTTAGTTTCATTTCTGGCAGGTGTCTATCAGCACAACACCAGACCTACTTCAATCTCTGAAAAATCAGAGGTGCCCTGAGCTCCTGGAAATCTATAAACAGGCAAATGTTTGGGCAACACAACCTAAAATCTAAAGCAATAAATAAGGATGTAATAAATATATTTTCACAGTATTTATTTGTGGAACAACTTAAAACAATAATTACCTTTTTATAGATAAGTGCATCACATTTCCTTTTTTGAGTTCTGAAGTTTGAATTCTGGCCTGGACTGTCGGCTGTTCGGTTGACTGAGCTTCAGATTAAATGTCACTGGCTGCTGTAGATATTCTCAGTTTAAATATGTGGATCACTGGCTGAAAATGATGGCGCGAGTATATTTAGTCATTCATTGTGTCACTGAAGAAATATATTACAAAAACAAATATTTTTCATTGATTGTGTTTCATCACTTCTGTCAGGTGTAGTTTATAATTCAGCTGCAGTCTGCACATAAACCTGCTCATTGATTCAGAGCACTGAGGGCAAAATGAGCTTGACAGCATCAAAGATATACTTTCAGAGGAGTGTAAGAGGTCAATGTAATGAATAGCCAAAGGCAGAGGCCAACTTATTGATACAGTCTCTGGCACAGAGCGATGGCAAAGACTATGCATAATAGACATTGGCATAACATTCAAGGTTATAGAGTCTGTCATATTTTAGAAATGTGGACATAAAGCAAAGATTTTAAATAAGAAACTCAAAGTTCTGAATCACAAAAACTCACAGATTATTTTAGGGTGACACCCACTGTGGACAGAGATATAAACCCTTAAATACTGCCTAACTGAGTGTTAACCATCAACACTTTGCCCTGTTTCTTATCAGAGAGTTCATCTTGCTGTCTGCCAAGAAAACATGAAACCAAATGTTTTCATGTTACAGACCTAAATATCCTCATCGGTTACCACAAGCTCAACAAGTGAGACAGACTACATGAAATAAGACTGGAATGTGTTTCCTTGCATACTGGAGCAAAGAAGGAAAGGGATTAGGAGCTTTGTTTCACAGTTATTGGATTTTGGCTCCGTGGGAAATGAATTATCCAAACAGTGAGGGGAAAGAAAATACTGAACCCTTAATGTGGAAAAAAATCAGTCAGTGCAAACACACATGACACATTAACATTATGCTTGGTAAGGAAGCTCACATCTTCAAAGTCACTGTCATGGAATATATCCTCGATCTAAACTTTTTTAGATTCAAACACTTTACAACTTGCGCACCGACACTTCCTGACTTGCAGAGTCCTTCACTGAGACAAGCCACAATTTATCCATAATACATCTAACATAACATTACATATGTAATGAATGCTTGTTCTAGCACTTCTAGCAACACTGTAGCTCCCCAAGGTTGTGCTCCGTTCACACTGTACACCCATGCCTGCACTCCAACACACCAAGAGAACTCTGTAGTGAAGTAGGCGGACGACACCATCATCATCGGCCACATTACAAGCAACAATGAGATGAAAACCAAGGAGCTTAGAGGTGGGAATCTCTTGGCACCTCACAATTCAATTTGATTCCGATTCTGCGGTCAACGATTCGATTCTAAACTGCTTATCAATGCATCTCGATACGACCGTTTTTTTGTGTACATGGATGATTTTAAATAATAATAATAAATGATAATAATTCAATCTGAGTTTGCTACTCAGAGTTTGCTAATCACTTACTACTTTTGTGATGATCATTAAAGAGATTAATTACCTTCTCTAAAAAGGCTTTTCTTTATCACAAATAGATATGACTTTCTATGAATCCTCCTGACTTTTCTATGAATGGTGCTGTTACAGGCAATGATCATATCCCTGAGAGAAAAACAGTATACTGTAGCCTATATAAAAATAAAAAAAGCTTTCAATGCAACAATCAATGCAGCTTTCAACACATTACGGACCTATGTATCAGCTCTCATACTAAAACATGGCTACTTACCCGCTTTCATCAACGTGTCCAAAACTTCTGGACACTGAGTCGGTGAAGTAATGCCAAGATGGTATTTTGTATCTTGGCTCTAGAGTGAACACCATCATCCGAAAACCCACAACTGAATACGATCTTAAAAAGTGCAATGGATTTGGTAACCCGCTTCGCTCTCTCGGAGTTCGACTGAAGCTGTGCCACCGCCTACTCGATCGTTCTTTGGCATCTGCAACAGGTTGCTGCTTCTCTCCCAACTCTGGGCGGTATCGCGCAGGGTGGTGTCTCCAATTAGTTGTGTTGCCGAAGTATTTAAGTTGAGTTCCACACACCTTACAAACTGTGTAGGTCTTGTCAATTCACCCCTCGACTTCATGGAACTCAAAATGCTGCCATACAGTTGAGTACAAAGAAGTCGGTGCTGGTCTTATGGGCTTGGTGCTAGCCATTGCAGCCATTTTGTCGCCGCTCAACTCGCACACGTGTGTTTGGTGCGCATGCATGTACAGCAGAGAATCAGCAGGTGCTTTCTGCAGCGCTCTGCAGCAGGCAAACTGAACGTTGCAGCGGGCGAACTAATTTCAGTTTTAAAATTCCGATTATTAATGTAACTGCATCGAGACATAATCATTCTAGAGAAATCGCAATGCATCGAAGAATCGAACATTTTTCCCACCCCTGAAGGAGCTGATGAGCAGTTGATTTTAGAAAAAAGGAGGCAAAGAGAAACACTCCTGTCTAAATCAGTGGCGCTGAGGTGGAGCAGGTGAACAGTTTGTTCATTACATATCAACACCCTGATTAAACAAAAACACAAAAAACACTAATTCCTATGGAAGCATAAGAAGGCTGAATTTCAGAGTCAAAGTCTTGTCAGCTTTTACAGAGGAGCAACAGACAGCATCCTGACTGGAAACATCACAAACTGGCATTAGCCATGCACGGCCCAGGACAGGAAGGCTCTATAGAGGGTGAAGTGAGATGTCTGCACCCAAAGGTTACTAAAAGACAACACCCACCACAGCCACAGTCTTTTTACCCTGCTGCCATCTGGCAAAAGATACAGAAGTATCCGCTGCCGTACCACTACACTACAGAGCAGCTCTAGCCGTTACACTTTTCCATACTTTGATGTGATAAAAGATATGTTAGTTGTTAATCAGAGTACACATGGCTGTATGTGAAAAGTGGGATAATAATTCTCATTAGCAATGTTTACAGTTTAGTAGGAATATTGTCTTTTTTAAAAAAAGGGCAAAAACCTGAATACCTTTTAATGTAAACAGTCAGTCTTGTATTTGTTGTTGTTATGAAAAGCAGGTTGGACATCTGTTTCTGTCTTAAAACCCTTTACTTCAGGGAGGAATAACACCTTACTGAACTTGCAGATGAGACAGGTAATGTGGGCATCAGGGATGGGAAAAAAAATCTGATATATTTCAGTCCTCAGTACCTACTGTACTGAAAGTACTCATGAGCAAAGCACTAAATCCCAAAACTGCTTGAGTGGAGCTGCACTGTGGCAGCAGAGGACTGAGGCTGAACTGTCTGGGCAGCTCCCACAGGGTGAATGAGTGCAACTGCCTGAATGTGGCACATAGTGCTGATGGTTTTTAAGAAAATGTCAGCCTCTACCTTGTTAATGAGCTGTCAGAGTGTGTGTGTGTGTGTGTGTGTGTGTGTGTGTGTGTGTGTGTGTGTGTGTGTGTGTGTGTGCTATAGCTGACCTGTATCTCCTCGTAAGCCTCGTCAATAGTGGTTACTTGGTGCTGCTCGTGTAGCGCCGGCTCGTCACAAAAGAAGCACACCAGACTCTTGTCGGTGAGGCAGAAGAGCTTGACCTTCTCGTGGTCCTTGCAGGGGTAGGAGCTCCTCTGGGCGTTGAGGATGGCGTCCAACGGGAAGGCCGAGTAGCGCTCCACAATGTTGGACAACTTGAGACTAGGCGAGAGGAGAGGGTCGGTGAAGGTCCTCCGGCACTCAGGGCAGTCCCTTGTTCCGTGAGGCTCCTGCCTGCTCCAGTGCTCGGTGATGCACTTCCTGCAGAAGTAGTGCTCGCAGCCAAAGCTGACGGGGTCCTGGTAGATACTGAGGCAGATTGAACAGAGGAGCTCGTCCTTCAGACAGCAAGCCATTTGCAAACACGGAGACTGAGCGGCATCTAAGAGGGCAATTCTCTGGAGCGGAGTATAATCGGTTTAATTTTCAAGTCAGTGGTTCACTTTCTCCATGTGGGAGTTGACTGACAAGATCTTCGGAAATCTTAGGATTTCAGCTTGAATTTCCCTGTTGAAATAAGACAGAAAAAACAGATTCCATCAGAGACGTTCTACTATTGTAGAGACAGATCAGTCTGATCATTTTGAATGGGGAAATCTGCAACGCCAAAGATGGCGCATATCCCGCCCCTTTCACCAACAGCCAATCACCTGCGTTGTCACAGCTGAACCGGGAAACGTATAGCCCAATCATGTTGTTTCACCAGCGCATGCGCACAAATAGTTTTTACAACAGAGACCAAAAACATTTACTGCTTTCAAATCTTTATCTAATTTATAGAGTGAATGACAAGAAATGATGTATTAGACATTATCTGGTCCATACATCAGTGGTCAGGCAGAGTAGAGCCAGAGCACAGCAGCCGGCACAGATTCAGCCGTACGATGGACGTCGGTGTCGTAAATCCGCACGCATGCGCAGTGGAGTTCTTCCTGTAGGAAAAGAGCATTTCTACGGTAAAGTCGATGTTTTTTTGGTTTTTATTTGTATCTTATTTCACTGGCGAGCATGTCTTAATGTTTTTTCCGTCCTGCTATCACGTTAAAGGGTGGATTTGACCATGCCTCCATTCATTTAGATAGGGGTCTGGTCTCTTTGGGCTTTTCAAGGCGTCGCCAAGATGGTGGCCGAGTGGCACGACTTGCCTAGAAGGACTTTGATTCCATTAATATTTTATTAGGCACCAAGTGAATGATCTCATATATCAATAACAAAGAAATGATTAACAGGAGTAGATTACACAACAGGTAAACACTAACAAAACAGACTTCAATTAGGTATAATTAAACTTTCAGTTTCATGTATAGAGATTTCACTGGACGTTAATACTGAATATAGTTGATTTATAAGTAGGGTTTTAACAATTAGTTAAATTGATTTTTTTTTTTGTTCTCTCAGCAACCATTGATTGAACCAATTGATTAATAACCAATTAAGACGTTACTGTTTTACACATTTTTCAAGTGACTATTTGTTTGCTTAGTCTTTGTGATGGTATATTGATTTGGACTGTCAGTGAGGCAATAATATTAATCTTAAAAGAGGCACTATTATGTTTTTGGAGAAGAAATTCAACCTTATATATATTTACAATATGAATGAGGTTATAATACAAATTCAGAATTTTTTTTTTTGCCATAATAAATAAATAACAAAAGCTGTTCTCAGAGGAAAATAAGGTCCCCAGAACAATGTCTATAGTTAGGAAGGTGGCAGGGTCCGCCAAATATAAACAAACAGTTTATCATGTTAACAAGACAGTTTGTATATTTAGTTTGTTTACGCATAAAAAAAAAAAAAAAGAAGTTAAAATTCCATCCCCAAAAAGATGTCGCCTTGGATTCTGGAATAATTTGACATTTATCACAACTTTCTGACATTTAATATCAATTGTTATCATTTTCTGATTAATTTTCATCACATATAATGAAAACAGTCCAATCTGAAAGCACTTTTACACACAAAGTAGCCTACATAAGTGTTCACATCCACTTAAAAACAGCACTATGATATGATGATATGAGACACAACCTGTGACATATCCTACGTTGCGCTTACAACCTTACTTATTCATCAGTAAAACCTCGACTCTTTTTAAAATGCTACCATTTAGCTTTTTTCTTTTTTCTTTTTTTACATGAGAAAAGATTCAGCCTAGTTTCGTTTTCCCCTCACCTGTGGAAACACCTGAACACTTGGGCTGCTTTTATCAAAAACACTTCCACCTCCACCTCCTCAAATCACTTCCCCCTCTCATTGTGGAGGGTTTTATGATTTCCACAGCCAACTGTTAGCACCCACCGACAGGCAAACAGGGAAACACCTGCAGCGGTATTATCTCCGCTGCTGTCTTCCTCCTACCCCGGTGTGGAGGAGCTTCCTTTTAACTCCCCTTCTGAAGAGAGGTTCACCAGCCTGGACTGGAGTTGTTCTAATTCGTGCCATCTACCAAAAACTGTCGAGCCAACGTCTGAGCTGTAATTTAGCGTAAATGCTATTTAATTGGCTTTCTCTACCTTGCGTGTAAACTGGATTTGTAAACACAACCGACCAAGGACCACGACACCACCAACCACAGAGGGAGGATGAGAGGGGGGCAGAGACACAGAATAAAGAGGCGAAACACTAATTTTAAAAGCTGCATATCTTAAAAGATGGCTTCTGGGAAAGTGTGAAAGAGATGTGGGTGTCTGAATTTGACAATTCCCGAACGGAGGAAGTGATAGAGATAGAGATAAAAGCCTCAACTCACCAGCCTCCGTAGCGACTTCAGCGGCTCCAGTGCGAGTGTCTTTCAGGAAGGAAGGTAACACACAGCGGCAACAGACGCTACCAACTGTGTTGAAAGACAGGGGGGTGTTAGCGACAGTATTTACAGAAATAACTGCATTACTTCGAAGAATTCGTTATGAAAACGAAAACCAGTTTATACGTATGTAATTAAGGAATTTAAGTGATTTGATGAGTGAATTAAATCCTTAAAAAAACGTAAAAATATCACGTTAGGTCCCACACTAATAATGGAGTGGCTCACTGTGGCTCCTCTCCCCTCCTTATCCCAGTTAGCATCGCTGCTTAGCTACCTTGATTTTTACAACAAATAAACCCACTGAAATACAACAAAAGCAACTGAATACGTGTGGTATACATTTAAAAAAAACACCTAAAAACAAAACAAGTGTAGGCGCTGGTATCAAATGGACCGCGAGTGTTCAATCAGCCGAGAGAGAGGAGCTTCAACAGGCTGCAGTGTCCGCACTCAACCAGCAGGGGACAGCAGCGTCCGCAGAAAACACCATGCTCTTTTCCAGGACAGGTGTAGAGCAAGAATGATTTTTTTTTCTTTTACAATATATCTGGCTCTTTCTCCTTAAATACCTGTACTTTAAAGCTGATTAACAAATGCAGGACCTTTTATATATATAAAAAAACATGTTAAATCAAGAACACAAATTGTACATTTGACATGAAGGGGCAGTGTTGTATTGTTGTGGTAAAATGTTACTTTGGTGAAAGTGAAAGTCACCCATACAAATAGAAGGGTACTTGAGCAAAAGTCCAAAAGTGTCTGATATCAACTGTACTTATTTAAAATAACGTTCTAGCAATACACTTAATTAATCAAAAGTACAAGTAAAAGTAAATCATACATTTATTTACATGTATGTACAGAAAGTATACTAGGGGTCAACACGTTATCGACCGTCTTTATAAGATCCAATGTTCAGCATTTTTCTGTAAAAATGTTCATCTTTGGCTCTGATAATAATCTGCAAATTAACTTCTAAAAACAGTTATCAAATGAATGAAGTTGCTTAAAAGTACAATATTTGCAGTGGGAGTATGCAGTCGTAGAGTAGTCCCTCAAATTTGTACATGAGTAAAGGCACTAAGTTACATTCCACCACTGTGTCTTGGATATATCTTTATATGGGATAAGTTGGAGGTGGGGCTGTAATTTAATACTCTTGTCAAGAGAACTATAAATGACTCCCGACTGTTTGTACTTGCTCCACATGACTAAAGGAAAGGCAATATTCACATCTTTATTTACAGCACAATATATATACATATAAACACAGTTAATGACTTTTCATATGGAAAAATAAAGGTTTAAGTCCGTTTCCTTTACCTACATGTGCATCTTCTGGCCAGTCAGATTGTTGTCAATGTTATGTCATGACACAAAGCAAAAACAAATGTATTCATCAGTCTTTAATGCAGGTGACTCTTCATGAACTGCAACTGTCACTTTCCTGCACTGACGTCAGTGATTGTTTGCCGGCTTCTTGCTGCGGGATGCTAAAGAACTGCTCTTCCTCTCCAAAGGGGAGCTTAGAGTCTAGCTGCATCAAGTCTGTGGGCGTGACGGGAGTTGTCCCGCCGGTCCCGTTTCCTATGTGGATATTGATGTTGACATTGAACTGTGGACTGGTGGTCGGGGGGTTGATGATCTGTGGGCTGGTGGGCTGAGAGGAGTACTGTGTGGGGATGCTGATCTGGGGAGTAACAGGATCGATGTTTGAAAGTAAAGGCATGGGCTCAGACAGTGCACAGTGTGGATCGTGAAGAGCTACGGTCGACTGCAAAGGGCCGATGGACTCATAGCTGCTGCAGCCGTCTGTTCTCGTCGAAGCTTCAGTATTGCTACTGGACTGACTCTGGTCACTGCAGGCTTCCCCTTTCGACAGCAGACAATGTTGTTCTGGGGAGGTTTCTGCGAATGAAGTCAGCTGTGCTTCCCCAAAATAACCTTGATTGATCTGCAGTATAAAGACATGTAAAGGTTTATTCTCCGCTCTCTGTATAGCTACAATTATGTTCAAAGGAATTCAAAGATGACTCACTTTAACCCCAGTTTCACAATTTCCATTTGCATCAACTTTAGGGTGAAAATCTTTACTGTCTGGGCAAAAAAGCAGAGTGAACCGTAAGTAAGCTTGTGATAGCGATCACTATATTTCAACATCATATCATTCTAGATTTCAAGTTGAAAATAAATACAGTATCAAATACATACCATCATTTTCAACAAAACAAGAACATAGTTAATGCAATTTATTTCAACATACAGTTACCTTTCTTCCTGTGTTTTATACAACGGGACCACAGAATGATGGCGATGCAAATCAGCACAACTCCAATGGCAATGGAAAGGGTTACAGCTAACAGAGAGAAAAACAACACAGACGGCAAAAGAGAGAAATGTTGAGACACTGATCAGACCTCACAGCTTTCTCATGATGACTGCTTCGAAATACCCAATCAATTACCGTACCAAGTGTTTTGGCAGATGCCGTGCTTGGTGGTGGGCCTTTTGTAGTCTGGTTGAACCCTGCCTCTGAAACAGAGGTGATGATAGACAGTGTGGAGTTTGTCGGCCCACGTACAGTCTTTGAGTATGAGGCTGGACTCATCACTGTACTTGCAGTTGTAGAAACAGCGTGAAGGTCTTGGGGCGCTGTGTCGGTTCCTACGGCCTCACACACGTTGTCTGAGGTAGCATCACCTTTTCTAGTAACAATCCTCCCATTACAGCTGCAAAGAAACAAGAGGAGTTCAAAGCTCTGAGCACCCAAAACAGATGTCAACAGATGTTGCTGCCCTTTACTCACTCTGTATGAGGCCGACAGCTGTCCGTGTAGGAGACCATATCAGAGAACGTCCCATCGGGACACCGTTCACAAATCACATTTTTGTCGGCCTTCCCTGAGAACAACACGCAAACATGCTGCCATTTACTGAAATATCACTATCACTCATGGAAACATGACAGAAATGAGTTGAGCCTGAAGTTCAAATAAATTCAGGATGCATCTTATTTAAAGCAAGAAGTAGTTGAAAAATAATTCAGCTTTTGTTTTACCCGCTAGAGCCTCTCAAAGAGGAACGTCTATTTAGTGAAAATGATCGTGGCAACAAAAGAGAAACACGTTATCAAAAGTGATATTTTACCGTTGGTGGGATTTACACCAAACGTACAGTGTAAGTATCTCATCTCGAGATGACTAAGAATTCTTACAGTGGTGATGTTACTACGTCATATATCCGCCATGTATCTGTCCCAACCAGAAACGTATTTACGTTAACTAATGTTACCACCCACGTGAGGTGAATGTGTGCAGAAAAAATATATTAGTTCAAGCCAGAGCGAGACAATCAGAGTGAGCATTCACATAGTTACAGGCGATAACAGTTTCCTAAGGGAATGATCTTGGCAACATTTATACTTGAGTCCATTCTCATCAAGCATGACATGTGAGCTTTACAATAATTATAACGGACTATCACCAACACAAGATGGCTCCTCTTACAAAGGGTTTATCCTTAAGTTTCAAATGAAATATGTAACAATTGTATTTCAGTTAAAAAATGAAACTGTGACTATTAAAAAAATAGGTGCTGTACCTTGTTCAGATACTCCAGAACCAAGAGGGCATTTCCTGTAACTGCTGCATTCTCCGCAGGACTGGCCATTATATCCCATGGTGCAGTACTTCCCAGGCTGGCATCCACACTTGGACTTTGAGGTAGAGGTGCAGTTCTGTTCATTCTGCAGACCTTTACCTGGTTGAATAATTGATTGACAGTGATGTCGTGTTAATAGATCAAACAAAGCAAAAAATAAACAGTAATTTTTTTTGTGTAGCTACTGACTTTTTTTGCATTTGATACAGGTCAAGCAGTTTGGGGAGAAGTTCCAGGCCTCCAAGTACTGTCCAGTCGAACAGGGTTCACACACAGTATCGCTAGTTTCGGAGCATTTTTGTTTCACTCGCATTCCTGTTATAATCATGAATGAATCCACATGTTAGTCACTTTAAATGCATTTATAACAGCACATGGGCATTGTGATTTCAACATTTCTACTAACATGAGAACTTAAATGTCCCATATTGCAGAAAGTGAGATTAACTGTCTTTTGCAGGTCTGGGGGCTATACGGATACTGTTCGAGTATCAGCACACTCAGTCCACAGAGGAATGTACACACTCCATATTCAGAAACACTGTTTTTTAATGAGATGTCAGAACTATACAGTGACCATCCTCAGCTGTGCCCCCAGCAAAGCCATGGCTGCATAAACACCGACAGACACTGCAACTATGTAAAAACACAGTGCCTGCTCAGGCCTATGACAGCTGACCAATTAGAGCAGAGTTGGCTTTACAGGAGGCGAGTCTTAAAGCATCAGGCACTAAAATGAAGCGTTCAGGCAGAGGGTGAATGGAGATGCAGCAGTAATAGACAGTATGGGAAATATAATTTGTTTTTTGAACATTAAAGCATGTGAACATTTTCTAGTTGACATACCGAATAAAAATATGAACCTGAAGATGAGCATAATATGGGACCTTTAAAGATCAGAAGAGAAAGTTAATATTATCTGTGGTTTTGTTTTACCATGATAGTACTAAATGGTTATCGTGGTTCGACTTGGTTTTTCTGGTTAGCATGTATCACCACATCTTAACGCCTAGAGTAGCGTTGTTCATCGCAGTTCATTTCATGTCTGGTGAGGCTGTAAGTCATGAAATGCAACGTCATCGAATACTTACTTATTTTTAATACTGCAATTATACGTGTTTACTTTATTCAACTTGACTGCTTGAGTGCAGTAAGAGGTCGTGGTGATAGAATTTAGTACTCACATTTCACAGCTAAAAGTCCCTCACATGAACAACTTTCAAGCGCTTTTCAAAGCTGAACACTTTGCCCACTCTGCCCATTGACTGTATTAAATATGAGCAGAGCCTCCAGGCCTGAAAATTGAAGGCATCAGAGAAATTATTTAAATCTATATTATTTCTAATGGCCAGCAGGAGGCGACTCCACTGGTTTCAAAAACGAGTCTGATAGTGTGTAAGCTGATGAGAAGATGAGTCTAATTCTCGCTTGATTTGTCACCTCAATTTCCTAATGAGCTTATGCTCTCACTCGTGGTGAAGTCTTCTTCACCACAGCATGATGTAAAAATTTTTTTATTATGATCCCATTTAATCCTCATTTAGTCTTGTGTAAATCAGCAACCGCAATGTGGACAACACCTCGGCACAGAAGAGGCGTTTAAATCGGTCACCATTTCAACAAGTCTGGCCGTGTTGACCACTGCAATTAAGTGACAGGAAAATGTGTGTGATCGGCTCTCTATTGCTATAGAAGTAAATCAGTTGACAGATGTACAGCTTGAATATTTTAACAGAAAGAGAGCAATGCAACAGCATTTTTCTGCAATCATTAGCATGCCTGGCTAACTAGCTTACCCATAACACGAACTACTGTTTTGGTATTTCAAAGGTGCACTATGTAGCTTTGGGGAAGCAATTTCAACCAGAAGAGAAAGATCTTCATAAACTGAAATATTATTTTACCTTTTTTTTAAAGAATATATCCCTACATAAAACTAAATAAACGAGAACAGTTTTCATATTAATTTAAATTATTTTCGAGTTTGTGTTAAAGTGAAACTCTCGCCAAAAAGCAACCGAGGCTTCATTTGCGATTGAATATGAGTCAAACCTTTGTGTAAAAGCATAATTACGACGAAAGACGCACTTTACCGTAGTTGGGTTTTCGGGCACGTTAATTTTGAACGGGAGTGCTAGGGGCAGAGATATGATGCCACCTGACAGGCAGGAGAGTAATGGTGAACCGCTCCTCAAGCCTGCCTGTCAGGTCGCACTTAGGGATCTACACTTTTTGCCTGCCATGAGGGCCACGGAGATGCAGCAGCTAACGTGAGTAGTTCAAAAACCTTCTTTTTCATAAACTTTGTGTACACAAACAATGTTCTCAATGCCCGTGTTCATGAGTAGAGACCCTGATGATGCCAAGAGCAAAGTTTCATGTTGTGTCGAGCCTTCTTACTTTTCTAAAATTAAGCGATTTTGATGCCATCATATCTCTGCCCCTAGCACTACCGTTCAAAATTAGCGTGCCCGAAAACCCAACTACGGTAAATCTTAAAAGTGCGTCTTTCGTCGTAATTATGCTTTTACACCAAGGTTTGACTCATATTCAATCGCAAATAAAGCCTCGGTTGCTTTTTGGTGAGAGTTTCACTTTAATATCTCATTATATTGTAAATATTAAAATTCTGAGTTTGAATTTCTCCTCCAAAACTACACGGTGTCCCTTTGAGTAGATTTCTCAGTCTGGCTCCAGACTGAACAAATCATTTTCTTTGAGGAAGATAACAAAAACAAACTAATAAATGTCTTCAGCTACAGTAGGCGCTGTTAATCTTCTTTCACACCTCCGCACCCAAGCTTTTCGCAGCACGTTTCACGATCTGTGTCCTTCATCTTTATCTTATATGGAGACAGCTGTGTCTTTCTGTACAGTATGTAGCTGAGCGTTTGCATGAGTCTATGTTTATTATTGTATAAGGAACTTACCAGGGGGGCATTTCTTGCAGCACAGGCCAGAATCATCTGTTACATACTCTGTTCTTTCATCGTTGCACTTTCTATCTGAGTCTGCCCGATAGGGCTGAGAGCAGACCTGTGGGAAAGAGAGGCGAAACTTAAGAGCAACTCATCTTTGGCTGCTCAGATGAGGATACATGAAGTACATAAAAGTACTTTCTCGTAACTCTCTGAGACCCATGAGCTGATTTAAGACGAATCCGAATTTCAAGGTAAATTGACTAATTTTGAAATTGCTTATGTGGGAGATATTTTGAAGCCCACTTTTGTGTCAGCCAGACGTTTTCCCCTGAAATGCACCTGCTCTGAGGTAACACACAATCCCAGTCAACCAATGAACTCGAAGAAAGTCATTTTAAAGTCAACAGTTTAGTCAGAGAAGTTGACCAATAACTGCAAGTTGTTCACGTGTAAAACAGGAGCTTAAAGTAGCACCAGATCACCCACACCTGCACCCACCCTTTCCCGTCTGGTGAAGCTGTTAGCCTGAGCTGCAGACAGACAGGCCGCCTTTGTTCTTAATGTATACAAGGTGCATTTCAACCTCCACAGTATTACTCCTCTCAAAACCCTCAGGTGTAAGTCACTGTCCACATGCATCAATTCAGCAGCTCGTGTGCAACCTCTCTGACACACATACAGTATAAATATCACACGTACAGCAACTAAAACCACAGAGTTGGTTGGAGTCATCGCACAGTCGCTGACACACCTGTCCTGCGCACACGAGTTGGAAGTCTTCTACCACAATGCCCTCCAATGACAAGCAAAACTTAGAATATGCTGACAGCGGCAATGTAGTTCTCGAATTACAGGAAACAGAGGCGGCAACCTAGAAGCCCTCGTTTCAGAAGCGTACACTTCTTTTGTGGTGTGACCAACACAAGATGTGACGATAAAGACTAACCTTTGAAGCCCGGTGTTAATTTTTGCAGGGAAGTTTACTGAAGAGAACATTCTGTATTTTCCTCCTTCCCCCAGGCTGCCTGCCAAGACTAACTCAACCTCTTTGACAGGAATGCACAGTGATAAAGGAAGGCTTCTGCATCATTTCATGACCGGGGCTCTTAACAATGGGACATTCAGTCTGAAAGTGCATCAGATGCCAAGTAACCGAAACCAAATATTCATACAGGTTCACCAAACGACTGTCTGTTAATCTTTTACAGTAAGACGTGCTACTGTAATGTGACATTGTCACACTCAGGAAAAATCACAAGGTATTGATTCAAAAAAGAAGAAAAAAATGCGAAATGAGAAGACACGTGACAAAGTCAGCCCGACTAGAAACATGTTTAAGAGATTAAATGGATTTACATTCAGAGTTAAGACACAAAAATAACTTTACGCCAATTCTGACAGTGTTCAACTGCGCACTGCCTTGAATCAAACCCGAGAGAAACTTAAACTAACACTCGCTCTTTAAGAAGTATGTTGGTCAGTTGGTCGGATGAATGAGGACGCTGGCTGATATCCAGCTTTTTATCAGAGACCCTGATAAACGCTGCAAACATGCACGACAAACTTCCAGACACAAACACGCACAAAGCCTACCTTGGTAGTTTGGGTATTCAAGAGAACCAGCAGCACAAGTATGCCCTTCATTGCTTCCTTTAACCAAGTGAAAGAGTGTGGAGGATGCAGCTACCAGCGTGTGAACTGTACTGATCATTTTACAGAGGCGGGCCAGCAGTCGGTGCAAACAGGATCTATTTCCTTGAACTGATCTGAGTGTTGAAGGAAGGAAACAAGGCAGGCAGGCACTAACCTACATCTGCTGATCTTATGTGAAAATCTGTTAAGAGGTGAGACGGAGTTTAGATAGGGTACTTCCACATGTCGATATCTACCGTGCATATAGAGCACGAAAATTCAGCGAGCTCATCGTTTTAACCTACACCTGATTAGAGGGCAGATAGAGTGCTTGTGGAAGGATTTCACACCCATTCACATTATTGCGTGTTATTGTTTTCACGATTTAATCCAAGTAGGATCTAATGACCTGCTTGCATTTAAGTGCTCCTTTTAACAGGATATATCTAAACCGTCAGTGAGTCATAATCCCTGCGAAACCTGCACTTTAAAGAAATCCTTGAAATCCAAAGCCAAAAATCTGCTCCCACAACTGGAATTAAAGATAATTACCCCTACATGCCACGTTTTTAAATCATGACATTGGGTTAATACATTGACTCGTGTTGTTTGAAGGCAGCAGAGAAAAATCAACAACAAGAGAACATTTGCTCCCTTTTCTGGTTCAGTTGTGTGAACTGGTTCAGAAATGTTCTAGCTTTTGGGCAAAAAAAGAAGTCCATACCAAAACAGGAAGTGGACTGACTTAGACACAGTGCAGTCCCACAATGCCTGGCATGAGGTGCTATACTGACTGTAATAACAATTGCTTTAGTTTTCACAGAATGTGAAACAGGATGTCAATGGAATTTAGATAGTGGTTTTCACAAGAATTTAATCATCGTGCTGTGGCAGGATACCGTAGCTGATATGTAGATAATGAGCGTGTTGTCACACATTCGGGAGGCAGAGGACCTGGGTTGATCTGGAAAGAAGGAGCTGAAAACCGTCATCCTCTCCAACTTCGTACTTTGGCCTGAGGCATGGGAACAGCTCAAACAGAGGTGAAAAGGTTTATTGTTGGTGAATAAAACATCGCTCTGTGGTC
Organism: Diplodus sargus; assembly: GCA_903131615.1. Classification (NCBI taxonomy): domain Eukaryota; kingdom Metazoa; phylum Chordata; class Actinopteri; order Spariformes; family Sparidae; genus Diplodus; species Diplodus sargus. The sequence goes on from CAEMYA010000071.1 coordinate 5,680,097, forward strand.
AGTCTTCAGTGTCTTAAAATGACTAACGGTACTGGTACCCGGTAGGCAATATAGCTGATTTCCACCAACAAGAAACCAGCTCTGTTTTTTTATAGTAAACTAGTAAAAAGAAACATAATACATACAGTTCATAATGACTGAGAAGTAAGAAAACCTTAACTTCAGATGGAAATGTGCAGGACGAGCCAATAAATACCTCAGTTTGGACTGAAAGTTGGTTCCCACCTGGAACCAAATATAGCAGGTTTTGTTTTACATGACTTTAAGTGTGAACTGGAGTGGGCGTGTCATATTCAACAGGTTGCTGTGCGTTGTGCACCTCTCTCCGTCAATGACGCGTCCTTGATTACTACCGTTCCGCTCGAAACTGGTGGAAATGCGAGGGTTGGTTCTATAGATGGCAGCAAGATTCAAGAATCCAAGCGAATTTGGGAGAAAAAAGGGGGATCTGTGTCAGTTTACACCCTTTTCTACTCGTCCAGGTATACCCATGAGAACAGGGTCATAAAGAGCAAACACCAAGATCCAGTCAGAACCAAGTTCAGACAAACAAATCTAACGCAACTGAAGGTGTTGTCGTCTTTATGATAGCACTCTGATTTAACAGTGACTCAGAAATGTTACATTCACAATTATTGACATTTTCTATCTAACTGTACTCTACTGACTTCTGTAGTTAAGACACGTCTCGTTTCATTCACAGTACTGTATACATGCAGATGTCGTGCCCAGATTAATGTCCTAACGTTTCCTGTATGAGATGTTGACATTTCACAATAAAGTTCCCCCTCCCACATCCTCATTATTTCTCTGGTGCTCAAGTACAACAGAGGCATCACTGTTGCCCATATTGTGGTCTTGTTGTGTTTTCTCTCTTGTATAAAACTTTTAGTGTGTAATTATGAAGCGATTTTTAGGATCATACCCTGAAAACGTGACAATAGTAGAAGTGAAACCTGTTATAAAGGATCAAAGTTTGCGTTTTTTGGCCTACTTTCGTGTTTTGGTTCACTGTTCTTTGATACTGTACCTGCCTGCTGACTCATTTCCGAACAGTACAGCATTGACAGTGTAAATGACAGACTCGAGACAGGAACAGACGTCTTTTTTTTTAAGGTACTTCCTTTAATTCGTATTGTGATGTAGTGCAGTGTCTTGTGCTTTTACTGCTACGAGAACACTGTACACCTGAAACAAGGGCAGCCATTATATATGCTGTGATGTGTCACTGGTCTGAGGCAAGTTTCAAATCCTGTTTTTCTCCATACTGTGTGAAGTGGAAACCAATGGCTGCCCAGAGGTAGAAGACGACATTAAATGGGTAGTATTTGTGACTAGACAGAAGTCTTGATCTCATGTCTCTATTTGCCACTGAAGTAAATTACCTGTTTCATCTCTTTATGACTTTCCGAAAAACACACCAGTGTCTGACTGAAGCATGTTGAGCGCTGGATTAATTTACTGACAAAGATCTCCCAATAGCAATCATAACCATCCAATGAAAATTAACAGAGCATGAAAACATTTGAGGATCTGAAGATGTCACGATATCATGAGCTTCACAAGCATCATTTCCCTCAACGACTGTCTGTGGTGACGAATCGAACGTAGTATCTCAAAGCCTCATCTTACACAGAGCTTCACTCTAGTCTCACGGCCTCCCAGTGCTGAGATAAAGATCGGCAGTCTGCCGCCAGATAACCGGCTCTGCTTTGAACAATCTGCCACAAAACATCAAAGTATTCCAGCTTCAAAACACAACTATAACTTTTAAAAAAATCACACATTTTCCTGTTGAAATTGAACCACAACGAAGTTCACAATAAAACCACATTTCCTTTACTTTGAGTTCATTCTACTGTGCATGTTGCTTGAATTTGATGAAAACACCCTGATACATTTTGTCTAACGTGAACTGGAAATACAACAGTGTCATTGATAAGGTGGTTATAGAAAAAGTGTTTAACAACTAATAGAAGTTTTCTGTGGATTACAACTTCTGTCTGATAAATCAGCCTTTTCTTTGTCAGTGTATTTGCGCCTCACAGTAAGGAAGTGTCAAAGGAAGTCATAAACAGAAGTATGTGAACCATGGCGCCAAGGCAAACAGCTAGAAAGGGACACACAAACTGCTGCCTGAGCAACAGACATGATTCAAAATGAGTTCCTCAATGTTGTGAAATCTGACAAAGCAAACTTAAATTTAGCTAAAGGAGTCTACGTGCTGATGGTCTTCCCTTTCCACTGTGGTGTAACATTATCTCTTGCTTCACGAGACCGCGGACAGTCACATGAGGTGTCAAAATCAGTTCAAACTCATGTTTTTGATCACATTTTGCTCAAATAAATTAGACAGAAAACAATCTAACATGTTGCATTTTAACTCATTACATTCTTGAAAATAATGATCTCATGTTTCAAATGCATCCATTAAAGAAGATGCACTTAGAAAAATGTTGATGCACTCTCAGCAGAGATCATTGTTTCCTCCTGAAAGACTCTCAGTGTACTGTAGCATTCACATTTAGCAGAGATGTTACAGAAAAGCATCCAGATCAAGTTGAAAACATGGGCATAAAACAAAGGAAATCATTTTGGGTGGTGTCAGACATTAAACAGGAACTGCTTCTATCACTTAAGAATGGAAATTTGTGATTTGTCAGCGCAAAAGATAAGAAGTGCTTCCTAGTTTTCTTTTTGGTGAGAAGTGTTGGAGGTTGTGACGAGCCAAGCGAGACACATCTGAGATCCGGTCGTGGATCTGGTGACCGGACACTTTGGGTTCAGAGAGATCCTGGAAAAAAAAAATTGTTAACATTTCAGACACTAAAATGTCACAACAAAATCTTGTGATGTTAGATCGCTGCAGACCTTTTCCAAGCAGACATTTTGACACATCAAGGTAGGAAAAGCACGGGAGTAACCAGCATTCCATTTAGATAAGCCAGTTCCGCGGCAACCTTGATTAATTTCTTACTGGGAACACTTGAATTGTTGTTTGTTCCATCGTGCATTTCCAACTATGACCAGTCAAAATGTTTCAAAGTGTTTCAGGTTGAGATTCTAAAGAAATCCTGCAATGTCTGACCTCCAGTTCCTTGTTCTGTGACGTGGTGGAGTTGTCCAAATTCAGACTGCTCCGCAGATCGAGGCTGCTGGGTGGCGGCAGTGTGTACTGGCTTTTGTTGGACCAGCCTGAGAGACAATGCTGGAGAAGACCACGAAGATGATTTAAACATACATGTGTTAAGACAGTATGTAAAATCACAGAGGAAAGAAGCTTTGTAGTTACAAAAAGCTGCCTCTCAAATTCAAACGCTTACTCACCGATGGTAACCCCAAACTATCAGAAGGGTCAAAGCTGCATCGCCTATGAGCTCTGTACTTGTAAGGTGGCAAGAGGGCGGAGCGAGGGATGCTGACCCTGGCGAATAAAACAAAAAGAAGATGTATGCGACAATAAACATGATGCTACAGTAGAAATACATGACCATTTAAATATAACTGGACAAAAGATAATCATTGAAATCAATTTACACTTTTAGTGGAAGGCTTTAAATTGGACTGGAATTGGATTTAAAGCCCTGATATTTCAGCAACACTTTTATGACCAAAAAGCCAGATTTTAGGACACAGGCATACAGTTTTGTCTTATTAATCTCTCTTATCATCTTTGATGTTGAGAAAGGGCTGATATTACATTAGTCAATGTCAAAAAGGGGAACTGAGACTATTGTTGTTTCGAAACCATTATTAAAGCTGTGGTAAGCATTATTTTCTATTAAAATGAGTGTTAAATAACACTATATTCCAACAGAAATTGCTGCTATAGGGTGTTGGGTCATTAACACATGTCACTCCTTGCTCTGCTCATGCAGTAAAAGACAAAAAAGAAACAGTCTAATATCCTGGTCCAATTAATCCAATCAGGACAGAGAACTCCATATAAAGTGTCTTGATTTTATTTTTTTTGTATGGACCTTGAGTCTGAAAATAAAGCTTATCTATCTATAAAGGCGGTTTGGTCTGTTTGTGAACATGCAGAGAGCAGGATCCTTCTGTTAACCAGCTTAAGCGGAAGAGTGCAAGTGTGAGAAATGCTTGAAGTAAAAAAAGAGGCAACTAGAGCTGCCTCGAGAAAAAGAAAGGACTTGTGCAAGTCTGGTGATGTGACGGAGGGGACTGCTATCTGCAAACAAACAGGAAGTTAGCTAAAACGACAACAATGCTTAGAGCAGCTTTAAGACTATTAAAAAACTTTTTTCTCACATTCAGTGGTGAACTTCTGAACTGCCTGAATACACTTGCCTCGGGACACAGCCCTTTCATCTGTAGCATTTCATCAAGCCGGGACTTAAGACATACAAACACTGGATTTGGTCTTTTAAGTGGAGCATGGGGGAGCTGAGGAGAGCCGAATGAAACCTGGTTGCCGTCAGCTATAGTTTGTCCATAAATAGCAGCCCATCCCTTATTTATGTATGACTTTAAGTTTTAAGTTATAATATAATATATACGTTATCATTAGTTGTTTTCAAAATCATCCCCTGCTATAAACATGCTTATTTCTGCTTTAAAGTCAGGCATTTTAATGAGGATCTTTGGGGACTGACTCATTTTTGGAGCCAGCATCACAAGGCCATTTGAGGTACTGCAGTTTGGTACTTCCATGCCGACCTCATTTTTCATCCACACACAAATGCCACTTGGCAAGGACAAAGTCTGTTAAGTTAAAAATGTATTGTGGCTGGGACCAATTACATGCTCTGTTGTTCATAAGTGGTTGTAAAAGGCAGTCAGAGTGCACACACTGTCCTTACCTAATGAGAGCTGGTTCAGCCGCAGTGTGAGGGTGGGAGGATTTATGCTTTTTGCACACTGGGCAGCGCTCCTGAGAGTGAAGTGGGACGGGAAACAGCCTGTTGTTAATCCTGTACGAGAAGGTACCTGGACAAAAGAGCAAGTGAGCAAGCTGAGAAACACTTCAGCTATTATGATAAGAAATGTTAGAGTATGACTCACATAGTCAAGTAAAAAAAACCCTCTTACATTGATGCGTGTCCATGTTGGCCTCGGGGCCATCCTCGTCTGTTAGCAGTGGCAGGCCTGAAGGGTTTGCCTCAGAAAACCTATGAGGAGAGCCAGTGAATAGTAATTTAATGTTGCCTTCATATATCACAGGAAAACTTGACACAAAATCAGTCACAGGTGCAATCAAGTGTGAGGCGCTCACTCTGCTTGTGGGCTGTGGACGCAATCGTCTCTATTGAGCGATCGAAACGTGCGCAAGTCATCAAAGAACTCGTCAGAGCGCTCTATCAAAGAATCCTCTGCATCCAGGACTCCTTAGAGGGAACACACACTGCCTGTTAGGGCTCCATTAGATGATTATGTGTCAGAAACAGGCAGAGAAAGAGACGAATAAGGCGTACCTGCTATCCAGTCATATCCGAGTAAAGGCTGCAAATGACGCCTGTCTGAGTTAGATATCTTATCGCAGTCATCAGACTGAAATGTGACTCGACTCTGCACGCTCCTCTGCAAAAACGAAACAAACAATGCATAGCATTTATGGTCCACATGTTCTACTTGCAGCAAATAATATGTCAAGTTCTTACAAAGCTACAGACATAGCACAACATGCAGAGTGTTAGTCCTGTTGTTCTGTTACCTGCAAAAAGCTTTAAAATATTTGGACCAAAGTTTAACATTTACTGACTCCATAATGTCGTTACTGGTTGTGTACACCCCAAAACCTGCTCTGACAGATGGCTACTGCAGGGTAAGCCAAACCAGTTTTTCACAATGCTGTTTACTTTGTGAAATAACTAATATTTAGGGAACGAGGTCAGTTTACTATCAATGTTCCACTCTAAATTGTACAGTTAAAACAGACACAAACTTGCATAGACAGTCGTGTTCTATTTTCTTGCCTGTTCTTTGCTGCGATTCACTAGACAGGACTTCGTGCCGGCTGGTCGCATCTCCGGCAGCTCGTTGTGGTCTCGAAGGTGTCTGTCGCTGTCTTTGAAAAGTTCTGATGGCGCTGTATGTTCAACAGACCCGTTTACATTGTCGGATGTCAAAGATGGTGTTGGAACAGTGTGCTGGCTGGCTGTTTGTTCCTCGCATGTATCTGATGAACACAGAGATGAGCAGATTTCTACATTAATGATTGCAGGAATTTTATTTTTCACATACACTGAGGAGGCCAACAACAACTTACAAACAAGACCACACACATCAGTAATTAATTTTAATTAAAGAAAAAACATTACACTTGAACTAACCCACCCCTTTTTGGAGTTTTCCATTTCGTCATAAAACTAAGCATTACACAATCTGGTGAAGGAAAGGGTAGGCCAACTTCAACTTCAAATCATTTAAAGTGCACATCAAACTAGAGAGTTTCTGCACACTCAACTAAGTCAACTAAAACAGCAAAACACAATAAAAGAAAATACACAACACAACATCCAGAAATACACCCAGGTTCACACACACAAACACACACACACACACACACACACACACACACTCAGTACACCGGTAACAGTTAGTTAGACGACATAATTGATACGATGAGGGGAATAATTAACAACGATCATACACTGGTAACTAGCCAGTTACCATTAATTACACTTAGCTACTTTGTCTAGTCGGAAAAACACATGTTAAGCAGTTAAACTTGGGTATGAAACTTAGCCAAACGGACACAATATTAGCATTAAACTTCTGGCTTCTGTGACCAGATTTAAATACAAGACAAGTGAGCTATCTTGAACGACAGGCACGCCCAGGAACTTCGGTATTAGCTGCTAGCAAACTTACGTGTTGGCAAACTTAGGTGATATCTGCGGACTACTGTGGTGTCTCTAACCTCATATAAACAAACAGGATCACTACCTGCAAACCTCACGGAAGGTCTGGCTAGCGCTGTCCTAGCAAAACCACTCTCTCCATCGGTCACAGTCAGGATCTCTGCAGAGTCTCTCCTCTCCTCAGCCTCGTCCTCTCTCTCCCTCTTGCGGCTGTGACCGAAGCAGCTCGGCCGCTCCAGTTCCTCTCTCTGCTGCTTCAAACGGTTCAATAAATCTTTGTTGCGCTCTCGTAAAACGTCCAATCGCTCCGTCGACCACATTTTTTTATAAATTAATACCACGTTAAAATCACGTTTATCTGCGTGAAAGCGGATCGAACAGCGAAACTTTCAGACTCTTTTGTGATTTAAACCCAGACTCCGCCAGCTCCATAACAACGCGTTGACAACAATGATGTGATTGGCTGGGAATCCTCTACCCATCATGCCTTGCGACAGTCCGAGGTATTTTCTTAAAGTGACAGACAAACATAATGTAATTTAAGCTACAGCACATGATGTTGAACAGGAGAGGGCACTGTTTACTCAATTTGTGACACTAGACACACTTGTATTATTGATGTACAAATCAAGTATGGCAACATTTGTATTCTATAAGTATAAGAAAATAAATCGCTTAAGGGAAAAACAGCATAAACATCTTTTGAAAAAAGCTTGACATTTGAATAACAGTGTTTTAGCTCTAAATAGAAATGTTATATTAAATAGATTGCAAACACACAAAATACATAAGAATATGCGTTTTTATTTATTTATTAGCTTACTGATTCTAAGTACAATTTAGATTCATTCAAGAAAAAACGAGAGAAAAACTGGTAGATGAGACACTGGATGCAGTTGGATATGAGTCAGTAATCATGCAGATTATAGGTTATGGGACTGAGTGCCACAGACAGAAATGTGGACTAAGCTGATGTTTGCTTTTGAGCTTTTAATAGCATAGCTGTAATGCTATTGAAAATAACCAAATTATAGGACACTGTCAGTCAGCCTTATCCTTTAATGCTGTAAGTAAAGTCCTGTATTCAAACAGAAAAAGTCAGATAGACATAGTGAAACATACCAAAAATGTCCCTATGTGTATTTAACTTTTCTAAGTAGTACATTACATTTATTCACATGTTGTGTAGTTCATATATTATTAAATAAATAGTAAAATCTGAATGAGCAGACTAACCTACAGCTTTTTTTTCAATTTCGGCTGTAACATTTTACTTGTAAACGTAGCGGAGTAGAGAGGAACAGGTATCTTATAATTGTCCTAGAGTAAAGTACATGTTTAAATGTCCATTACTACAGAGTCAATTACTTCCCACCATTGATTAATAAGCACAACCACTATTGTGCTGCATATACAAAATAAGGGTATGCAAAGGAACAAGATAGTCTGTTAAAGACACAACTGCAGCCCCTGTAAGGACAAAATAACCAATAAATGAGAAACATACAGGTTTGCGCTGCTATCTAATGGACATCAACCTTTATGCCCAATATTAGCTGAAGTCAGAATTGTGAGTGGTAGAGGCTGACTCCATACTATCCATATATCAGGAGATGAATGCAACTGCACCTTCACATTTATAGCCAGAAAGCAACTAAAATTCACTTCAATATTTGACACCCTCCTTGTCAGGAGGGAGGATGAAGGTCACGTGAGGAAAAACTCAAACTCAGATATCTTGAATCACATCCCAGGCAGTGGCATTAGATTAGATTGGATCAGTGTCTGTTGAATTTTACTGTCAGTGGCCACTTAATTAGGTACACCTGTAAAGTCTAATAGAAACCAATTAAAAAGATCTGACATAAATTCAAGCTTTATAGAGATATTACTGTTCAGTTGTTATTGACACAGCCAGACAGGTAGTTATTTGACCGTATGTTTATTATTTAGGTTGTAGCTTGTTTACAATGTTGTGCTGTGCTGCATAATACTGAGAGGTATTAAACATGTGGTTGAATGTGGTTGACTCTGAATGTTTCCATATAAACTGTCTATTAAAAGCTAAATAAATTATAAGTGGTGGAGCTGTTGTACTGATTTGCTTTATGTTTCACAGGTACCTTAGAAAGTGGACACCAAGATCTGATATTAAAATTGTCAACATAGAAGCAATGAAGTGTTTTTGGTCTTTGCTGAAATCAGTGATTTGTGGCCACTAGGGGGCAGCGCAGTAACCTGCAACACAGATTGATCCGCTGTAGTTTAGTAATTTTCAAGCTAAATGAGAGAACATGTTTAAAAAACAGTTGGCTATTTACATTTCCAGAAGATAGCATCATTCACATGGAGTCAAGTTTTACATCAACGTAAGTGCCATATTCACCGGCTTTTTAGCTCTGTTTTGGTTTCCACCACCTCTTGAGAGAAATATGGCTCTTTAGCTGCGAATGCTTCTTCACGGTCATCAGCTAACATTAGCTGCTAAATTTGGTTAGCAATGGCGTATTTTTGTAGGCTGAACCGGAAGTTAGCATCGTCCTGGTTCCCTGTCAAGAAGCTAATGGGATTTTTAAATTTTAAATTTTGGAATATCACAGAAAACAAGATATTATCCAAACCTAGGCTACATATATTTGAAGTTATATCAAGACTGTCCGGACAAAATATTTTGTGACATTATAATTATAAAGTGTTTGTTGAACAAAAAATTTCCCTTCTGTCTTATTTCTTAAAGGGCCATTCTAACTGGTAACAACAACAACAACAACAACAGCAATAGTAATATAATACAGCATATCATGACACCTTGAAATGGTGATATTGCCTGAGATGGTTATTGTACCGTGAAAACCCTAAATGACTCCTTCAACATTACACATTCCCTGCCAAAAAATGAATAAAAAATTGAATAGGGCAGCTGTTAAAAGTAAGTAAGAATAAAACTAAACAGAAACTAAAAATCAAAAACTGACATCAGTTGGCTCTAACCTGCATTAGCCAACTTACGGCAGTACACGGATAGACTGACACATGTGTCTGGACCGGTTCTTAGCTTTACCCATCTGTGATCGGTACATAGGCAAAACAAAAAAACAAACAAACAAAAAAAAACACACAATTGCTATTTTTGAAAGTTTGTTCATCTTTATAGATTTTTTAGAAACAGCTTCTGTGAACACCAGACACTCCTGTATACAAGTATACACCACCACATGCTAGTTGATGTTGGGCTCCTGACTCAGCTGGGGGCCATTGCAAACCATTTGCAGCTATTATAGTAGAACTAGAAGTAAACATAACATTACATACATGTGAGTTTGATGGGCAAACTCTGTCTCATCAATACATCTACGAAACCTTAGAATTTTGTTGTTTTTAGAATAATGCACTGTTTCTAATCTGTGTGAATGTCCGCATGCTTATAATAATGTGTATATATTTCATGACACTCTTCTGCACAGATGTCACCTGCTCCTATAAAGATAGCCTGACAAAACAGACAGTGTTTAATCCGGCTCGTCCATCTGAACTTGTTATTAGGTGCCTTTGATGCATATTATGAAATCCACACATTCTGTTCATGTCGCTGCTGTACATTGAATGTATTTGATCAGCTGCATGCATACAGATATAATAGTAGCGCCAGGTAAAAGTTATAATTTGCTTCTGATTTCCTGCGTTAAATATATGTTGACTGACGGCTGATGGATCAATGTGTTGATCTGAATTGCTCCTGAAGGACAACCTGTACTTTTGAAAGTGGGAACAGTCGTACGTATTCATCCTCTGCTGGGTGGCTTGATGACATTAGTTTATTTATGTTAAACCTGTCCATCCGTGGTGGCAGTAATGACAGTGTTGCAGGTGGTGCAGGGTCACAGCCATAATCATATGCCTGATCCCCCGTGGAGCGAATGGTGTGGAACTGCGTGGGCGAGCTGCTGCTCAGTATTCCAGTCACGGCTCGTTTGCATTGAGAGCTGTCCAGGCCAGTCCAGTATGATTAGTTGACCACAGTAGTGTGGAGTTGCACCCCATTATCATTAAACGGTGCCAGTCATGAAGTCATATACTCCTCCCTGTCTCTCTAATTACACCCCTACTGCTGGGCTCCAAGCAATTACTGCCTGCCGCCAGAACGCTTCATCGTTCATTAGGCACAGATAACGGACACATCAACAACAAAAGCAAAAGAAAGGGCCGATTTACTCATATTTCTGCTAAATAACAAAATATCACTTTTAGAAGACAAATGATTTTGATGTCATTATTTAGAGGGAACCAAAGGTGTGCTGAGGAGATAAGAGCCAAAATATTGGGAAATGAATGTCACTGCACAGATGATACGCAGCAACAGCATATCGACAAACGGCAGTTGATCGATTAATCGAGCGAACGGACTATTTTTACCGTTTGAGTCATTTTTCAAGCAATGATGTAAAACTACTTGCTGTTTCCACTTCTTAAAGTAAATGGTTGTCGCTTTTCTGTATCATTAATGATGATAAATGAAGAGTGTTTTGTTTTTGGGTTGTTGGTTGAACAAAGGGGCAATTTGGAGATGAAGAAGGCAAAGATGGTGATCTACAAAGGAAAACTCTCCTAAAATGGCTTGTCTAAAATATTTATGCTGCTGGACGTCTTTGTCTTTGTAAAGGACTCAGGTTTAGAGCGACAGTTCAAAGGATGTGACTTAATGCACGTTCTCTAGTGCCTCGTCTCCACTCCGCTAACAGACAGCAACAGTAGCCAACGTAAGTTTAGAAATGGAGTCCGCTCACATGATTTAACATGATTTAGGGGCAATGCAGAAGTTATGCAGAGACCCTTTAGGTGCTGAGAGGGCTGGTGAAACACTTGTCCACATCCGAGACTGAGACCAACAGCTGTTAATTTGTCAACATGTTAACTTGGAGCCCAGTACAGCAAGTCGCTGCTAGCTATTCTTTTAGCCAACAAGTAAAGCCATCTGTTCATCAGGAAAATCCATGTTTCACAGCAGGTTTAGTCCGAGCTGCCAGAGGATGTTTGGAGGAAACCCAGAAAACATTGTCTCCACAAAATATGATCCAGTGTTACCCAAGTTGGTGAAAAAACTTAAAAACGTGTGTTTTTGTACAGTAATCAGTGAAAATGAAATTTTATTAATGGATGGATAGCTTGATGTTGTTAGCTGAACTTGGTTCAAGCTTTTGTAAGCAAGCAGAAGACGAGACTGGAATCGGTTACAGAAACACAAAGAAGCTGATCTTTACAAAACGTGACTGTTGATGTTTATGATCAGCCCATTATTCCTCCACAACACAATTGAGACTATGACTGTGACTTTGCGGACTTATTCGCTCTACTGAGTGTTGTTCCAGTTAACCATGGCACAGGAAGTTTTGTAAGGTTTTTCTATTAGACAATGAAAGTGATGCCCTTTCTGCTCAGCTATCGCCAGTTCCCAGACACAAAGAGAGACAAAGAGAGCAAAACACTCTGGGAAGTACAAGGGGGGAAAAAAGTGAATTTAGTATTCCAGCAAATGTTATTGGTTTAATTTCCCTCAAGTTAACCCACTGCCAGAAACAGTCCGTCAGGATCAATCTGAGTAAATTTTTTTTTTTTAAGTAAAGCACAATGAGCTTCATTGTGTAAATCTGCACAAAATATAGTTTGCCTATTTCCTGTTTAAACAATCTCTAGACGTATCTGCAGTTGAGCAATGGTCCAGGGAAACAGAGTTTGTGGTTATACAAACCGCTCTGTGTGAGGCCTTTGAAAAGAAAACTTGGTATTACCATATGGTCCACTGCTTGCAGCTATCTCCGCTTTCACTTATCTGATCTGAAAAGTCTCTCTTGACTCTCTCGTTGCAGAGTCGCCCTCGTCACAGTGGGAACGTGAGGAGGAAAAGGAAAACAACCCGAGGCCAAGGTACACATCCACACTGTGAGCAGTGTGTGAGCTTGTGGCTCTGTTAAAAAACAAATGCCATTTGTCCCTTTTTTTTTCAAAAAAGGAAACATTTCTCAATAAGCCTCATGTTTTCCTGGAACATCGGAAATAAAGACTAGTTGGGTGAGACTCTGACAGAGAGCGATGAGGTGAAGTGAAATCAGAGAGTGAAACAACCAGCCGAGGATCCAGACGGACAGGAGGAGAAGGAGGGGGGGAGGCCCCCTGATGGACGGGGGTGACCAACAGGATTGGTGAGGGAAGTGGTTTTTGCTGATAAAGAGAGGGAAAGGGTCGATTGTCCCCAACACTCTAGCGATAGTGGTGGATGCCATTAAGATAAGGTGGATTAGACCTGCCACATCGCTGTCCTGGCTGCTGCAGCCTGAGGGACAGGTGGAGTGTAAAAGACCCCGTCGAGGAGGGTCGGTTGTCACTTTGCCTGTTGGTGACCAAAGGGAGCGATTCATGTGCAGCTGATGATTTAATAGGATGTTGTGAGGATTAAGAGAGATCTAAGCGGCATTTGTCACCACACGCAACTCTGTCACAAGCTTGAGAAACAGACAACTGAAATATATTTATTAGCAGTGGATGAAGCGCTCAGACCCAAACTACAGTCTAACAAGCAAGTAAAAGTCCAGCATTCCAAAGGTTATTGAAGAAAAGTACATGACAGCAAGAAGTTATTAAAGCCTGACTGATGTATTGGTTGGCGGACATTGGCTTCTCAAAGATGTATTACGATCAGTGTATATGATGGCCGATACGTGCCGAAAACTCTTTTTTAAAGATTATAACTCAGTTAAAGATGCTTGGGGACGATTAGGATTTTTATATTGCCAGTACGTTCAGTATGTTATGTTGCACTGATATCATTTTTGTTTATCAATCTTTCTCTCAGGTTCTGGTCCCTTCTTTATTTTGGTGTCAAACCCTCCTCTCCTTTTCAGATCCCCTTCCTCCCCTTGTCTGTTTTCCTGCCGTGGTGATTGTTTGCCCCATCCTGATGTGTTTCACCTGTGTGTATCATCTCCACCTCCCTTGTGTATTTAGTCTGCGTGCTCCCTGTCTTCTCTGCCAGTTTGTCTTCACTCTTTTTGTCAAGCATTCCCGTATTCTTCCTGTTTTCCAATTGTTTTTGACCTGAATTTGCCTCTGCCATAGCCCGTTCTTGTGTATGATCGCCATGCCGACAGATCTTCTCTGAACCGAGCTGGCTTCAGTCTGTCTTTTTGGGAAATCCGAACTGACGCGAGTCGGGTCTACGTCTGGTGTGTCAGATCTTGTTGACAATAAGGTTCATTGTTAAACCATACAATATACTGATACATATTGTTCCAAGTGATCGCCGCATTTTAGGGATCACTGTGACAAATGTCTGTATATTGGACGATAATCAATTTAGGAAAACTCAAGTATTGGCTGTACTAGGTATCAAATGTAGGCACTTTGCACCTCATGAGAGTTCCACTTACTACTGACACCTCTATGCGACCTACATAAGCATATGAGACCATCAGTGAGAAGACTGGCTGTTGTCATGTAGTTATTATAGTTATTCCTGTAACTGGCTAGATAAAGCTATTTTTAATGGAAGCATGATGAGCATGAATGAAGGAGTCTCGCAGCTTGAGGAAAGAAGCTGTAGTCTGGTGTTGTGGGACTAAAACAAAGTTTACTTTGTTTCACCTTCATCTTATTAGTTATTGATCTCACAAAGCCACAAATAGACACATAACATTATAGACATACGATTTTAGAAATACGGTTGATCTTTCTTACAATCGCTTTCTAAGCAGATACACACGCTTGCGAGACCACAATCTTTAGACACAAGCTGGTGGCGCTTATGTGCCGCCGTCCACAGGTACCGCCAAAATCAACATGAGATGAAGATTCCTTGTAGCTGCTTCATGTAACGTTTATAAGCAGGACTTCTGTCAGAGTCTTTTCAAAGTGTGCCGTTACCACTTTTACGTAAATAACCGTGTTGAAGATTTGTTCCACCACTGCTGCAAACTGAAACCTCAGTAATAAACATACAGTATAGTTAAATAGATACCTAACGGTATCGACCAAAACTGAACATTGTCATCTTTGTAAAGATTTAATTAATGGCTGGGTTGTTGTATTGGATTGCATTCGATTTGACAGTTGTCACCACTGTCACTGCCACTGACCATAAAATTTAAATGCGGTACTTCCATCCAATGGGTATTAAGCCTGAAGATGCTCACAGATGACAATTTTATTTAGTTATTTTATAATTGTATATGTTTTATAAGTTGTAATAGTTGTGCTGTCTGTCTAAAACCAGATAAAGTTGATATGCTGCCCTTTTTTATTATTATTATTAGATCATTTTTGTGTAGTTTTACATCTGTTACTCAAGGAAAAATAAAATGCACGTATTCACATGGAGACCAGACATTGGAGAAAAGCTGAAATCAGGATATGTAACATCTGCATCCTCCTTTCTGTATTGTCACAACAACACCATGTTAATGAAATCAGTAGGCACAACACATGTGCACGTAACAAACATGTCCAGAAAGAAAAACCGACACTAATATACACTTAACATTTTCTGTGTGGCAGGCCCCTGCATAACCGGATTACTTTTTTAAAATGTCCTCCTCTCTTTACTTCTTTTACAGAGAATTATGCTCGGCCACGCTCTGCTTCAGCCTGAGAAAGAGTGAGGAATGAAGAGGCTGGTGAGAATGTCCACGATGACCCCGGCAATCACACCCGTATTCCGGCGTATTACACCTGGACACGGTCGTCTAATGGACGCTGATTTAGGAGACAGGGAGACGGAGACCACAAGGTTTGCTCTGAGTTCGTCGGCAGTGGGACCTCATTTTGGGGCTTTTTATGCCACTGCTGTGCTTAATGACCTGTTCGCTTCTGTGAGGCCTATTAAACACATGCAGTAAATCAACAGAGCAGGAACATACCAGTTAATCACTGCCTTTTGTTTTCGGGCCTGAGGGAGGACAATGCATCTAACTGAAGGCTGCCGAGCTGACAGAGAGTGTTTAAGGACAACTAACGCTGTCATGTCAGACAGACGGACGGCCTCAGCAGCCGTGTGTCAAAAGACAATCAATGCCGCTATTTCATCCAGTCTCTACGGCTGTCAACGAAGCATCCTTATATAACCGGAACTGTGGCATTGTTAGTGTTCGTAAAAGAAGGGACCGATAGTATCACCTCATCACAGAGTCACAATAAATAAGCTTCCTGCGCGAAAATGGCTTTAAGCATTGCAATTAAAAACCCAAATATTCTGCACTGGTTAAGCTCACGCGGACTTCTGGTTTAATCCGACAGTATTTAACATGGGACATAATTAACAGGGAGAGGAGAATGTAAAGCGGTGATTACTACTATTGTCAAGCTGTATGCTCAAAAATAAAGATATTTCAGGGAAAACCAAAAAAAAAAAAAAACAGAAGAAGAAGAAAAATTGTATGATAATAAATGAATCCGGCTTCAAATTAGAACATTTTCTTGGAAACAAAGGAAAAGAACATTCCCATTTGGTTCCATTTTACGCAACCTGTGAACATTTTTAGTTATGAGACTTTTTTAAAGACTAAAATACATGACCTGTCGTCCTCCTGCAACAACAACCTTCTTCTCTGCGCTGTTTTATTCTGAGAGTCTCCAAGCAGACATTTCATTTTCTGCCACAGGCTTTTAGCAAAGTTGAGCAGCCCTCTCCATCAAATACTTACAGTAGCATTCATCAACAATAGCCTAATTAAAAAGCTTTCAAGCTTGTTTTTCAGATCCACTAATCACAGAGACAGTCCGGTATTTGTTTATGGCCTGCGTGAGAACAAACATACTCCGCCTTACAGAAAATAAATCACCAATAATCGAATTTGAGGCTCCCTCATAAACCTAATTAGGCTTACTCTTGCAAAGCTGAGAATATTGTCTGTAACCTGCAATATCCAGACTTGAAACTGCACCAAAGTGAAGATGTGATGTTTGCAAACAGCTTGGTCGAATTTGGGGGAATGATCAGGGGGAAAAAATGAACACATTAGCTGTCAGCACTGCAGCACAGAGCAGGGAGCTCCAAACACGGCTGGCAGAAAAAACAGAAGGTTGTGTTTCGTGGAAATGTGAGGAAAATCTTAGCAGCACAGCATCACTCTGAAAGGAAAGAGCGGAGGAAAGAATACGCTCAAGCAAAAGCAACCGAGCCTTTTAAAAGCACTGATGTTCATTTACTTTGGATGAAAGCTCAAATTAGCAGAAATACATTAGTGGGAGCAGATGCTCTTTTGCGAGCAGGGACTGAGATAAAGCAGCTTTCTTTTCGGATATTCACGAGCATACATTTTACTTTAATTTCATGGCTCTTTGCAGCAGTCACATGGGCAGATGTATGAGTCTCCTGTTTGCAGTGAACCTACCACCACGCTTGTGATGTGACTTCATAGTTCAAAAGGACAGTAAGGAGAAACTCGTTTATGCCTGATTACATGTTCTCTCTTGGCCTTTTGCGATATCCGTGTGTAGAAAGTACATCTCTGATCTTCCTTCCAGGAATAACATTTAGACCTCAACCAGTCACTGAAAAGTGCAAATGTGTGGCCAATGTGCCTTACCTTGGGGCCTGAAGAAGTACAAGTCAAGAACAGTGAGGGAAAGGATGCACAGTGGAGTATTTAGATTTACTATGGAATGTTTTGTGGGCCTTCTCGGGAATATGGAGCTTTTCTCAAGAAATCTTCAAATGTATATCTTAGACCACATTCTCTCATATTGTAGGTATGAAATATAAGAAATGACTGAAAACTCAAAAAGACCCATATTTTTTGGTCTGTTTTGTGTGGAAACATACAACTTTTCTTCCCCAAGAGTTTCAAAAGGGAGTTATTGTTGGTGCTAATGTTGCAAAGACAACCACACCGCTTTCTGTTTTCCTCAGAGTCATGAATAACAAAGGACAAAATATACGTTTATTCAGTCATCGAGTCTATAATGAAGCCAGTAACCAGGAATGGTGCCAGGCTAAAAGCCAGTCAACGCTCATTTTCCGGGAAGAGTTCATGCCCAGTGCAGACAAAATAGCATTGCGAAAGCAAAATTGATCGGGGACCAAAGCTAAACGACAGCAGTGTCCTTATTCTATCTTCATTACATTGTTCAATTATCATTTACATAATAATGACGGGTTATTGCAAATAACTTGTCTACTGCCAGTTCAAGTGCAGTTTTTACCGATCCACCTGAATATTTAATCGAGTTATAAACCTTAAGGTGTCAGCAGACAACGTTTCCCACCCAGTGTTTACAAGTGGTGTTGCTGTTGGAGCACTGTCGCAAAGACCATGTTTACTTCATTATGACACGTTACAGCAAAAATACTTGTCTATTACCCGTTTAAAGTGTAATTAACCTCCAAATGTCTCTTGAAAAATACAATATACATCATAAAAGGTTTTCAAACCTTTATTTAAACAGAGAAGGGGCATTGCGAGCAAGCATTTCCAAGGTCACCCTGACCAAAACACATAGACAACACATGAATATTAAATAAAATACATGTATTTAGAATACATACATAATACAACCATTCAA
This sequence comes from Diplodus sargus, assembly GCA_903131615.1. Taxonomy (NCBI): domain Eukaryota; kingdom Metazoa; phylum Chordata; class Actinopteri; order Spariformes; family Sparidae; genus Diplodus; species Diplodus sargus. The sequence continues at coordinate 5,698,468 of CAEMYA010000071.1, forward strand.
ACATCACTTATCTCAGCACGTCTTAATATTGAAAAGGGTCCTTCAGACTAATTTCATCGCACAACTTAATACAAAATGCTGAACACAGTGACGATATGAGAGGAAAGATCCTCTCTGCTAAATCAAATCTATGAATAAATTATTGACTCAGTTGCAAACCTCGACTCCCCGTCGAGTTGCACTTCATCAGTCGTGTTGCTTTTAAACGGCTGCCTTCACTTCTCCTCCTCGGTCGACTTAAACAACGCTGCACGTGAGCAGAAGCCAGGATCTTTAACACGTTAACGCGTCTTAAAGCGCTGCCCTGTTTTGGCTTTTGATGCACTAAATGTATTTACTTTTCTCGGGCAGCAACAACACCTGAGCAGCCAATCACATTTCAGCCCCTTCTTCCTTGTTTTTTTTAATCAGCTAATTAGTGTGGTTAATCAGGCTGATAATGAGCCCGGGCACCGTGCCATTTCAATCCGACATAAGGCCAGGGTTCAGATCCCCACCAAGCACACCAGGAGCACCTGAGATCTCCCTGAAGACGAGTCTTTACCTGGCCAAGGCAGAGGTGACAAATGAGGGGGATGCAGGGAATGATAGAATGATAGAAACTCTGCTTTATCTGTCCACAGAGCGCTTTAAGAACTTGTTTGTCTTATCTTTCTGCAAGCTCTCCAGGTTTTTCTGCCCTTTTCCTCTCAGCAGCTGGAGACACTTTGCGGTGAGAGAAAGACACTGATGCTTGCGTTAACACATCCTGTTGACACCTCAGACACACACATCTCATAATCCACCTCAACTACCTCATAACACACATGTCCCTCACATTTTTTTCTTATCGCAGCAGTGTAATCGAAAACAATCCAGTACTATCACCTCCCATCTGCCTCCTCCCTCCCTCCCGCCCTCCCGCCCTCCCTCTGTCTCATGCTCTCCCTCTCTCTCTGCTGCCTCACTCAGACCCTGAGCGGCGCACTGAGCTGGATAACGTCTCCTTCAACCCGCAGCACAGACTCATTTCTCTACACACCAGCTCTGAGTGGATGCTCAGCAGGGGTGTTTGAGATATTAGCCCGCTGTTGGGGTGAAACGGCTCAGGGAGTTCTACCATCGCAACACTCAAAGGTAAGCTTCTGGATCCTTGAGATTATATTCCTGTTTGCCGTCAAGTCCCAAAGTTAGAGCCACTTGCATCTGCAGCCTTGTGTCATATTGTCGGCAGTCCCAGGACAGATTTTTGTCAAAATGTTCCACTGAGACATTTTTCACTGTTGTTCTACGTGTGAAAATAGAACGCTGCTGTTGTTTTTGTAGACTTGAAGGTAAGTAGTGAGCGGCTAAACGGATAAAACTGAATTGGAGAAAGTGTGCAGCCTGACCTGCGACTTAATCCTTGTTTTGTTGTTGTGAAAGTTTGAAGAAAATCGGTACCAGTCAGCGAACACAGCCGCGTGAAATGTTAATGTGCTTAAAGCGGGGAGACCTCAAAACATTTAGCACAGATTAGTTTCACTTTCACAGAGGGGATTTTTTATTTTTGACACACTGAACCTCTGACCTGTCGGATTACAACGGCTCACTGGCATGTTAACACCTGTTGGCTACGTCAAAGGTGCTGGGAGACTTATTCAGAATACTATGTCAGGTCACTCACTCAGTCAACGCATTTCAACTCATTTTTAACACTTAATCCTGGAGCTGAACTGAATTGAATCATCAGTGTCACTCTCTGGATCGGTAGAGCCACATTGTCTCTACTACTTTTCTAAGTGTGTACATCTTATTTGTCTAAAATGAATGTTCAATGCTGTCATATCTCATTCATAACAACACTTTAACTTTCACATGTTACCTTGGGGACGTAACCCAAAAAATTGCATCTGGAGTTTACCCAAAACTAGCAGTTATAATGAGATGTCACTATTGTGTAGCTATCAGAGACGCTAGCCAAGCAACACAAGCACAGAACCCCAGAGGTCGACCAAATATGCAGTTTTTAGGGCCGATGCCGATATTAGGGAGTAAAACATTCAGAAAACAATAAATCAGATAATTATAAATCAGTTCAAAAACTGTGTGTATACTGGCTGACTTATCGTTATCAGAATTTCCCTCAAATGTGGTCATCAGACACATCAAGAGGAGGGGATTGTGGCAGGACATTTTACAGTTTAAAAAGAAACGTAATTGTCTAAAATTGACTGAAAGAGAAACAGTAAAATAAACCTATTAATTAGGTTAGGGTTAGGGTTAGGGTCACCCAAAGCATCATTTTCTGCACTGTGTTCTTTACACCAAAAAAGGTGTCATATCAGCAGCTGTCGTCAACATATACCCCGATACTGAAATATCCTTGATAGGCCAACAAACAACATCAGAGAGGTCTTACTAACATGTTCAAACACCTCTACACGTTACAGTAATAGTCGACAAAGAAGATAAACAAGTTTGCCGAATTCACATCTCAACAATGCAAATCACCTGCCAGATTTGTAACTGGGAAGTAGCTGCTCTTGTTGGCGAGAAGTCACGATGATTCGGCCTATATAAATCCATCCTGAGCATGTTTTTTCCACACCTGTGTGCATACGTATATGAGGCGGGATACCATCCCCTTTGTTAACCTGCCACCCCCCTCTACGTTCCGTCATGGCAGAGAGTGTGCAGAGACAGGGTGGTTGTTTAGTTGAATGTGTAGGTCTAGCCTGTCTGACTCACTGATCCCTTATCTGCCTGAGGTTTGTGCAAGTTAGAATCTGCGGCATCGACCGCGGCTCTGAAATCAAAAGAACAAGTCAGTCTGCCTGTCCTGGCTGAATGAAACGGACCGGGTCCATCCCTCCTGTAGAAAAAAAACAAATCGCCTCCAGCATACAGTAAATGTGCAGAAATCAAAGTCTTTGTTCTCGTGATGTTTACAGATGCTGTTTCCCAAAGTTTGAATAGAAATGGCCCGACCAGACTTGATTGCTGCCTGAAAATAGTACACGCTCGAGCCGTATCTACGGTTGTAACTATGTTTTAATGCTGCCCTCCTGGCGAGACCTCTGGCTGGGATCATGTGCAGAGGCCTTCGTCACACTCTGGTATTCCCCCCCCCTGTGCATAAAGCTGGAGAATGTTGTGTAGAGCTGAAGCTGCAGGAACAGAAACACATTTTCTCTGTCACTGTAGCTTTTTGTTCTGCTGCCAGTTGATACAAATGCAAGTACACCTGCGGGGCTGACTCCTAGATTGCGCTCACGGCGAGTGAGAAACCGTGGAATGCGTTTTGGCCCTGGGTATTGTCTCTCAGGCTGAGAGGAGGCTGTCCAAACCATCTGGTTGGTGGATCAACACTTCTCAGGGTGGGAGAAAGAACCATTTTTTAAAGGAAAGAAAACATATTTATTGATTCAAATGTTGTACTGTAAAGCAGTTATATTTTACAAAGTCCACAAACAGCTTTACCTTCAGCCGCGATTCATTCAGATGGTGTTGAAACTTCCTCACATTATTTCCCAGATTTTGTTGGGTTCTGCGTTGGGATTATCTGTTCGGCACGCCTCACTACTTTCACAAGTTTTATAATATTTTGAATTACCAAAGAGAGAAAAACACATTTAACTATTTTCCTCATAGTCACGTTGGACTGCAAGTTTAAATATTAAACAAAACGTGACAGTTCGAATGCTTCATATATAGATATAAGCTACAAATCTTCAAAGTTATGTATTCAAAGTGATGTATAGGAAGATAATAATGATAATAATAATATATTTTTTTAGAATAACTTTTTACTATTAGCAGTATAAAGCACGTTTCAAAATACAGTCACAAAGCTCTTCAGAAGAACACATGATAAAGATAAAACGTTAATCATCATCAGTTACAAAGGCAGTGAAAGTTCAATAATTTTGTCTGTGTTCTCTTTATTCAACTTAACAAAAAAGGAAAATCAGCAGAGTTAGTGCATTAGAGTTGTATCAATTATTTAATTTCCAAAAAAGGACAAATATCATCATAATGGTATAAATACATGCAAAAAATAACATTCACAAAGACGTGCTCCATTGCTGAGTATTGCCGCTTGATGATTTCAGTTTTGGTCATATCAGCAGATGTTTTGCAGCACTCTGCACACGCTTAATGTCTTAATATATGTTAAAAATGCTTGATACTAATATATGAACAAAATGCTAAGACTAGTGGGTCTGATTTCTTTGCAGCTCTGAGCAGAAAACCTTTGTAAAGCCACCTGAAGTAATCTTAAAACGTTAACATGTCATTTTCCTTCCTTGTTGGACAATTTTGTCATATTTGTGCCCAGAATTTATATGATTGAAATGAACATGAATGGATTTACAATAAGAGAAGCACGCCTGCCTGTATCCGCTCCAAACACAGGGAGAAATGAAACAGAAATGCAGCGCAGCACTCTGAGGACCTTTAAAGATGTAAATGACTCTTCCCATTGGACAGCACATCTTGTATTGACACATCAGACTGCACATTATTGCACAGTGTTCCATAAAGTGAGACCTGGCTTCGATGCAGTATAACAGCATTTTGCCTCAGTTTTTGTGCTCTCTGGTGCTGAGGATGTCAGTGCAGCTCTAACAAGCCCCCGCCTGCTCTTCATCTCTGTAGTGCCAGATATGTGCCCATGAGTATTCATCAGGAAGGGCTAATGGGGCACAGCAGTATGAACCTCTGATTTACAGCCCGTCCCCTGTCAGGCCTAATGATAGGGCAATGGCGCTGGTTATGGAGAAACAGGTGCTGCGGAGTGAATAGATGCGAAGCAATGCCGCTGAAAGCCACGGGTGATTGTCGTTTTGTCCCCTGCACAAATGCTCGTTTGCAATATTGTGTTCACACGTACATAATTATTGTGCATAGAAATTAGCTCTCTGGAAATAGGCTTATGGCTAGAGGTCTGGTGTGTGTGTGTGCATGTGTGCGTGGGGGGTAAGGTAAGACGGGGAGGGCGGCAGATATTTCAAACCACAATCGCCGGCTAAAGTAAGTTTAATGGTAAATTTATGGCTCCCTAAATTATTTCCAGAGTAAATGATACATTCATTATACACAGCGACTCTCCATCCTCCACTATATTATCAACAGATGGAGTTTGATGGTGAAGTGAGGGATAATGTCCTGAATAGACAGTGTGCATTGAGTATGGTCAGGTTATTAAAACAGGTACGCTGAGCCCTGGAGAACCATCATTATTATTGTAAACTAAGCTATTAAACCACCCATGGCATCATGTGGCATTAGAGTTTGAAAGCTTTTTAATGAATTCACTATAGACTATACATGCCATGTCAAATGGTGTGCAGCACTCCTTGATAAAGTTAAAATCAGCAACCCAATCGCCAGAATGAATATTAGCTACAATTTAAAGCTTTATGTTTCTTTGTGTTGCAACTTTACATTTGTTTAGCTTAAATTTTCTATTTCTCTCCAGTTGCTTTGCTCATGCTGTGGTTATAGTTTCAGGCACAAATACCACTTGCTTATGGTTTGGAAAAACATCAAGGTTAAGCTTAAAAAACCTGGTTCTGTAGCTGGAGATGGCCCAACTTCCCATGAAAAGTATCCAGCTTTGTCGCCACAAACACAGCTGGAAATTGTCCCAAGTTCTCCTCAAGAGTATCAAGTGGTGTCATGCTTGCAAATGTTGAAACGCAGACTCAGGCCACTGCATTAAAAAAAAACAACACAGCAACCAAATAACTTAAAATGGGCAGTAAGCTGCATGTACTGATTTTGAAGGTTCTCTTGTTGCCTCTTTTAAACACGGTCTTAGTGAGATAAAGGACTACACTCATGTTGCTTGAAGGTCAGACTGTATTTTTTCAGCCTTCATAAAAACAAAAATGTGTGTCAAATCTCTGTGGTTCCCAACTGTTTTGGCTTGTGACCCATTCATAGAGCAATGACAGCTGGTGACCCCTCGTCACAAGTTCTGGTCAGAGAGAAAAAGTCACAATTATGTGTCGTTGCTCCAGTCGCTTCAATCTGTGTACAAACAACATGACTTAAGACGTGTGTGCAACGCACGTGGCAAAGACCAATTTCGTCTAGTGTGGAAGGAGAAAATTCAAACAAATTCAAAATACAAATTCAAAAATATTCACTTTTCCAATAATTGACAAACAAGCTGTTTCTTGTCAGAGGAAAATAAGGTCCAGAACACTGTCTGAGGCTAGAAAGGTGGTAGGGTCTGCCACATATAAACACGGACAAACAGAATGAAGTTGTGTCGTTCTTTAAGGTCAGTTTGTTTATTCAGTTTATTCAGTCATAAGAAAAGACCGTTTGTTTATTTAGTTTGTTTAGGCATAAGAATGAAATCGGTCAATAAAGATTTTACTCCTCTGATCAACATTGATTCCCCAAAAATACACAGTGCACCTTTAAACCAAACCAAACTGCAACAGCTAATTTTATATTTTCGCAAAACTGTATAAAGATGTGTTATTTGTGCCCAGATTAATGAGACCTTGTTATTTTATATCATATAAAAAATACTTTTTAATCCCTTTACCTCTAATCATCTTGTGACCTTTTAAAAATAATGTTGGACTCCTGTTTTGGTGCTTGAAAACACTGACCTATGGTGTCCTTTTACAGGTGAGGCAAGACAAAGCAAGCGTTGTGTTCCTAAAGGCACATTTCAGCCTTTTCTTTCATGAAAGTTAATATTGACGATAAACAGATCGGAGGCAAACTTTGTGAATTCAAGGCTTGAAAAATAGGCACATGAAGGCTGTAAAAATACAAAAATAAAAGATTTGTAAGAAAAGAAGAACACGCAGTGACAAACTGTTTTCATGCAACGAGACCAACAGTTTCACAACTCCTGTCGGTGAAGTTGTTGTAGGTGTTCGGCAGTTGAAGCTCACTCACTGCAGGTCAGCTGGCACAGTTTACCGATGGATCACTGCACAGCCCACACACACATGCATAAACACACAGACACACACACACACACTTACACACACACACACGCACTGGGAGCTTTCTGCCTGGACCATCCCACACTACACGGTGTCTTTCCCACAGAGCCGGCAGTCAGGAGGAATATGGGCAAATCCGAAAGCCAAATGGATATCATGGAGAAATCAAGTAAACCTGGGAAGCGTCGTTGGACTGTTGCAGAAATCGGTCTGTCCGTGCTGCTGCTGTTGGTCAGCTGTGCCTTGGCCGGGCTGGTGGTCCTCTACACATCGGTTGTGAAAGGTAACGGCTCTGTCAGGCTCACAGTGGAAAGATCCAGATATTGCAGATGGCAGCAGTGACGACAAGTGTCTCCCTGCTCTCTTTTTTGTGTGACTGCAAACCGGACAGGACCCGCTCTATGTTTGATTATATACTAATGCACATATGTCACCGGTTAACCTTTTGAGAGATTTTTAAAGGATAATTTTATTCACCAAAATATGCAAAAATAGGAGTTCTACACTTCACACACACAGGCCTAAACTTAACTGCAGCCCCAGGCTCTTTTTTGAGTTTTTGGTTTGACTAAAATGTTACCAGTGGATCAAAACAATTGCAAATATCGTCATAATTTGGACGAATGTGGTTCTGACTGTGTCTAACGTTGTCTAAAAATCTGTTTCTCTCAACCAATTCAGAGCAATCTAGCAGGTCGAGTGTGTCGAGGAGCTCAACAGGTGAGTGCCTGTGGTTTTTTAAACCTTTAAACTGAACAGAGGACACACTGGGGGGGGGATAAGTGGGCATGTGTCATATTGAAGCCTGCACCTCTGATGGTCACTGTAATTCCCTTTACTGCCGTATCAGCAGTGCCACACAAAAGTGAAAGAACAGAGTCCCTGCTGACATAGACAGTGCGCCTCACACACACACACACACACACACACACACACACACACACACACACACACACACACATACACAGACTGTACCATGGTTTCAGGCTATTTAGAATTAGCTCTTCATTTAACACGACATCCTCCTTTTTCTCAGCGGGGGGTGTGATTTGTCAAATACTGCACATGCCTTCTCATAAATGTTGACACCGTCCCTTCCAGGACAGCTGTTTCGCTCCAGCCTCAACAGTGTGTGCACAACTGCAGACTGTGTTACTGCAGGTGAGGGGGACTGTTGTTTTCTTTTTTTCCCTCCTGCTGTTTCCAACCCGCAACAAGCTGTTTTCTGACCACGTGTGAATCTTTCCCCCCTCAAAGCCGCTCGCCTCTTGCAGAACATGGATCAATCCGTGAAGCCTTGTGATAATTTCTACCAGTACGCCTGCGGGGGTTGGCTGGAGCGACATGTCATACCGGAGACGAGCTCCCGTCACAGCGTCTTTGACATTCTGAGGGACAAGCTGGAGATTGTCCTCAAAGGTCAGCTTAATCTCTAGTTGTCAGTGGGCTGCAGCGCTTCGGAGCCGTTGCGTGGGTTTCATTCAGAGAAGGAAATGTCTGCATGTGTTTTGTTGTTGCAGGTGTTCTTGAGACGGAGAACGGAGAGGACAGAGCTGCCATCAGGAAGGCCAAGGTCCTTTACAGCTCCTGCATGAATGAGAGTAAGGCTCTCTTTATGCAGTATTGTCAGTGTTTTTAAAAGAGGACAAGAAAACTTAAAGCGTGGTGACAAAAAGAGTTGGTGTTACTTGAGCTCTTGATCATATTACGTGATCCTCCTCAACCACGCTTTCTGCTTAAAGTTATGTTTAGGATTTAAGATCTTTCTTATATCGCATATAATTTTATACAGTGTGATGGAAAACTAGCAGAGACAATGTGTCCTTGAATTATTTATTATGTCACATTGTTTCAGTACTACAGTGGTGTAATTAATTGAATAATGCAGCTGGGACATGGATAAGCGTCATATAGTGAATATAATGGATGAATTAAAGGGAAGGTTCACCCCAAAATTGAAAATACATATTTTATATTTCCTCTTATTCATCCATCAAGGTTGTTTTTTTGTCTTGTTTTGTTGTGAGACATATTGCCCCTGAATGTCTACCTAATCTCAATATGATCCAGTCACTCAAAATAAGTCAGGGATCTTGTTGCCTCTTGTAGGCATGTAACATCTCCCGAGAGCACTCAAACGTATACAAAAGCATTATTAACCAAGTATTTATAGCTAACATAGGAAACCCTGCTCTGCATATCGATCTGCCCACTTGACATGGAAATGTCAGCATATCACCAGAGTTACTGTTAACTGCTGTTAGCTTGTTAGCTCAGTTAGCCATGCAGCTAGTTGTCGGGATTCTGACTCACGTATAATGAAGATGGTGGGAACATAAGAAACGTGATGCAGGAAAAAAACACCTCTTGAGGTACAAATTGGTGTCACAAGACACTACTTCTACACATTCTGCTGATAACTACAGTTCAGTTTTGAACAAAAATTCTTACTTATGGCACCTTTGAGGATTTCTCTCCCATGTTAGCTTCAAAGTTAAGATTGGAAATTGAGATTCCAGTGGAGAGATTGCTCACATTAGCTGCTGTTTCCAAGGTAAAGAAAGTTATTGTATTTTACCTGCAGGCCTCATTGAGCAGCGTGACTCGCAGCCCCTCCTGAAGCTCATTGACAGTATCGGCGACTGGCCTGTGGCGTCAGATGACTGGAACACCACTGCAGGTAGAAATGCTCCCGCCTGGACAGCACTCTGAATAATGTTTACAGTTTGTTCTGCGCAAATGTGCATATGTGATACACTCACACAAACGAGCGTTCCTACTCAAATACATGTGCTCACGCTGAGCCTTGTGTATCTATATTTACACTCAGTGAATTGCTGAGTACGAGCTTTGTTGGCGGGATCAAGAGGCCGGCCGAAGCTCTTCAGCTGAGCAGTCAGGTGTGGAGTTTGGGAGCGTGATGAGTGGGCAGCAGAGCAGTCCTCACTCAGGACTGTGAAGGATGCTTTAAATAGTCTACTCCGTTCTCCCCCGAGCTCCTGGCTCTTGCCACTTTAATTAAATGTAATCATGGACGGTTTCTCAAACAGAATTAACCACACATAGCTGCATCTGCACACACAGATTTACACTGAGAGCCCAGTTAAATGTGCAGCAGAGGCGAGAGAGGGAGCCGGATTTCTGCAGCCTGTTTCATTGAATACCTCTTAACAGTTGTGTTTGAAGTGTCGGTGTTTTGTTCCTACCGATGCAGAGGAAGCGTGGAGCCTTGAGGACACGCTGGCCACGCTTACAGCTCGCTTCCACAAGAAGGTTCTGCTGGACATGTACGTGTGGACGGACGACCGTGACTCTCAGCGCCATATCATTTATGTAAGATCGCCGTCTATTGGCACGCAAATAACACATTATGGCTATTATATCATTAGACAGTCATTTTAAGCCCCTTTTACACAGCCTGTTTAAGGAAGTGAGGATGCACCTTCAGAAAACACTTGGCCATTCTATGTAAAGCGTACAAACACAGAATGTCTTGCAGTGGTCAGTGTAAAAAAGCAACGGGTCTTCTTCCCTCCAGTCTTCTACAGCTCTGTGTAAAAGGGGCATTGTTTTTTACGCTGTGTTTATTATTGTCAAAAAAAATCCCATGAAAAGAATCAGTTCAACAAATCAAACAACACTTTAAAAACGGGTCGCAAACGTAAAGATTCACTTTCATAAAAGGCTAAATAATTTCAGTGACGATGATGGTTGCTCTTTTTGATACAATGGAAAGCAAAGTGTCTGTGTTCTGAGAACATGAGAAAAGGACAATTTCCAAAGAAGAAAATATCAAAAAACTAGGAAGGAAATATTAAGGCTTGATCAAGTAGAAGTAGACCTTTTTGGCAAACATTGTTGTGATTTTGTTTGGGACTATTTTTAGCAGCGGATTTCTATGCACCTTGTGTGCTTGTAAGGTTTTAGAAATGTGCACATGGGATCGATTCAATATTAACTACAGCTCCCATGTTGTCAGAAGGATCACTTCACTGTTGGTTTTGGTCTTTTCATGGGATTTGTTGACAAGAAGAAAAATGTGGAATATCGCCAGCCGTATTGTTTCATCGTACTGTTAAAAAACAATGTGTAAATATTATCTAAAAAATATTATGGACACACGAAAATGTTTATTTGCTGTTCTTGTATTCTGGTTAGATTGACCAACCAGGACTTGGAATGCCATCAAGAGATTATTACTTCAATGACGGAAACTACAAAAAGGTTGATTTTCTGTTTTAACCATCATGGTGACGAATTATGTTTTATTTGTCAAAATGTTGAGATTGTCCTCTTAGATTTCTGCCTCCACAACAGTGCGATAGAGGCGGATGTGGTGTTGAAGTCCACAGTAAAAGAACTATTTTCTATTGAAGAAATTGTCCAAAAACATAGTTTGCTTCTAGAAAACTTTGATGTTTGATGTTTCCTTGTGTCACATTTTTGAGTCGCACAGCCATAATGAAATCATTCCATTCCCTCTGTTGTTCTGACACCCTAATTGTTCTGGAAACAAGATTTATGGCGCTTGTGATTGTACCACAGGCTCGTGAGGCCTACCTCCATTTCATGGTTTCTATTGCGAAGATAACCCGAGAGGACAGGAACTTGACTCAGGATGACGACCGTGTGTGGGAGGAGATGATGCAAGTGCTGGAGCTGGAGACAGACATCGCCAATGTGAGTGCCAGCCACAACAGGAAATGGAGTTGTGGGACGAGGGCTAAGGAAAATTAATAATGACAAGATGAAAAATGAGCGTCTCCTCTCTGCCTCCAGTGAACGAGAGAACCAGGCCGCAGTTAATGTAGACACAGGAGATCAGCCAAGCTTTTAACCTGTTTTTTTGTTCGTGCCTGTCGAGAGCATGACGAATGAGACTTTGCTGATGAAAGGAGAGCAAAATGTGAACATATATATGTTTCTATATATATATATATAACCGAGCGTTAGTTTATAGAAGGCTGTTTCCTTCCTGTTGCTGGACAGGCCACATCACCAGCAGAGGAGCGCCAAGACGTCACTGTTCTCTACAATAAGATGACACTTGGGGAGCTACAGGGCACATTCAGCCTTAATGTAAGTGTGTTGAACTTCTTTCTTGTGTGTTACGTAGTGTGCAAGCAGGCAGAGGCAGCTGGCTCATGTTAAGTCTCAGTGGAAAAACTAAATGAGTGAATGAGGTTGTTTCCACTCAATGAACTCTCACTGTTTAGCTGTTGAAGCGCCTTTGAGCACGTTGACAACTAGCGAACCACTGAAGGCGATTATATAATTAAGTTTATTGCACATTCATACTGTGGCCATGGTAAGTTTTAATTTCTCGTTACCTGTCATTTGCCCATTAAAAGAATAGTTCAACATTTTTGGAAAATACTCTTGACTCTTGCCAAGAGAAAGAGGAAATTATTGATAACACTTTCTGGAAACAAAGGGAAAAAGCCAGCTTGGCTCCGTCCTAAGGTAGACAAATGTACCCATCAGCACCTCCAAGTAAAACTAAATATGTAAAAAAATATATCTCCTACCTTTCTGTTTTCCAGGGTTTTAACTGGACGCGTTATATTCAAGGTGTGCTGTCCAGTGTGTCCACGGAGGTCCAGTTGGAGGAGGAGGTGGTGGTGTACAGCTCTCCTTATCTTGAAAAGATGAATGACGTTCTCTCCAAACACAGCGTCAGGTCAGTGCGACGAGAACAAATGATTACAGAATATCTACAATTCAACAATCTAACAAATATTCAAACGTATGTCTGCAGAACTATGCAGAACTACCTCACCTGGCAGCTCATCATCGACAGAGTTAACAGCTTGAGCCGCCGATTCAAAGACGCCAGAGCTCGTTACAGGAAGGTCAGATGAACACTGCGTGGGGAACATGATAACATTATCTTCTTTAAAAACAAAATCACAGTGTGTGTATGTTTGTCTGTCTGTGTGTGTGTGTGTGTGTGTGTGTGGTCAGACTCTCTATGGGACCACTGTGGAGGACGCATGGTGGCGAGAATGTGTCCGATATGTCCAGAGCAGCATGGAGAACGCGGTCGGGGCTCTGTACGTGCGTGAGACGTTCGCTGGAGAGAGCAAACAAATGGTAAGAAGTCAGGTCCATTTGGTCTATGAAACCCCCCGAACAAAACAGAAATAATTGTAATTTTGATAGAAATTAATGATGTACATTATGTGGAAAGGAAATAGACCTTCAGGTGCCAAGTGCCACTTCCTAGAAAGTCAGGGTCAGAGCCAGACCTTCTGGAGGAACAGACACCCAGAGTCACATCAGACTGTGCTCCAAATCAAAGATTGAACACGTAACTTTAAAACTTCTGGGATTTAAAAAGTGGATTTATGTTCAATCCCGTTCATCAACCTGACTGCAGCAGTGATTCACGGAGGTGACCTCCATTGTCGGGTGTTTATATTCTGGAATGTTGACTGCTGACTGGAGCTGGCGGACAAATGTACTTTATTCATAAACGTAACATAACGAACGTAACATCGGATGCATGCTGAGTTTAGTGATTGACCTGAATTCAAAACACAGACACACACACACACACACACACACACACACACACCCTCTGTGTGTCATTGCTTGCTATCTTACAGCTGAGTACTCCAGTAAAGTAATCTGGATGTGCGGAGCGAATAAACACTCCCAACAAATAATATGAATAAACACAAACAAATATCACTTTTGCAGCACTAAGACATGAATGGCATTTTCTACCGTACCTGATTTGAGGAAAAACAAAACATTTATTACAAGGACGCATGAACAAACATCACAATTTAACATTATCATTTTCTTCACCTGTGCTTTTTTGCGTGCACACAGTGTTTATTTCGCGACATGAACAAAACCTAGTTGATGCACAAAATGCAGCATGGGACATCTTTATGAAAGCGTGTTTCTGTTTGGGATTGTGTTAACCGCATGTCACAGGTCAGTGACCTCATCACGAAGATCCAGATGGCGTATGTGGAAACGCTGGAGGAGCTGAGCTGGATGGACGCTCCCTCAAAGGAGAAGGCAAGAGAAAAGGTAAAGCACAAGTAGCCAAGCTGACAAAATAAAGACGTACCTTCTCTGCGTGTTATCTGTCATCACACTAGCCGTTATGTGTTGATGCAGGCCATGGCAATCAAGGAGCATATTGGCTATCCAGATCATATTCTGCAGGACAGCAACCTGAAGCTGGACCAGGAGTACTCTCATGTATGTAAGAACTGCTTAATACATTTCAAACTGACTGATTTACTCACCGCTCATCTCTGATTTGCGCCGACTCTCCTTCCAGCTTAATTTCAGCGAAGAACACTACTTTGAGAACGTCCTCGAGAACCTCAGGTCCGAAGCCCACAAGAGTCTGAAGAAGCTCAGAGAACCAGTGGACCCAGACTTGTAAGCTGAGTGTTCATCTGATAATACAAGCTGCCCAGCATAGTCGCTTCAGTCCCCACCCAAGTAACAAACATGCAGCATGTACGCCAACGTTCAGGTGATCGCCGCCGATCCTTCCCGTCATCGTCAACTTTATTCCATCCTCTCTGACTCTCTCCTGGAAGTTGTAGTGACAGGCAGCCGTGTGTTTCCTCGAGTAACATCATGGAATTTTTGGACGATTTTTAGATACATTTCAGATATCGAAGTACACATTGCAACAAAACATACGAAATGCAACGTAACATACTACGTTCACAAACCTGACCAAACTACGACAGTTTCCAAAAGTCAACAGCATGGTTATTATTGTCAACATGACAGCAAAGGCCACCTGACTATGGATCTGCTCTCCACAGACTTTCAGTGGGAAGGATTGGCGTGTCACCTGCGTACAGTTTGAAAGTGTAAATGTGTTACTTGTATGCTGATTGATTGATTTACACACACACACAAAAAATCATACATTTCTGCTCTCTCTTTATGTTTCCAAGATAGTAAACAGAGAATGACAATAGAAAGACAATCAGTGTCGTCATCAAGTAATCCCCAAACGGCATTAAAAAATAAGTTGATGTGCAAAGACATGTCTTTTGCATTGATTTTACAGTGTTGTGACTTCAACTGAAATATGCAGTTTAGTGCTCTAACCCTAACCCAATTATAAATGCTTCATCAACCTCTCCCCAGGTGGATCATCGGGGCTGCTGTGGTGAATGCTTTTTACTCACCCAACAGAAACCAGATAGGTAAGAGCTTTGCCGGGAGCCTCCGTGATAAATCGGAGACGTCACTCCTCGTTGTAATCCTGTTTACTTACTGTTACTTACTACTCCTGTCGCTTTTGCCCGTCCAGTGTTTCCAGCAGGGATCCTGCAGCCGCCTTTCTTCAGCAAACAGCAGCACCAGGCCCTTAACTTCGGTGGAATAGGAATGGTTATCGGACACGAGATCACACACGGATTCGACGACAATGGTGAGACAGAAGTGACTCGCCGTGGATATTTTTAGGAAGCCCACACCCATAGACACAGCTTATCTTTCACTGTCATTGTATAATAACTATTTATTTTGAGATTGCCGTTACCAATTATTGACCGTGATGGGTTCAGTTTGGTAAACAGTATTTTTGACTTAATGCGTTATGTTTGCCTTGCAGGGCGTAATTTTGACAAGGATGGTAACATGCTAAACTGGTGGAGTAATTACTCCGCTGAGCACTTCAAAGAGCAGTCACAGTGCATGGTGCAACAGTATGGCAACTTCAACTGGAAGCTAGCGGGCGGACAAAACGTAAGCGCCCACTGGCACGTATGAAATGAGACGTTTTGTCTCGGGCTGTAATCCCCCCGAGAATGTAAACCGTGTATTAAAGTGACCACCGGAATGAGTGTTTTCATGCTGTCATGTGTGTGTTCGTGATTGCAGGTCAGTGGAATCAGCACTCTGGGGGAGAACATTGCAGACAACGGAGGTGTTCGTCAAGCCTACAAGGTCGGAGATTAGCTGCAAAAGCACTCGATCATATGTTTCTATTTCAGCAGCAGTGACCACTTCTTATAATAAACTTGTCGCACATGTGAAATCTGCTTTCGTGTGCGTGTGTGTGTTTACAGGCTTATCTAAAGTGGGTTGAGATGGAGGGTGAAGAGCCTCGTCTACCTGGTCTAGACATGGATCACAAGCAACTTTTCTTTCTCAACTTTGCCCAAGTAAGTAACAGTAATGTGTCATTTCTAAAAAAAAAAAGAAAAGTGTTATTTCAGCAGACAGAGGGCAGACAGTCATTTCTCAATCTGGAATCCAGAGCCGAAGCTCAGTGGGTGCAATTTCTTGTGGTGGGTGTTTGGTGCTGAGAAGTAAACAGTGGGACAAAGGCAGAGGGGTTGGGGGGGGTCAAGGCGCTGAAGCAATCCCAGAACAAAATGAGCGTTCAGCTGCACACATAGTGGTCAGAGAGAGCAGCTGCCAAAGTAAAGAGCGTCTGGGTGCCAGGGAATATAAAGCATAAGTCATTCCTACTGTCACCCACAATAAAACAGGTCAGATACCCTTTATAAATCATTTTCAAGAGCAACAATCACTTCCCACTGAGAGGTTTATACGTCAGTATGAGGTAAATAGAAAGATTATCAGATGCATTATGCCCTAAATACAAAGAATAAACAAATGTTATATTCAAGATGAAATATTAATTCTATTTTTAGTCTGTGGACACCTTCTTCTAATGACTGCTTTTAAAACTAGCTTACTATCCGCTCCCCTAATGAGTTTTTGTTTTCTAGGTGTGGTGTGGTGCTTATCGGCCCGAGTATGCCAGCCAGTCCATCAAGATTGACTCACACAGTCCCTTAGAATACAGGTAAGGAACTTGTGCGTTCTAAGATATATATATAATAGAATCAGTAATCTCATTTTAACAGGTAGTCTGATGTTTTTCATCACTGTATCGCACGTTTAAGTTCCGGAATGCCGGCTGGCAAAAATAGTTCCCCAGCCATCTCTGCTGATGCGGCGATCGAAGGGCATTGAGTCGGCATTGAGTTTGAAAGCGAGACCGAAGCACCTCAGCTGGAGGCAATTTGTCTCATCAAATTTTAATACACTGTAACTATAAGCCTCATAAGTATTAAACTGTCAATAGTAACATTTCATTATGAAGAAAATGTTCCTCAAATGAAATCACAGCTAGAATAATAAGACCATCTGTGTTTAGATCCGTTGCCCGTGAACCTCACTTTCATGATAAAATCCTTTCTGCCACCGTGCACGGAATGAAGGCAGACTGGCGCTTCAGTCGGGCCGACACCATTTCTTTTAACTCTATTATAGACTAAATGAATGATTAAACTCACATTGATGTTGTTGGTAGTTGCTACTCTGAAGAAAAACAAAAAGCGATCCAGTTCGTAACGGCAGCGGCGCCAACAGTAACACCGCTTGGGGGAAAAGTTGTCTGTTCTCACTTTTAAGTTAAGTTTTGGAACCATTTGTGAGGACCATTTATGAGGACTCCCACTCGGTGGTGCTCTTCCTGTATTCATGCTATCCTTTTTTTAGCTTTTCAGCACCTGATAATGTTTTTCTTTTTGTCTTCAGGGTGCTCGGCTCTCTCCAGAATTTCGAAGCATTCTCAGAAGCCTTCGAGTGCCAAAAAGGCAGTCGGATGAACCCCGAGCTCAAGTGTCGCGTCTGGTAGAAAGTTTGACTCTTCGGATATTTATCTCATGACACGGGCGACTCAAATCAAAAAGAACAAGTTGTGCTTCTTAAAAACCCACTGAGACATCCAGCTTATCTCAATTTATTCGGGGCAGAGTGATGACACAGTTATTAATATACTGTAGATGTATTTGCATCCTGGACTACACCCTAGTTTCAAAACTTGCAGCGTGCATACTTAAAAAAAAAAAAAAGAAACTTGCTTGAGTAAATCTTCTCAAGTTTGAAGTGTTGTCTGTGGATGAGTAGGTCACTTGTTCTTTTTTTCGCTGTGTTCCCACGACACGTGATGAGTGGGCGCACGGATATAAAGTCGACATAGAAAACTGAGGCCACGTGAAAAAGGTGAAAGCTTATCTTGCTGGCTCTTGAATTAATCCTTAAGAAAAAAAAAAAATCTCTTGTGCAGATCTTTGTGATTTATCCATTATCGTTTGGCACTGAGTTGCCTTGGTGTCTTTCCTCTGGTGTGTTGTTTTTCGAGACGTTGTGCCACTTCAGGAGAAAAGAATAGTGAACAATTCTTAAGTCTGACTGAAGGGAACAAAACAAACGGAAAGCTCAGAGCTTTGCTGAAGTAAAGCTACGATAGAATTAGTCACACTCTGAGAGTTTGGTCATTCACTGTTACATGAAACAAATTATCAAAAGACTTTAAGACTGTTAAATCTTTGCAGCTTTAACCTTAAATTAACATTCTGCGGGAGCTGCTGCTTTCAGCGCTTTTACACTTACATAGTGGATAAATATTTAAAAAATGTGCAAAGCTATTTAGTATTTTTTCTAATTGTCTTAATCACGTCTCTGCCAGTGATTGTTGCTCAACACTCACTGCAGACATGTAAGTGTATGTCACGAATGAACCACATTTCTGATGTTTTGAAAAATATTGGTGGCCTATTACGACTTTTTAGTGGAGAGTGATGTGATGATGATGAAAACCCCGATGTATATCACTTTATTGCATTATTCTAAACTGCCACGGTTAGATAAAGGTTTGGATACACTGAGTGTTTGAAGCTCGCTCCCTCTCACATATTCCACTGTTTACATGCTTCTCAGATGCTCCAAAGTGTTCATACTACGCTGACATGTAACCGCCTGTTAAGATGACACTCACCTACATTTATCCAAAATGATCATGTCCGCCTGTATGATATCTAATATATAAGTACATTTAACTCGACGTGCTGATCGATTCGTAGGAGAACATTTATTTCCTGAGAGGAAACAAGAACACGCAGTGATTAAAAGACTTTTAGCCTCGGGGCAAAGCCAATTACATGCTAAAGGGAAAGGAAGAAGGAAAAAAACCCTCCGATACACTCACACATGGACGAGCAGCAGATGAAGTGGTTTGCCCCCCTGATCTCACATTGATCAGCGCTGTGTGAGATGAAAGGATGAAGTGCGGTGTGCTGAAGCGTGGTGACTGCTGTAGCCGAACCGCGAGCCCCTCGGGCAGACACACTGAAGAGTGTGGCTAGTCATTAAAGAGATGGCCAGGGCCAGGACTGTTATTTTCTACCTTTATTAACAAGTAATGACAGGAGAGTCAAAGCAGAGCAGAACTCATAAGAGACAATAGAGGCAGTGGCTGCAGGTAGCTGCCGTTTTTGTGCTAAATAGAGCTTTCAAACCGGCAGAGAAAAAAAAGAAGAAAAGAAAAAACATAAAACAAGCTGGTTTTGAATGTTTGCTTGTCTTAGGTCACATTCAGGATGCCTTGGTAAACTGAACACGACTTTTTATTCCAAGTTGAATGTGCATATTGAAGCTTTACACTCCCAGTCTGTCTCTCAGTCTTCACATATTGGCAAATACTGTTGTGTTTAGAGAGGAAAGAGGACACAGAATGTAAGTTCTGATAGTGTGCTGCTATCTTGAAGCAAAAGATCAGACATTTTGAGAAATACACTTGTTTTGTTTTTCTGTCAAAGTGTTGGATGAGAAAAGTGATGCCACTCTTTTATTTCTCATTTAAATATGAGCAACAGTGAGCAGACGGTTAACATAGCGTGGTATTAAGACTGGACACATGGGGCGTACAGCAAGTCTGCTGTCCAAGAGTAATAAACATGGAAACTGAGTCCAGATCCAGATAATAAACAATTCAGTATGCTTTTATTTTGTAATCCTTATTGAGATTGGATCTCTGTCCTCCAGAGCAAAACCTGGTTGCAAGTAATTTGAGATGGAGGCAATTTAGCACCAGACTCCCTTTAATAAATGAGTTTTTTGAGTTGCTGAATCTGGAGGAAGTATTAAAAAAGTTGTCTTCGAGAAATTCTTACTAATTCGTCCCTTCTTGTAATTTCGGCACATGTAATACATAAAATTATTCCTTTCTTTGTTTTAAAAAATATAGGATAACATGACAAGAGAAATGATATGCCTTGTTAGCAGCAGATCAGCCACACAGTTTTTTCTTCTTATGGTATGTCGTTGATTTCCCACCTCTATTGCTTTCATTTTTAATGCACTTCTGTTGAATAAAAGCCTTTGGTGCCTTCATGGCACAGTATAGAAGCCCAATAGTAGCCTTCTTGCTCGCTCCCTCTCCTATAACCTCACCTATAGGTAAAAGCAAATATCTGTATGTGTCGTATATGGATGTCAGCACGCTGTACGGATTACAGTCTCAGCTAAGGCTCGTACATAGTGCATGTCAGACTTTTTCCAGATGTGGTCAAGCGGACCCGATCACAAAGCATACAGATCACGTTGAAATTAGTATCTGCCTTCGATCACCTTTTAAACTCACTCATTAACACAAAGTATCTCAATTGTTTTATTTAAACAAAAAAACACCATCAACGATTTGCCTTTTTACAAAGGGTTACATGCTGGACCGACCCTTTACTGAGGACCAGTAATAGTTTTTACACTTCTGTTTCATTCAGATGAATCAGGTGATTGTATTACCTTAGGTGTCAGGCTAGCCGTTTCCCCCGGCTTCCAGTCTTTGTGCCACGCTAAGCTAACCAGCTGCTGGCAGCAGCCTTACATAAACAGACCAATATGATAACAGTATCGACTTGCTCATCTCACTCTCCTTCAGAAGGCAAGAAATGATTTCCCTGAATGTCAGTCTTTTCCTCGAAAGAACAAGGCACACTCATCATATCCGGTTCAAAGAAATGCTGGAGGATAAATCATAAGCTATGGTGCAACAATGGGCTGCTGTTCGAAGGCCAACAGCTTAGACTCTTGTACGTTTTGTTTAGCTTTCCTCAAAATGAGTAAACCAGTTCAACAATGTCGGCTGAAAACAAAAGTTTATATTAGGAATATACGATGTGTTATTGTAGATACTCGATGTTCTATACTGCAGTATTTACATATAAAGGATCTAAACCAGGTTAGAAAGAGAGCGAACATTTCTTACCTTAGTTCTAGCTTATATGGTGACATTGTGTGGTTTCGAAATAACCAGCCAAGTACAAATACATTATTGTTTATATATGAACATGTTTCATCTATATACCAATCAGAGGAGTTTATTTATCTACATGAATATTTATGAAAATAACATTGTTGCTTTGCAAGATTTCAGACGTTAAAGATGTTTTATGAATGTTCCTGCTGCTATGTAATTATCTAGATTGCCATTAAAGTGACTGTCTCAACTGTTACAATCTCAAGTCTCTCATTTAATCCTTCAAATGCTATAATTAAAATGGTATATATTTATGGAAAAGCCTGACAAAGTTGCGTAGGGTTCGTTCTCAAACGTGGAGGCAAAAACCTCACTTGGATCCAATGCAACATGTGTTTTTGTGATACTGCTAAGCCATAAAAGCACCCAGAGGCATTATGTTCCTCCTAATGTTAGAGTCATATTGTCAGGTGTCTTTGTACTGTATTATGAATTAAGGCTCCAACATGCCACTTCAGTTTATAGTCAGAACTGATAACCGTCGTTCTGCCGTCCGCCTCCTCTCTACTCACTCACTGACTGAAGCAAAGAACTGATTTAAACTTTTATTATGATTAGATACACACACAGAAAAACTTTGCAAACTGAGTATAATAAATGCTCATTTATAAAAAGGCAATGTAAAAGAATCATCACAATCAGTATGTAAGTGTAAACTTAATAATTAATTACATATATTACGAGTAAACATTCATTATTAAAGAGGAGTTTCATTGTTGGTCCAGGTAATATAATAATATAGTGTCACACAGAAATTTTAAGAATATTGGCAGTGCTTTTAAGTTCACTTTGGCATTTTGATGACATTCCACTTCCTAAATGTTCATTTCAGCCTCCCACTGTGACGGTATTCTTCAGCTCCGTCATCATCGAGTACAAACGTCATCATTGCACTGCAAGATAAAAGCACAAAAGTTAAACAGATAATAATGAGTGAAAGGCATTTACTTACATGGAATTGATAAACAACAGACATTTGCTGTTCAAAATTTAAATGACGCGTCTAGACAGAATGCGTCTGATGGAACAGTTACGCTGCCATTTTAATCAATCCACATTGCTCTGTGTCACAGTGAAGCAGAGAAGGTGGACAGCAGGCAGGAAGATCATTGGAGGAAGTTTATTCAGAATTAAGGTAACATGAGCAACAGGCAAACACGACAGCAAGACCAGGGAAACTCAACAACGGGATCACGGGAACCGCACAGATGAATCGACAATGAATCCACAGAAGGCTGGACTTAAATACAAACTCAACTAACACGGTGGTGAGATGCAGGTGGAGCGAGGCAGAGAAACACAGGTGAGGGAAATGAACGGAAAAACACTAGAAAACAGGGCTGGAAGGAGGGAAGAGCTGATGAGGGAGATGTAGTGCAGGCGTAGAGGGAAAGCAGACTGGGAGAGGGATTTAGGTAACAGGGCGGGGCTAATCAAACAGATACAAGACAGGTGCGGAGGGAAAATCAGGCCAGTGAAGAAAGTAAGAGGGAAAACAGACCACTGGGAAAGGATAAAAGACACCACAAAACACATAAAACACACATAAAATAGAAATATAATGACAGGAGCACGACACTCAGTATGCAAGTAATCTCAACTTACACTCAGTTTTTACACTTCGTCTAATTCTTCCATTTTATGTTCACAACTGAAGTGATCATGTGGTGCGTTCAAATGACAATAACGGGCAGTCAAACTACTTTCCCACAAATCCAATTGTGGATTTTATTAATACAAAAGAGCTTATTGATAATTAATGTGAACACCTCAACTGTATTGGGATGGCGGCCAACCTCTCCTACAATCCAATTTATGGGACCTCAACATCACTGAGATACACAGGGTGATCTTCAGGGAAATCTGAGGTTTTCTAAATAGAGATAGAAGAAGTAAACACTGTCAATCAGCTGTTTGAGCAGGACAGGTTTGAACAAGAAGGCACTTCTTGGTTTTATCCGTATCAACCAGTGACATCAGGCTTTAGCTTTGCCGAGTCCTCTTCACACACACGTCATATAGCTTGTGACTCGCACTTGTTTGATCCACATTTTGACCCCTCAGAGAAAACAAGGTTCATTCTGTTCCTGGGCGTCAGCAATGACATCTGCTGGTCTTCAAACAGGTCATGGGAAAGACTACTTTAATTACAGCAATCGGATATGGTGCATTTTGTAAGAAGTGAGCAACAGAGCCAGGGGGCGAGGCTGTGAAGAACCATGTGCTGAATATAACGGGCATGCCGAAAGCTCTGCTGATCACAGGACAAAACCCCTGCTGCTCCGGACACCAGACATTATGTGTAGGACCCCTGAGCAACTTTTTTTTTCCTTTTTCTTCTTTTTCTCAGTGGCTGTGGGCAAGTTGGCTTGTGGGCAATGTAGGCACCAGATTTTGAAAAGCAGTTTACTGGTCAAACAGTGCGCTCTTATAGCACTATTGATATTATTGTTGACAGTTTAAAACAGATGATCAAAATCAATACAGCAGTAACAGAGATATCACCTTTTATTTCTACGTAATGTTTCGTTCCTTTTCAAAACCTGGTGCCTACGTTACCCCGTGTAGGCAACGTCTCACTTACCCAATTAAGCCCTGACAACACCAGATGTGTTTTCTTTTAAGGAATAGTTTGACATCTTAGGTCACATTCTAATTTTCTATCTTAACAAGAGACAGATGAGAAGATTGTTGCTACGCTCACATCTATTTAAAGGTGTAATTTATAGAATATGGCCAGAATTTAACGGGAGCTCCTAAAACATAGGGGGCAGCATTTTGTGGAGTAAACGACAACTGCTGCTCTTTGTTGACTATCCTTCGCTGTAGCTAGCTGCTGTAAGCTAATTGGCCATTGTCTGGACCACAACCAACATAAAGTCAACACTGTTGATGATGTTGGTTCTTTTTTTTAATGTTTTAAACTAAAGTGCTGGTAATATCTTAGTTTAGCATAAAGACTGTAAACAGAGGGAAACTTCTAGCCTGGCTATCTTCAAATGTAACATGTTGCACACACAGTGAGAGCAGAAATTCCTGTCCTATACATGTGTGAAACCACAACTTCTCTTTTTTATATTCTACAGATGAAACAAATGAGATAAAACATGTTTATGAGTGAGCTTTGAGGTGTACATTGTTGGAGCAAAAGGTGTTCCAAGTCTTGCGCTAAGCTAAACTTAATAGCCTGACTGTAGCTTCATATATAGTATCCATCCTCGTCTAACTTCCAGCAAGAAAGAAAAAAAATAAGCTTATTTCCCAAAATGTGAAACTATTCCTTTAAGATTAATAGTAGACAAATTGTTGTATGGCCTGAACTACATTTAAGACTTAAATCAATGTCTGCTGTGTCTTCGTTTTGGTTCTTCTTCTTTTTTCTTGGATGACACTTTGGACTAGGAGAGGCTGTTTCTTTCTTTGTCTTTATGTGGCAACTAGTTTTTAATATTGGCATGACAACACTGACTCCTCCTTCTCTAAAAATCCTCCTGTGAACATTAAGTTGAAAAGGCTGATTCTGTCTTAGATACCAAAATCATTATTCAATAACTGCTTCTTATGTGTTATGTAAAAAGCCATTGATGTAGTAATGATAGTAATCAGTGACAGGTTAAAGCTGTTAACTCCTCCTTGATATACTTGACATTTAATTCTGGAGCACACTGCTGAAGCAACATGAAAGTCTGTGGAAGAGAAATAAGAGGAAATAGTTCATAAATCTTGGGTAAAGCTGCAATTACTTGTTTTCCATGTTTGACTACTTATGTCTGAGCATTTTCTTTTCATGCCACTTTCAGCTTCTGCTCCACTACATTTATTTGGCAGCTTTAGTTTCTAGTTACCTCACAAACTCAAGATTAGTTTATAATATATGTTTTTTTTTGTACCCAGCATTTTCTATACAAGTACAATTACAATATGTCAATTGACAGAAAATTAGCTTTCATAATTTTTAAGTAATTTTTCATGTCAAAATAATTCATGAAACATTTCAGCAGATTAATTAAATTAATCATTAGTTGCAGTCCTTTACAAATTCACAATTCAACTCCACCAACTCAAACACTAAAATGTTACTTCTATATTAATGCATGAGTAATAGCAATCAGACAGTATATTAATATGTTAGTCACGGGCGCCATTTTCTACTTTCAGTACATTTTCCTAATCATATTCATACTTTTACACTAACATTTTCAAAGCAGGACTTTCAGTTGTTGTGGAGTATTTTTACAGTGTGTTTCCTCCATCGCTGCAGAGATCATCACTAAAGTTTAAAGGGTTTCGGGGCCTTTGACATGGACACTGACAGACCATGGAGTAATAAGTGTGAAATTGTCTTTAGAGAGACTGCTCTGCTGTGTGTTGCTACTGACGTAAATCAGAGTCTGCTGAAAACTATTACAGTCAAGCGTGTTTTAATAAGTATACTGAGACCAAATGCTTCTGTTTTATTGAACCCTTCACAATACAGCTTTTGTGAAGGGTTTCACTCATGACCACCAGCATGATTTAAAAGTTAAAGAATCAAGAATTAAGAATGTCTTGTATCTTTCCTGTATGTTTTATGGGATGTCTTACCACTGGCCTCTGTCCTGCTTTCACTTCAGCTGAGATACCCAAAGCCTTGGAAATATCCTCCAGAGGCAGGTGGTCTCCTGGTGAGTCCTGGATAAAGTGCAGTAGGACCTTTTCTCCACCTTTACAGAGCAAATACATTCAAGAGGAATCTTTAGTAAGCAGCTTGTCCATCCATTAAAATCAAAGACAGATTATAAGATCAGGCCAACATACGCAAAAAAAGTTAAATTCAATATTTAACAAAAATGTTAAACCTAGGTATCAATGGTGGAAAAAGTAAATACTAACAAAAGATATGCTGTAAGTACAATAATTAGAACACAACAAAAAAAGGTTAAGTTCTCTAAAAAATGTGTCATACGGGTTTTAATTCAAAACTTCTATTTTTAGAGCTTTGAGTATTAAGGAACTAAAATCACTTCCTTAAACATTCAGATTCATCTCTTGCCCTCAAAAACAATATGGAATAATGCTGAATGAGAACTGCTTCCAGAAAGGATGCAGAAAGGACAGAATGACCAGTAATATACTTCCAGCTGCGCATAACACACCATGAAAGAGAGTAAAAGTATGACTGTTTTTTGACAAACAACATGTCTAAATATTTTTAGAATCCTTTGTTGACATCAATATCCGATGTTTCAGTCTCTCATTCAGCATACATGAAGGTGACAGTCAGGCCTTTTCTCTAAAACATTGTAATCTTCTTAGTTTTCCTAATGTCGAGCTGTAAACTGTTTTGGACTGAGCCTCTCCTCTCCTGTATGCAGAATTATAAACCCAACACTGAACACTCTATTGCTGAGTTGATTAGTTTAATTTAGTAGTTTAATCCTCACACGTATGTGCATACAAGAAAAGAATGAGAATGAAGAAAGGCAACTGACATGAGCAGCACTGAAGCTGAAAGTGAGTGGATAGGAGACCTCGCTCTACGATCAAGTGATGTAGCATTGCCCTCTAGAGGACATGCACAAAAATGCATTTCTTTAACCATTTATTGACCTCATTTAATGTACAAACCTTTCCCTTATCACTGCCATGCTACAAGGTCATCCACATGTTGACATACCCCATGATTCATTACCTCACACCTTTACAACACTGACGATTACTAGTATCCCCCCGACAGTGTCGGTGATTGTACCTTTGGCCACAATGAGCATGCCTCCACTCTGCAGCAGATCTCCTGAGAAGTTTCCCTGGACGCCGTCAGCTTTGGCCTGAAAATAGCAGAGAAAAGAGACGTTCAGAAGTCAGTCTGTCAGTCTGGGTCCAACCAACTTTACCCCTACTTGTCTGACCACTGGGCAGGTATTAACCAAAAAAGTAATCATATCACCATGAAGATATCTTACCTTTGCAGATATATCTCGTACTTTCTTCCCCAAAGCAGCAGGAACCACGCTTATAGCTGTGTACCTGAGTGTGGAAAAAACAGTTTCTCAAATAGAGATCATAACAAGGCAGCATATTTTAGCATGAGATCAGTTTGAGTGTCCAAGCCTGATGAAAAGTAAAACAAAAAGGCCCATCATAATTTCCTGCAGCACATAGAGATGTATTTATAAATATGTTACCTGAAAAACAGTCCAAGACCCAGAGAGGACAACGAATGAAGAATTAATCTATGACTGACTAAGTGACTATCAAGCAACCAGCTCTAAGTAAACAAGCCTGAATGAAGCAACCTGGCTATTAAAAGAAAGCCCAAAACAGAAAGTCTAAGTATTTAAAGTGCATTTACAGACAAAGAAGCTGAAAGTCACTTATAATAAGTGGACTTCACTACCTTACCCTAATGCAAGCAATTCATACCAGGGTCAAAGAAAACTGTAATTCAAATAGAACAAACCTCTTCCGTATTACTTGGTGGGAACATGGATTTACTTTACTCACCTCTTGAAGCCCAAATCCTTGTAGCTTTTCTTGTGTTCGTCAACGTATATGGCTAAAAGAGAAGAAGGTTGATGATTATTTACAATCCTACAGAAGGACTGGCTGTTGAGAGCAATGGAGTTGATGTGTCTGTCTCATTGTGACACATCCAAACTTTTTGTCACAGAGGACTGGTTTTAGAACGGTGACAATGCAGCTTAAATACAGTAAAGAAATGAACCAATTCATTTTGTTTTACTTACATTTTTTAATTTAGCTGCATTGTTACCTGTTTAAAACTTGCAGTGTGACAAAGATCTGCCAAAAGTTGCAAGAAATGGGGAAAATAAAGTAAGTAGTTCAAAATCTGATACATGCCGGATCACAGCAATCTGAGCTGCACTAACAGTTCCTGTTTCACTGGAATGTTTTGTTTACGTTTCCAATTAATGCTACTGTGTTGAGATGTGTTTCCCATAATAGTTAAAGAGATGGGCTGTTGTGTCATTGCAACACAAGTATAAAAAGGCGGATGTTCGTATTAGGGGTCGCCCGATTTGGCTTTTTCAGGGCGGATACCAATTCCAAATCACAGATACCGATAATCAAAAAAATGCTGAATATCGGCCCAATAATCTGCAAGGGCTGATAGTTGGTCTACCCCTAGTTTCTATTTCATTAGTGAAAGCATCGCTTACATCCTTTGAAATATCCTCCTTCCTTGAACTCCTTCAGCCCAAACTCTTCTGGTCCGACGCCCACCAGCCCTACACCGCTGGCCCTAAGGTCTGGCTCTAGTTTGCTGATCTCCGATGCAATCCAACGACATATCTGACAGCCAAACCTGCGCAGGAAGAACAAGACCACCGGCTGGTCCTGCCACAGAGACTGGAGCTCTACATTCTGACACACACACAGAGAGGGTGAAACAATGAAACAGTGAGACCAAGACACAGGTGACACAGACATCATATGTGAAACAGGTGCAGGTAGACTGCACTAACTTTCTTTGTTATCATCATAGCTTCAAACAGTGTAATATCATGATTCAAGTTCACATTCAATCCCTTCAGGTCATCATTATGTCACCCTGGAGAGCTCGTTTGACAGCAATTACATCAGTGCTGTGAGGTAATGACAGGTTTAACACGGAGGGTCTCAGCAGGGAACACCTCTGAGGGGAAAAGGGCAACCTAGCAGCCCCAGTTTCAGAATTTAAGATAAAACCTTTACACACCAAACCAGTCAAGATGAAGATGTGACATAGACGAAGGAAACTCAAGGCTCAAGGCTACAACTCAGTTACCTGAAAACACCGACCAGCTTCATGCTTACCTCTCCAGTTTCGCTCTTCAACAAATTCTTTCCAACTTTAGCGAGGTCGACGTTCGCCATTTTCTATATATAAAAATAACAGAGGCCTTAAAGTGAGAAACCAGTGTTACAGAATAAAATCTAACGTGTGTTACGATGGTTCACCGACGCCCACAGTTCTGGTTGAGACAGTTGCAAAACAACTGCATCCTGGTACGCCCACTGAACCCCTGACGTCCAATCAGATTTGGCTGGTGCTGAAAAGCCAGCCAATTACAGCGCTCGGTGAGTGGAACGGAGGCGGGACAACGCTCAGCACGTGCACCTCACCACTACATTCATCTGAATAAAAAGACGTTTTCTTGAAAATAAAAACAATTTTCATGAACCGTTTCCTCAAGTTTACTGCTTCTTACACCGTGTACTGCCAGTTTAACACCAATTACAACAAAGAGGTGACTGAATATTTGAAAATGTTCAGGTTTTCATAACGCAGCTTGCATAATTTGTGTAATAGGTGAGCTCAAAGGTAGAGTCAGATTTATTGCTTGGATATAGTTTGCTTTGTCGCTTTTTATTGTTACTTTTGTCCCATCTGTCTGTTTTCTATTAACCCATGAGACAACCAAAGCCTTATATCAATGTACTAGCAGTATAGTGAACCATTACAATAATTCTTGGGACTAAATGGGCCCACTCTTAGTTTATGAAAGTATATTTTTGGTATTCTTTAGGTGTAGTAGAGTAGTAAACTTGAGTAACAACTAGTTTACATCTGAGTTATTTTAGTATTAATACTTTCAGGAGGCTTTTTCGTGCCTTAATTATGATATTGACTGAAATGTATGGCAGTAAAGGCAATAGAAAGAGAGGGGATGACATACAAGAAAGGGCACTTGGTTACTTCTATGGTCTAATTTGTTATACTTGAAATATATCCTTAACTTTACCAAAGTTGACTTGACGCTAGCTCAAATAAACACTACCAGTGGACTAAACATATAAACAATTACCTTTTCTTAAGTATACTGTATCTTGAGCGAAAGATTAAGTGTACCAAATATACAAATATACTGTAAACTGAAGGCACGCACTCTTACTTTTAGTTTAAAAGTTGACTAATAGCACCCTTCAAAACCCTTGAAAAAACATATTTTTTGTAAGGGTACCCGAAGCAGAAATAAGTGAAATGAAAAAAAAAAGGTCATTAGATATTATTATTACACCTGTGGTTCAGTGACAATGAATTCAAGACAAGAGTGCCTTTGAGGTTTTCCATCCCTCCTGTAACAAGCAGGACAAGCTGCAGGCCAGGTATTATTACAAGTCAATTATGAGCCCGCCGTCAGAGGCTGGCCTGAAATCACTTCAGTATTTCTGTAGGGACTGATTCTTTCTGGTTTAGTTTATGATATAAAGTGAGGTATCCAGAATTTGTTCATGTTATTTGGCTATTTTTGATATCAACGTCAACAAATTTATCTATAATGATCTCATATCCTTTCTTATCATATCTGTATACCTCTACCTCTACTACATCATAAAATAAAGATATATATTTAATGTGCAGTTGAATGTTTTCATTCTATGGATCTTGAGGGGTGACACGAGGCCCCCAGCAAGTGGAATAATGATTTTTCACTCCTCGATCCATAAGTTACAAAATAACACTGTATCTTGGTGGTGGTTTCACACATTTTCGGTAATAAAACTTGATAAAGCAAAAACGTTTATCAAATCGGGGGCCTGGGACAGAATCTTGTCAAACTGGGGTCCTTATTGTATTTTGTGTCAGTTTAAAGATGGATGTGGAAAAGTTTGAGAGAAACTGCTTCAATCAGTGCAAACTCAATACAGCACCAATGCTCAGTAAGTTCCACTCTAAAGGTTGTTAATAAAGCACAGGCACAAACCTGTAAACCTTAATAACGACCATGAAGAGGGAGAAATCAGCAGCAACAGCAACCTGCCGTAACATTTAAAAACATCTTTACTCTTCAGGTTAGCGGGTTGCAGGGTCCTGCTGTTGTTCATGCTGCACTGGTAACACTTGATGGAACTTAAGCCATCGTTAATAACATTCGTGTCAGGTGTGCTTTTCCTTCCTGCTGCACACTGACAGCACTGTCACTCACTGCTAATCCTGGACCTAATCACACACACCTGTTTTTACTTTCAACGACTGAGCAGAAAAGCTGAGCCAACGTCACAAGTAGAAACAAAAAAAACTGCACAACTCACGGATCATTCATGTTTCATCTTATTTTACACTTCGGGTCAGGATGTATTTCATTGATCTTGCGTGGTCTGAACTTGTTGTGATGTTATAACTAATGCATCAGAAACTTCACAGGCAGCACTGTCTGCATTTTCTATGTGATGGATTTCTTGATCAAAACAAACCGATCATTTTGAATGAACAATTCATTGTTACAGTAAAACATATAGTCCTTTAGGGTGCATAATTGAACTCACAGTGGAAGATAATGGAGGCCAGCGTTAGTGACCAGTAAGGTGAGGAAAACACATGAGTCGTTTGCACAATTATACACACTAGTCGGAAAAGGACAACCCCTTGAACACCTTTGCATGCAGTTTTCCTTCTAATAATAATAATACATTTTATCTAAAAGCGCTTTTCTAAATACTCAAAGATACTGTACAGAAAAAGAACATCAAATCAGCAAAACAATATAAAAGAGTACACTAAAAACACATTAGACTGAGCTAAACTTTAAAAGCCATTTTAAAAAAGGGTGTCCCCTTAAATTGCATGGTCGTAAACATTGTACAATTTGATTTACAATATACTAAATACTTTGAAAACTTTACACATTTTAGATTTCTTAAAAATGACTTTTGAATGTATCAGCAGTCTCAGAGTAAGTTTACTGATATATAGAAAGACAAGAGAGTGACATACGGAGCACGGTGGATGGCAGCTGTAAAATGGATTCAAATTTAAGCTTTCTCTATAAAGCAATGTCAACTCTGGAGCCCATTACTGACTCAAATCAAATCAATTCCAGGCATAAAATCTTTTACAACAAAGGTTAAGTTCTGAAACCAGGGCTGTATCCATTATAGCCTATTTGTAGTTATGATGCAGGTTGATGTATTGTGGTGTTATTGTATTTCCATATTGTGTATTGTGGTTTTATGATATCGACCACTGAAACCTGCTATTGGAATTACCTAGCACATCAGTCTAATAATCTTGGAACTATAATAATACTATTCAAATAAATAAAACATTCAGCTTTGATTGAAGCTGATGTCAGTGTATGGACATTTTCATTTATTTAACCTATATTTCTTCAGCTTTTTGTGTTTGTTTTTTGCCCCTAAATGTGTAAAAAAGAAAGTCCAAATAATTAAGAATAGTTGTCAACTGACTGATTGACTCAATTATTATAATTCATTTAAAGCTATTCTGATCTGAAGTCGCTCACATTCTGTGCGGCATACTGTGGCAGAGGATAGAGCTGGGATTTTTTGTTGTTTATTTTTTACCTTTTATTGAAAAGAAAACAATTTACAAAGAATTCAGGTAAACCAAGTATGAGAAAAAATAGATAGAGATTTGTTTTATTTACTCATACATGTATTACATTTTTATGTTATTTAGTAACTAGTTCTAAAAGTAAAAGTGAACATTTGGGAAGCGATCAAGAGAATATCTGTGAATAAAACAATGTTGCATATAGCAAAAAGGTAAAATATAAAAGACAATCTCTTCTCCTGTTTGTGCTCTCAAAGCTCAGATCTCCAGAAAAAGAAGAAGAAGAAAAAAGTTCCACTGGGAACACTTTTCTTATTTCTTTGAAAAACATGCTTGTTGTCACATTCTATCTCTGTGGGTCCATCCACGGAGGATGGATCTGGTGCTGATGTTGCA